>CALSCE010010723.1:6086542-6213389 GCA_943593645.1 Bovichtus variegatus | reverse complement strand
ATATATATATATATATATATATATATATATATATATATAAAAAATATATATATGATTTGCAACTTTAATGCACCCATATAAATTAAAGAGAAGCTACCTCTGTCTTAACAGTACACTTGCTCACCTGACTGTAAATTATTAGCAACAATTGTTATTAGCAACAATTGTTGGAGATTATTTTCATTATTGATTAATTGGCAGATTTTTTTCCCCAATCAATCGCTTAACTGTTTTGTATTTATTTATTTTTTTTAAAGTTGTCTTACACCCCTCAAAATCAAGAAGGCCTCGTGCCCCCCGCAGGTTGGGAACCACAGGGGGGCATCATAAGATGTCCAAAACCCAAACACATTCATCTTACTTTCCTATAAGACAGAGACAAATGAGAATCTGGAACTAAATAATAGTTATTATAAAAAATAGTTTGACATTTTTCCTTTAAAAAAAAAAATCGACTAATCATAAATCAGTTAGTAGTTAGGGGTCATAGTCGCATCCCATCCCAGTGAGAAACATATGATAAGTCAAAACCATTTAGAAAAACACGTGCTATACTATAGCAATGAGCAGGGATAGGTCTGGTATGGTATGGTATGGTATGGTATGGTATGGTATGGTCTGGTCTGGTCTGGTATGGTATGGTCTGGTATGGTATGGTATGGTATGGTCTGGTCTGTGCTGCTGCAGCCTCACCTCTCTGATGGACTGGCTGCCGTCCGGGTTGATCCTGAAGGATCCTGTCTGGATCATTTTCTTTGGGTCTATTTGGGAGATGGCCCACTCCATCTCATCTACCAGAGCCCTGCAGGCTGCGGGGAGCAGAAGGAGAGGACACGCGCATTAGGACTTTTCTGTGCTGAACAGCGTGAGTCTTTAGACACAGACACATACCTCCACATCTGATGTCCTGTCCTTGCCTGGCTGCCAGGCTGAAGCTCAGGAGGAGAGACACGACCACACACAGTGTGAGCAGGACGGCCGCTTCCCTCATCTTGCATCTAAAACACAGATTTCACCAACAAACAGGCTTAAAAATCAACAGAAACATCAAGTGACTCTGTAAGAAGTGAGCCGGTGACCTCTCGGCAGCCACCGCTAGCTACAATAATGTTTCTGTCCGACTACCGTGAACCAGAGAGAGACACGGACACAAAACGCATATGTTGTTGGCACCTTTTCATTGAACTTACATGTTTCTGGCAGTGTTTTGTGAGACACCTTCACGCTTTTACACGCTGTTCCATCGCATTCGGTGGAATGTGGTGACGTAGGCAACGGAGCTGCTGGACAGGATGGAGCCGCGCTCGAGACAGCGCCCTCGCGTGACCGGGAAGATGGCTACGGTTCTAACGTTACTAGGCAACCTCTCAGTATGGCGGGTAAAAGCTTATTTCTCGACTGAAATGAACTTGGAGTAATGTTATAGCCTTACTTATTTTTTAATTATTGTTTTTTTATATTATTTATATTTTTATTTGTTTTGTTTTATTGATTTTTTTTAATTCACATTTTATTGTTTTATTGTTGTTATTTTCAGTCTTGCAAACTTTTATTTATTGTTGTGATCTTTTGTTTTTATTTTATTTTGCCTAGGTTTTAATCTTGCTATGTGAAACACTTTGGACTAAATGTTTGTATAAAATGTGCTAAATAAATAAAGTTGAGTTGAGCTCACATAAAATGTAATTGTTTAGTTAATTTATAACAATTCTTTAGAAGAAATCAACCTTAAGTACTATGACTACTACAAACAAAGATAATGATTTTGTGTAAAAACTGGCTATAAACTGAAATAAGACCAAATAAATTGACCAAATAGGTGCAAGTGTTTTGAAAGTCAGACACTACTCATGAATTGCTGGTAGCCCTATAAAACCCCTGCAGATATACTGGATCATGCTTATTTTGTGCTACAGGGGCTGAAATGTGCGCTATACGGCTCCTCGGCAATTGGAGCCGTCAAATCCAAGACTCGTGTACGTCAATTGTAGGACAAACAACGGTGCACAATAATAGGACCCTGAAACAGCTGAGGGTGATTTATTTTACAGTGTTTTTCTGTAAGATTTTTTATTAATAAGACCCCATACACCCCAGGAATAAATTCATGTCTTATCTTTTTCCACTAAAATAAGAAATAATAAAGATTCAGAAACAATAAAGATTGTAATGGTATTTTTTTTTTTTTTTTATTCAACAAGAAAAAACAATTCTCAAACATATCATTTAATTAAAAACAACAGATCTGGTGGCAAACATAATAATCAGAAAACCATTAAGTAGGGTCTCAATACTGTATCATACTGTACAATTATATAAAATCAGAATCACAATACAGTACCAATTTCCTGTCTGGCCATGGAACCAGAAAACGGTCTCTGACAATCCCAACAAGTGTTCCCATATTCAGACACTTACTTTACGATGTAACAAATGATGTAGTAATCAATAAAAAATATGGCATAACCGAGGGCATTACCATGTTCTTAATTTCACTAGAAGAGAGTTTATAAAACAGCCAGAAGTCATATGGAGATATACGCCTTGACTTACATTCTTCGACCAAATGCATGTGTCCTGCAGTGAGATATGTTCAGTTCCTTTGCAAACTGCTAAGCATTAACCTTCTGCTGTGAAACCATCAATGGTCCTCCAAAATGTAAAAATATATTATTATTCAGCTTACAATGTCAACTTTCAATTACACCTTGGCCCATTTCTTTTGTATGCTGGTTTGTTTATTTATTTATTTTTTTGCAGGAGTGAAATTAGTTTCTTTTTTTTTTTTTTAAAAGCTAAAAGTAAAAAAATATTTGGTGTTTTTTTTTGGCATGACATGTCATTAAAAACGTTTTACTATTACTATTTAGTCACATGAGAAGTTAATAAATGTATGCATCTCGCAGCGGGAAAAATATAAATTTCTTAAGAAAAATATCCTCATCTTTCAGAAAGTATGATGTCAAATGCAGAACACAATGGCTAAAAGAAAACAAGTTTGAAAAAAAATAAATAGACTTTCAGAAAAATCTGAAGAGTGTGCTAGAGATCGTAGAAATGAGGCACCGTGGTGAATACGGGAGGCACTGTGGTCGTCTGGACAGTAATTATATCATATAAGTGCAGTTCAGTATTTGGTCAAAGGTTTGGTTTACTTATCAGCCCAAACCAGCAAAAACAATCATACCTCTAAAGTGTTTTTATGATGGATTCTATATCATTTATTTCATATAATTGTCTGCCTTGTTTTCTATACCCTTTTTTAGTCGTTGTATTTTCTTTAAAAAAAAAAAGAAACCACGAGGAGCCCTGAGATACAATAAACATGTGGTGTGCTGCTACTCATAAAACAACACATCACTTCTCATATTAACCATTTACTGTCTGTACCTCATCTATTTGCACCACAGTACCAATTTCTAACTTTGTATCCATATTCATTTTAGAAATTAGATGTTTTTCTGTAACATAATGCCCTTTTGTACACATCACACCTCTGCACAAGTCTGGCTTAATAACAAAAAAAGGATAGCTGCTGATATAACTCCCCCAAAAGCTCAAGCTAAGCAAAATAAAAACATTTTAATCCAAACTAAACATACACTAAAACGGCATACAGTACAAGCAAAAGTAGCATTTATTTAAAAAAAAAAAGAAAATACATATTAAAAAAAAAGGTAAAATAAACTGACCTAAGCTTAACTGAGAAGGAAATTCAGGAGAGAAAACTAAATAGAAGACACTCAATTATTATATTCTAATGTACAATAAATAACATGACAGCTTCCAACAGGCCGAGAAATTCTCAGGGGATCAGACTGCAAGTGCTGCATTGATCACTCGTATTAACTTTACATTTATAACCTAAAATTCATAAATTAATGAAATGGGAATGTATACATGTGCTGAACAAATGTATTATCATTTAGCTGAAATGTAATGTCTGTTAGCACCACTAAAATAAGGAATTTTCAAATCCTACACTTGGTGGCTTTAATTTAAATAATTTACAATTAGAAGATTTTTTTCATGACCAGTCTTAAAAAGACTTGGGAATATTTTGTGGAAACATACAAAGGATGTACAGACATTTTCTCCATGAACGGAAATTCCCAGCATCTAAAATAGGTGCATAATTGCGCATAAAATGACATAAAACTGTCACTCTTTTATATGGTATAAAACACAGCAAAAAGTGATAATAATCACACATAAATACCTTGTATATTTTTCAAGTGTTATATATATATATATATATTCAATATATTAAATATAACAATGTATTAGTCTAATATTAACATCTTGATGAATGTTTTTAATCAAGTGTATAAAATATAGGGCAGCTGTTCAGTCCCCAACAAGTGCAAAAAAAATAAAAAATCTTGCAACAGCTTTGAAGTTTGATATTTTTCCTTTTTATGAATAAATCATGCAGCATTAATATCAGACTTTTTTTCGTTTTCTCACTTTGTTGGGGTGAATGAAAACGAAAATTCGGATAAAAAGAAATAAAATAAAAATCAGAATCATGTCAGCTAAACCAAAAAGACAAATTCGCAGCCTGGTGGCCTTATTGGAGGTTACTGATTTCTGAATGGAAAGCGATATTGTCATCACAGTCGTGGCTGGTTGGCAAAACATGATATATTAGGACTGAATGTGTAATTGTTTTTTTTTTCCAAAAACTCTATGTAGTTTACTGTGTCTCAATCCCACTAAATCTTTCAGACATATTTAACCATTATTTGCATAAACACTATGTAGCTGAAGTTGCCGAGACATTTGCGAAGACATCGGTGGGTGTACCACACTGTGTACAGTAAGGACACTTTAACAACGTGCTAGGCACAGAGAGGTGAAGGTGAACACATACTGGTTGAGCTTCAGGGGTCCCACGCTCCTGTTCGACATCGGCTCACAACGCGTCCTCCTATGTCTCAACCTGAGTGTCAGTATCCATGTCACTCAGTAAGTAAATGTCTGTGTGGCGCGACAGTTGCATCTGAAAGAGAGAGGAGAGCGTTCGTTAACTCCTCGCATGACTCAGCAGAGCATTATTTTATCATTGACAACTTGAATTATAAAAAGGAAATTTTGTTGTTCATATGATTTTGCCGAGATTTGTATTGTTCACAGCGGATTCTCAAGTTGTCATAGAAAATTAGAAGTGAAAATATCAGTTATATAATTAGGAAAAAATACTCAGACCATACACTGTTTACATGAAAAACTAAACAAAAAAAACACTCAACTAGTAAGGCTGCCCAGTTTCTCAAAGTCCAAAGTGATTGTTCCGTCAGTCCAAAACCCAAAGATATTCAGTTTAATATGATATAAAACAGAGAAAAGCAGGACATCTCCATATTTGAGGGGCTGGAAACAGCATTTTTACATGAACAATTACTTTGATGATTAATTGATTATCAAAATTGTTGCAGATCATTTTTCTGTGGATCGACTTAATCATTGCAGATCTACTTGCCTGCTACAACCATTGTGCTTATTATGGCCTGTGAACGCATCTGTGTTAATGCAGCTCATTTTATATTACTCTACATACAGTAATGATGTATTCTTGTTTTCAGGGAACATAAACCTCGAGACTGCAGAATTGCAGGAGGTTTACTGCATTACACTGTAGAGAGCATATGCAAAATTAAATATGTAATATTTATTAAAAAGAGGAAAACATCAAAATCAATCAGTGGTAAATACGGGGCAATCAGTTCACAATTTGAATTTGATTGGTTCATAATTACACATTAATTAAGGGTGCTCACCTAGGGTCAAAGTGATACTTTCCAAACTCAATTTTCCTCATATAATCCAAGAAAGTCCTGAAAAAGAGCATTTCTATTTCCTACCATAATGGCCCATCAACCTGAAGTTTATTTTTTTACCTTTTATTCAGGGAAAGGGGAATGTATTCAGTTTCATTTTTAAACCGTGCGTGTCTAACACATTGTGCATATTTGACATTACTATGTAATCAGCAGGTTGTACAGTGAGGCAAGTTATCAAGTTTAGTACTAGATGACTTTACTACATCATCATCTGGTAACAAAACTGCCACAATTTATTTTATTTTTTTCAAATAGGTTTGATTACCTTCTAATATAATACAATTAATATAATAAATGATTCAATATAATATAATTCAGACTGGTAGTTTTTTCTCTATTTAAAATAGATAGACAGAAGACGCCAACAAATGTCCATATATCCATTATTTCCCATTTATTTTTTAACACATGGGGTGCTTTACCCAGTAGCAAGGACAGACACTTATTCATTCAACCCCAAAGAGCAGAAATGAGTGAGAACTTCAGTGCACACTTACCCACACTGAAGCTTTCCTCTGTAACAGTTCAAATGTGCTTTTGCCATGCCAAGCCATGAGGAATTCATATAACACTGTATATATAAAACTATATATGTATATATTCAAACTTTACGAAAGCTTTTGAGAACTCTGAACCAGAGAGCTGTAACTGCATGAGATCCACACTTGTTCATCACTCGAGGTTTTTAAATGGGAGCCGAATTATCCGCAGAGGGCTCCTCTTCTCCAAAACAAACTGACCCAGGGATTTAAACCGGTAAAAACACTGAATAAAGCAGTTTCAAGTTAAAAATCAGTGTTTCTCCGATGTAACATTTGCCCAGATTTTTTTTCTCTTATAACATAAGATCCAGACTAAAATCCTTCCTCCACTTAAGATATTTAGTCAAAAACGACCAAGATCTAAAAAGTGCATCGTACATTTTATTTTTATTTTGCTTGTGGCAGACGACCACAACGCTGACGCACGTGCAAAGGAGGTACATCACCATCACAGGCGACCAAATCAAACGTTACACCGATTAAAATGAGACTTCCCTCTGTTTAGAAATTGTTGGAAACACTTGCAATAATGTAATTAACCAACTCTAAACGTATAACATAGGTCTAGTCGTTTTAGAAAATGTTACATATTCTTTTAATACGATGATTTCCGAAAGAACCTGAGATCTTTACGCTGATCGCTGCATATACTGTCTGCTGCACAGTTCATTTACAACGTACCGGTGAAGACGTACATCTTACTTGGATACTTGGATTAGACCACCAGGAAAACTGTAGTGTTTTTTGTCTATGTATTAATGTCCACATCAAACTGCTGCTGCTCAATTTATCTTGTGTTTGACCATGTTAGACACACAGATACAAAGCTGTGTGAAGGCAGTTTGGGTGTTTACTGTATCTCAGGTGGAATCTATGGAGTCTGACAGCAGAAATGATGGCACTTGTTTAACATGAATCAATTAGTCATATTTTAATATATGACGAGTTTTAATTCCGTTTGCATTGCTTTAATAACTATTTCTATTGTTTTAGAAAACAGGCGATGTATTAACCTTTATTTTGACTCACAAGCAGGTCTGCAGCCCAGTAAAAATCTACAGTTAATAATAGTAATAGTTTTATTCTTAGTAGAGGGACATAAACATTTAATTAAAAAAAACAAAACAAAAAAAAAAAAAACACTTCTGAAGTCAAAACAGAACAAAACTCTCATGACCATCAGGAAGTCTTAAAAGAAACCAGTGCAGTGTTTGGATACACTCTAGCTTAATTAACAGATGCAGTGCACCAGAATTAGTATAAACTTGACTGTATATAGTTCACAAAATGACTGCTTTTGAGGATCTAAATATGGATTACAGACTGCAAAACCCTCTGAGACCAACTGGTGTTTTTGGGCTAAATAAATAATCCTCCACTTCTTTTTAATTTTTACTTTTGTTTCCAACTTTCCTATAAACACAGCTTTGCCATGACAATAACAACAATTAGGACTACAACATATTTTTTAAGCTACCACAAAAAGTTTCTTTTTATTATCTGCATAGCAGTAAAAAATAAGTCACAAAGTTTTCTTTCAGAAATTGTAACCTATGTATTGCAATATGACATTTAAATTACAATACATTTCTATGAAGCTTTTACCCACAGGCAAAAAATAGTGAATACAAATGTGGCGTAGAGGTTTATCATGGTTTCAATAAAGAAAAGCAAAACAAACAAATCAATACTTGGATACTATGGATAATTTCTTCATCAACACCTACATTCTCACAGTTAAGAAGGGATGCAAACACTCCTGCACAGTGCTACAAACTTATCTTCCTTCACACTCCATTTGAATTCACAAAGAAGCTCCCTTTAGTATGTGAAGCCGAGTCACCGGCATCCTGATTGTTTAGGCACTAAAAGAGGACGAGGCTTCCGTCATATAAAGCTTTCCTTGTGTGAATGGAGTCTGTTAAAGGAATACTTCACCCACAAAATGATAAGTTGTATATCAAGTATGAATATAAGTGGGGGCAGCGTTTAACAGCTGCAAAACTAGATCAAAACATCGGTTTACAAAACGCTCACACTCGTCTCGTTTATCCAGTCGTATGCTAACTACTTCCCAAACACATGCATTTTCTCTAAAATCTTACCATTTAAAAACACTTTCTCATAAACCGTCTCACGCTTGCCGAGGGGTTGTGTGAAAGTTTGCAAACGGATGTTCTGATAAAGTTTTGCTGTTGTTTAACGCAGCCCCCCCATTTACTTAAATTCATCAAGATTTTTTAATTCTGTTTTATTCAAGAATTCAAGATAACACAGGGGGGAGTAATTGATACACAAACGGTCACTGTGGGTGAAGTATTTCCAGGTCAATGTAATCTCATGAACCAGTTGAGTTTTGATCGCATTAACATTATAGTTTTCATCAGACAGCACCACAGCAGTTTTTTTTTATTTTTTAAAATGACTAACAGATTTTGTCAGACAATAATGGTCTAATAAAAATCCCTCATTCACAGACTTGGCTGTACACCAGTCCACTCTAGACGTCCCAGTTGACAGAACAAAGAGTCAACCGGGACGTGACAAATGAAGTATTATGCATAATTAATGCATGATACTGAAAATGTGACATGCTAGACAGGAATCAGCTCACAACATGAACCCATATCGAATGTTATCCACTGATTAAATGGGTGTTTTAACAGTGGTTATCGCTACCATTCTAATGAGTCAGACGGGCCAAACTGCACCTACTACGTTATAAAGGTGAAACTTCAAAAAAAAAAAACACAAAACAACTTCTTTAGGTTTGGGAAACAAAACTACTTGGTTAGGTTACGGAAACGATTGTGGTTTAAGATAGAATAACTCCGCTTGTAAAGTGAAAGTGAAGCATAACGTGAATAAAAAGAAAACAACATGTGGGTTAATGTGCCGTGGTCCCGACCTCCACCCCTGAGGGAGTTTCTCGCTCTTTATACTACTTCACCTAACTTCTGCCTCTGCTCCGGTCCTAAATATTACGGTCGCTCGAAGTCAGTGTCATCTTCTTGTATTCCTTCTTACAGTGATTGTGACTGGATGATAGAAACCTACTCGTAGGTGTCGCAGGCCCCTTCTGACCCACAGCTATGAGGCTGATAACCACTGATAACGCCCACTTATAAAATCAGCGGATGATAATCGAACCGGGTGCTCACAGCATCAAACCCACGAACCATAAGGTGTTTTCACACAAATAGGGCTGGATATCATTTGGGTGATTTTTGGTACAGATAGTCGGATTAACATAACTTTCTTGTGAATTATGGCACAATTATATTCTGTTAAAAAATATGAATTGTTATTGTATTGTTAGAGGCAAACATCCAGTGAATCAAACTGCTACAGAGGCGGTAAACTGAAATGAGTTAATAATAATAATAATAATAATAATAATAATAATAATAATACTAAAGGATGTTGAGGTAGACTGGATATGATAACAGGAAACTGGGAGGTTACCAAGGTAAGAGGGCTCACAGAGAGCAGAGCGTATGATGCAGCTAACATTACTACACGTCTTCGGAAAGAAAAAAAAGATTTAAAAGACTATTTTAGGTAGAAAGTTAGGTAGTTACTTAATGGAAATAATGGTAAAAATAAGAAGGAAACACCAACAGCCATTATTGTTGCACATCTTTCTCTGCTGCTCTTCTTCTCCCACAGGAAGGAAAATGTCAAGTTTACATAAAGCTACTCGTGGTCTTGTTGGATGAAGTCTAAAATCATTGGCACGCTCGTCTAAAACCTTCTTATTTTTAACTGATCTCCTCCGTCGTCCTCCTGATGACAAAAGTATGTGAACAGAGAAACTGTCGAGAACGTCTTTTCACAAAGACGCGGTGAAAACACAAGCCGAGCTGCTATTTTCTTAAAGTCTACAAAACATTTTATAAAAGAGAAGAACTTAAGAACACCTGTAGATCTTCACTTGCAGTCAGAGATATTTGTTAATAACGTTTGGTAACGTCTTTGTACCGAAAAGTTATTTAAAAATATCTCTGACTGCAAGTGAAGAAAACAGTGTGCACAGTCTTTTGTTTGACATGACATTTTATAAAGAAATCTGGAAAATCTGGTTTAAAAGATACAGATACTTGGGTTAATCTTCAAGAGAGAATATATGTTGACTAAGCCACTCATGTAACTGAATGTTACTTTACAAGCAGAGGGGATTATAGTTGTAGCTTTTGAGGATTCTAACGATTATTGATTTGCCAAATGATGTAGATGCATTTGCTTCTCAAGCATCAAACACTGGCCTTGAATTTTCGGTGCAGGTGTACTATCAATGTGGTTCATTGCGTACCTAAACAGCACCGCGTCCTGATACCCAGCCCTACACAAAATACACATGTTGCTACATGATTTAGAAAAGTCTTGGTTGTGTACAGGGCTCAGTGTTTCCAGGAGCAATGCTGGTGGTTACTGTCCTGTTCGGCTCTAGGAGTCGTACTCAGATTGCTCCTCTATCAACATGGCGGGCCGATTGCTTACCCTGCTGCCAAAGTCCAGGCAGGAAACCCCCAAGGCAACCAAACAGTGCCATGCCTGCAGACAACGACACAGGAGAGACAATTCAAGACACAACCGGGTTTGTGCACACACATGCATGAAATATGTTTTTTTTCTTCTTCACTAAAACAATGCTGAGACAGAAGATTTAAATACACTTCAATCTTCAAAAGTTAAACTTTTAAACATGAAACCAAAGTTTACTCCAACATTGAAATCCTGCAAATACATAATTATTATTATTTTTTTTTTTTTACATCTGAATACAGAAAACTGACAAATAAATGACAATTAATTACATCTGTATCTACTTTACTACTACTCATTTTTGTCAACTACACTGGTCATGTTAAAATCAGACTAACAGCACCTTCATCCGTGGATTACTGGACCCTTACACTTACTAATAAGTGTAAAGTCAAGTTTATCAGTTTGAGTTTGAATAACTTGAATTGTTTTTGTTTGTGCTCACACTTTACACCTTACTGTGTGTATGAAGTATGACACTTAGACATGTATTCACTGAAAAACACCTGTACAAGTTCATATAAAAAATGTTTTTTTATTAAAAGTTGTTTAATTCATTTTGGTGCATAGTGATTATTGGTAAATAAGGTCAAAAGAAATCTAGGTAGGCAGCACTAGAGTAGGTAGTGGACTATAACCATATCTTTTGTGTAGCAAGATCAAGAGTAAGACATCCATAGACAGACTGAAGTTAAATAACATTCATTTAAACATAGCAACATTTTTATCTGCTAGACTTTGTCACAGCATCATTCTCTGCTTTAAATTTATTATTTTTTTTTTTTTTTAAATGTGGAAGTACTAAAAAAAAAAAGTGAGACAGAAATGTAATGTTGCAGTAATACGACTCACCAGGTAGCCTACAAAGCACATATAGGCCAAGGAGAGCAGAGCAGCGAGAACGTAGAGCAGCACACTGTGCAGCGCCGTCACGTAAACCACCACAAAGTATATGTTGATTGCACAAACCACCAGGATGACGATGCCTCCGGAAATCTTCCACACCCTGAAGAAACAGACAGTTCATTTAGACCATTGAGAAATAATGGTTTTTTTCTCAAATTAACAGCATCCTGGAATTATTTTTCTTCTCACAGTTACACTACTGAGTAAATTCCTAGATTGCGTAACTCAATATTGGCCTGTCAAAAAAACAACATTGGACTTTTTGTTTTCATAACAGCATCAAACTAAATTATCGGCCTGTATCTCGGAAACAGGAGGAACATTCAGTAAACATCGTAGTTAAAAATAAACTTGTCTGGAATAGAGTCACTCACATGACCTTTTGATTTGTCAATGAATAACTAAACACAGACCTCCACCACAACACATTCACTGGCTGTCAAACCCAAAATACATCACGCCTTTCACTTCCTCAGTTTCAAGTTGAATTAACTTTGATCCTAAAACACATCCTGAAAATACAGAGTTAGGAATTAATGAAAAAATTAAATAATTCACATTTCACTTACATTCCGTTTGCAAAGTCGTTCATTATGGATGTCAGACTGGTGAAGGTCAGAATTGGGATCAAAGCAAATGGAAGCTGTTGAACAGAAAGAGAAGTCACAGTAAATCTTTTTTCAGTATCATGTACTTCAGTAACAATAGGACAGAGTAAGAGTAGGTCAATGTTAAAGATTTGCATGTGCATTTGTGAGGGCTTTCCTCAATTATTCTTCCTGACCTGCATGCTTTGAAGAACGTTCAGGAAGTCGTTCATCCCGGTCAGATGCTGAACATCCTGAAAGATGGCCACCAGCAGTGTAGGCGCGATGGCAATGGAGCGGGTCAGCAGCACCCGCGCAAAACGGGACCACCGGAGGTTCAGGAAACCCTTCACAAACACAAAAGTAAAATCATGAGCATACACACCTTTCTTTATTATTTTTAAAAAAATCCATTTCAAGGTATATAACCGATAGGCACTCTTACCTCCATAACAAACTGTCCAGAGTAAGTGCCGGTCATGGTGGAACTCTGTCCAGCTGCCAGGATCCCTATCGCCCAGATGTAGAGGGCTGCAGGGCCGAATAAACAGCCCAGGACCACTCCCTGAGAACACACACACACACACATTTTGTTTATTCAGATTTTGTGGCATTAGGCCTCATCCGCCAAATGTCTTCTTAAAACCCACTTGTGCAGTTTTCACAAAGGTTTTGACATTCAACAAAGTTTTCTTATTTGTTCTTGGGTAAGAACAGAGTCCACGCACATTTGAGTGCTAAATTGTTTGTGCGTTTTTCTCTTTAATTGTACGGTTGTATAATATAGTATTAAATAAAAATATTTATTTATATACAATATTTTTATCAAATAATTTATAATTTATTTTAGAACTATTTTTAAAAATAAATAAGCACTAAACTAACACTGAAAGTGTAATAGCATCCCTTGTGTTGTTTTTTGTGTTATTTTTTTAGTTTTGTGGCTCACATATTGCATAATATCCTGTTAGTATGACTTGGTATGTGGATTTATTGGATAGTAACTGCAAAAGATGCGATGAAAAGACCTACAGGTAAATGTGCTGTGTCCCCATTCCCTACTACATAACTAATTGTATGAATAGCATAGAATTTGTACTATGTACTAAAATAAATATACTATATATACACTATTTAGTATTAAAAAGGGAGTGATGCAATATGTCCTTTGATGTCAATACACCTGAAATGTATTTATTGTTGTTGTGGTGATGACCAAACGTACCCCTTTGTAGATGTCCACCTCCAGTGTGTTGTTGTTGGGAGGGAAGAGATTTGTGTGCAGGCTGCCGGTTTCATTGCACTTCATATTCTGCAACCAGGATACAGACACAACTTCAAGCTCTGCACAATGTGCGTCACCAGTACGAAACAGAAAACTATTTTCCACTGTGTTTCAGTATGAACAACAGAAGCTTCAGCAGTAAAGAGGAATGGCTTCTTCATACCGAATACCCACCATATCATTATTGGTTTTATTGAAGAACGCCTGAGCAAAGACCGCTACGACAAAGACGTTGATGAGGAAGGAGATGAAGAGAGCGATAGTTGACTCGATGAAGAAGTACTTGTTGGCTTCCTTTACTTCATTCTTATTTTTGCGATCGATATCCCGAGACTAGTACATAAAAAAAACAAAAAACAGAATAAATCAACTTTCATCAAACACCCAAAGTCTGCTTGAAGAATGTTCACAAGGCGATCCAGGTCTTCCAAAGTCTAACAACAAGTAACACAAGGAAGGAAATATTAAAACTGTTGAAACGTGTTGGCTTTTTAATGATTAAGCCACTCCAAAAAAGGTTATTTAAATATTTCCTTCCTCATGGTTACTTGTTCTTACACTTTGGAGCACCAGGATCACTTTCTTGTTAATCCCATTTTTTCCCCGTTTTCCCAAGAGCACCCGACACACTCTTCATATACAGTTCAGTATACAGAGCAACTCTCTCTCCATTTACTTAGAAATGCTTTGCAGGCCAATCTTAACTAGATATTTATTTATTTATTTTTTTTTTTTTTTTTAAATAATCGAAATCTTAACTGATTCCTGAAATTGTCGTGAAATTTCTCGTCAAAAAAAAAACCCCACAAGTTCTTCGGGTTCAAACCATGTAGTAACAAGTATGTTCCCCATTGTTAATAAAAAAAACTCTGTCAAATGACTTAACAAGAAAAAAAAAAATCCTGTTTCTCTAAATAAAAACAAATGTGCTTCTAACCTTGACCAGCGCTGAGTGCAGGTAGATGTTGTGGGGCATGATGACGGCGCCTACGATCCCCACTGCCTGCTCCAGCTGCACAGGCCCGCAGTCGGCACAGTAAGGTATGAACATTCCCTTCAGCAGCTCTGCTTGGTTTGGCTTTACCAGCACGTACTACAGACAGGTAAAAAAAAAAAAAGTCTAAAATGTCAAAGCATTTGACATCTGAAAACGTCATCTGTTAACAAACACTTGAATTACATTGGAAGCTGTAAGGGACTATTACCTCGTATCCAAAGCTCATAGCCATTACGGCGATGAGAAAGGCAAAGAAAGCTTCAAGTTTCCTCAAACCTACAAGAGATACAAACTGCATCAGCTCTGGAGTGCACAGCTTTTTCAAGACACTGACTGCTAAGTAAGGGATGGAGTATACATACCGTATTTGTCTAGAAAGAGGAACACAAATGTGTCTGTGATGGTGATGAGGACTCCTCCCCACAGTGGTATGCTGGAGGAGAAAGAGAAGAACTACAGTAACTCTTCACCATTACAGAAATCTCTGAAAATGTTTGCAGTCACTTTTCATGGACAACTGGTGAAGAAAGTACCTGCCCAAAGAAAGAAGGTTGAGAGCTATGGCACAGCCAATGACCTCCTGCATGTCTGAGCCAATAATCGCCAACTCCACCATCAGCCAAAGGATGATCCGAGGGACCTGGAGGGAAAATAAATAAATGGAAGATACAATCAGAGAGTAGCAGATTATATCAGCAAGCACAGTTTAATCATCTATTTAGAAACTAAAACTTTACTGAATCTCATATAGCCCATCATGTTGCCTTTTATTTGACAATATCTAAAAAAAGGACAGGAAATTAAAACTTTAGGGCTGTACCGAATGTCTTTTCTCTTTACACTCAAAGCTTCTATTGAGGTTTTTGAAAAAAGCTTTAAATGTCTGACATCATATTTTATTACAGCACTCAAACAAAATCCTCAATTTTAATAGAGTGACATCGGATATTTTATTATTAAATTAACTTTCTTTAATTCTTTCGTCATTGTGTGCCTACCTTTGAGTGTGGCAAGAAGGCAAATAACTGTCTTTTTTTCAATAGATGTTGACATTTGGACTTTAACACTTTGGAGTTATTGGAAATGTGTGAATCACAGGAGTCAGAATCAATCATATGCAGCCACCGGTGGAATCTTATTCTACAAATAGTATAATAATAATAATAATAATAATAATAATAATATTATCTGTATGTGTGCAAAATACCAGGTTGAAACAGAATGAATAGACATGCAAAATTTTTTTATAAAAAAAAAAAAAAACATTCGAACGTTGATTTAGAATTCGAATGTCAACGTTGTAAATTAAGCTTCAAACAAACTATTCGGTACAGCGCTACTTAAATGGAACTCTCTTATCGACACTCTTATTTTACAAATACAGTCCCACGCATAAAAAGTTAAAGTACAACAAGAAAGAGGAAGTTAAGATGTGTGATGAGTGTGGGGAAGGCTCACGGTGGGATATTGGCGGTTGCAGACTTCAGCCAGGTGCATCCCGGTGACGACCCCGAGGCGAGCAGCTAACCTCTGCAACAGCAGCCCAATGATGGTGGCACCAAGCAGAATCCACAGGAGCTGAGAAGGAAAAAAAAAAAAAAGAAACATTCAGTACACGTCGCTTCTTCCTATGTGGGAGTTTTACCTGGGAAAACAAAAGTAAAACATAAACTCTTGCGCATGTTGGACACCGTTATGCGTTAAAGCCAACATTTGAAACTGGTATTTCTTTTTAATAATGCATTGAAAAATGAATAATGATGGAAGGGACCATTACTCATTACACCTATGATGCAGTAGATGCCTTTGCTTAGAGAAATACATTGCTGCATAATGATGCAGTTCATTATGACTCACTGCCAAAAAACGAGAACAAGCTCCATTAAGCAAGAGCCGGACAACATATGACCAAAGGACATTTTGTCTTCAAAATAGAATAATGACACTTTTAGGAAAAACTGGCAAAGAGATGCATCCGTGTGACGAAAACAACAAGATCCTGAGTAATCACATCCTCAAATATAGAGTAAAAAAATTGAAGAAGCGAAAATAAATACTAAGCAGGATGATACTGTATTATGGTTCACGTTTTGTCCTAAATCCAAACCCCTTACCCAGCAGAGTAAACTGGCAGAACCAGCCATGTTTATTTTGGCTGTGTAGATTAACATATTTTTATAAATCACCTTAAAGCCAGCTTTAGCTCCAGACTGCAGGTCAGACTCGATGTTCCCTGGATCCAAGTAAGCGATGCTCATCAAAAACCCCGGTCCAGTGAAGGCCCAGAGTTTACGGAAACTGAACACCTGAATAGAAGCACAGCAGAATTGTCTCATTATCACTGATGTTGTAATTTGATTAATACGAAATTGTTTCAATTCCAAAATAAAATGGCTTTCAAAAATCTTAAAAATCCTAATAAACTGTCCAACAATTGTAATGATCTTTCAAATTGATAAATCGCAGCAACATTACATATGAACCAACCTTTCAAGCTTCAGTTTTGCTGCTTATTTTACATGAAACAGTGGCTGTGGGAAAGTACCTGGTTGACATCTTCAGGAATGGCCACCTTATCCTCAAAGTACGTGGAGAAAGGTTCGTCCTGGGCTTCCGGTGAGGCCGGAGGAGAGATGGCGCTGTACTGGTTTGTCTGGACTCCATTCTCCTGAGACGAGTCCTCTAACAAAACCACAGAGAAGAGAAGAAAAACTAAAATGAGTGTTGAGAATAAGAGTAAGACTAGTGTAGACAAAGCAGAAGTTATTGTCTGCTGGAACACTAATACGTCTTCACACCGGGTTGCCAACCACAGATACAGTATCTCAGCAATTCAGGTGCCATTACGGAAAATCTTTACTATTATTATTATTATTTTTTTCTGTTTAAACCTAGAGCTCATTTTTTTATTTTTAACATCATGGTAATGATAACATTTTACTGACCCGTTCAAGTGCTGAGATTTGAGGATGTGGCACAATAATTCCATAAACACGTTTTATGATAACACAATGAAAGGAAAATAGTTACATACGAAAGACCAGTCAATATTAACAAAACTAAAATCACACACAAAAACAGTTTCAACACTGACAAATTATAGCAGTAAACAATGTGTACTACTCACTGAGTCTGGACTTTTCATTATTTCCTTCCTTCATTTCACTGCTGGCCGCAGAGTCCACAGCTCTCTAACAATGACTCTGCTTTTATACGACTGGCTCTGCCTTAATCATCACTTTTTTTGTGTCATTTGATGTCCCAAAGACATTCTGACATCCTGTTTCTAAAAATGACTCGCAAGCTAACCATGTGCTTAAATACGCAGAGTAGTAGAGTTCTTAAATGCCCTTTACCCTTCAATGATTGCTGAATGATTTGCCGGAGATCAGGCAAGCCACATCTATTTCATCTTTTAAAAAAAAAAAAAAAACACACTTTTTAAATTTCTTTTTAACACTTTTTTTTTTTTTACACTTTCTAATAACCAATTCTATTGTTTTAATATAACACCTTATTTTTATGCATTCTTCTTTGATGTTCCTTTAGAAAGCTTTTCTTTTATTGTAATTTTATTGGATTCTGTTTTTATTTTGCTGTTGTGAAGACTTTGTAATGTACATTTTAAAAAGGTGCTATACAAATAACACGTATTATTATTATTATTATTATAAAATGAATCATAAAGCACCACACGAGCAGTAATAAAGTTCATAAAAGAAGCATAAAAGAAGCAGAAGCAAGAATTAACAGCATCTAGAGTCTTAAAAGTAATAAAGAAAATAAATCTTCCTTTTTGAAAATATGTTGTGAGGTTTTGAAAGTTAAGCCATGGTGCTGGTTACATGCATCGAAAAAAGTACTTTAGTAAAATATTGTCTTAAGCCGCTCTGTCAGCATGCACACTGACACAGAATGTGTATTGCAGCCTTAACCAAATGCCCAGAGTGTTTAATGTTGGAGAACGTAGGAGGTGCGTCTGTAATGTGATGGTCATGTTTCTGTTATCTTAAGCCGTTACCTTCGAGGAGGTCTCCGTCTTGCTCGGCCTTCATCAGGGCAGGCTGAGGGATCCCTGGGAACTTGAGGGATGAATATCAGCCTCCCTGGAATAAGACAACAACAGTTACATAATCTGAAGGAGCATGAAAGACATGACTATTGAGGGTGAAACAGTAATTATCACACAAGTGATGCTTTGCACTCTTAAACAAACAAGCATTGAGATACGACTGGATTGTCAAAGAAACTTACTTCAGGCTTTGTACTACGAGTAAAAGCAAATTGGAAAAACGAGACATGGCTATGCAAAATGGCCGTCTACTAAATCACATTTTTCATTAAAATTCCTGAGTCATAAAAATGACTAAGCAACATTGACAGCAGGCGAGAGGTCACTACATTAATGAGATCCTGTAAACAGGAAATCTTGAGTTGACCACTGCCGCCGTACTTTCACTTCCACTCCACGCATCCTTCCTCTCACACTCAGCTTCTCAATAACACTTAACTTACCACCCAAAAGATGAAATACAAAACTTGAGTCCAGCCAAAGACAACTGTATTTTCTAACTGCACGTTCTGTGAGACAGAGTGTAGCTCCTCTGAAAGCACATGACTACGGGATCATATGAGGCAGCAGACAGAGCAGCGTTCCCAGCAGTCAGACAGCCGCTTCCTATGGTTCATCACTGAACACGTGCTCTGAGTACTTGCCATTTATCAAGGTCCTTGGCACTTTGCTCAGTAGCAGCAACAATTCATTTATCAAGATTCGAATCTGAGAATTTGTATTAGTTACCTAAAAAATGCGAGTCGTTTCTTAAATACTCCCAAAACATGTCAAAAAGTCTCAACCTGCTTTTTTTCCCCACATAAGGAAGGATGTTTACGGATTTGAAATATGATTGTTCTTTTCAACCGAGTCTGTCTAAATAAAAAAAAAAAAAAAAAAGGTAATTTTGTGTTCTCTCCTGTGTTTTTTCCAACAATACATTTAACTATTATGACTGTACACCAGAGAAATGATAGTCCACGTCTCTTGAAACTGTCTTGGCTCCTTCTTTTAGGTTTAGACAGAAACTAATTGGTTTTCAGGTGAGTCAAGAGTGTTATTTGTGAAAGATAAAACACTTTTGTTGGTTAGAGGAAGCTTGCTAAATATTAAATCTTGACACCGTTTGCTCACATTTCACAACCTTTTTATAAAACGTAATGATCACTTCACACAAAAAATGTGTATCGGAGAAAAATCAAGACGGGAAATAACTTTAAAAAATAATTATTTAAACCAGATTTAACAGTAAATTGTAAGCATGTGGGGGACTTTATGAAATTGTCTAGGGGGCCGGGTGGGGCCACCGGCCTGGCAGTTATAAGATATTTGCCGCAGGATGCTTTGTTTTTTTTTTTTGCATCTTTTAAGACACTGGCTTATTTGTCATGTGTCATCATGTGGCTGCAGTCAGCAGTCAGTTTGTTGTGTACACCAATATATTGTAACTCAAAAAGTAACAAACCAGCTAAACTACAACAAATGATCCTGTAGTTCAACACCATTGACATGGTGCAGACACTGCGGGGAGGTGCATCACTTTGCTCCCATTATTGTTTCCCAACTCAATCAAGTCCAAACACCTCTCCCAAATCTCCAAACGACCACGTGTCTCACACACACCACCATGAGAACTAAATGACACACCATTATAATAACAGTAATTAACAGTCAGCCTTGTCAACTTGATGAAAGGTTCAACATAAAGAAGTATTTAATTTTTCCCTTTGAATCTCACAAACCAGTCATGAAAGAATAAGAATATTAATAATAATAATAATAATAATAATAATAATAGCAGGTTTCACAGTATGATGCCTGAAGATATGTCCTCCAAAACAAAACAGTGCTGTTTATTAAGACTACAATAGAGGATTTTAATGTAAAAGGCATTTTCTCTGCTTTTCTGTTGACTGCCTTTGTCTTAGCTCCTGGTTGAAGAATCTGTCAGGTCAGTTGATTTTGATCAACCTACAGCAGCAGAACTTTGTACATCGATAATCTTATTGCAGACCCTTGTGACTTTGTTTTTCACGACCACACACACACAATCAGGTTTTTTATGCACGATGTGCTTTAAGTCATACTATCATACTTATCTGCGCTACATTTGGCATTCTGGTCTTGGTTGCACTGGTCCGGGCGTGACCCGGATTACGAAACTGCCTTTTAAAGTGTCAGCACTAATCTTGTCAAACTCTACGGGCAACCACGTGTATGTGGAGATAAAAGAGATTAAGACTCCGACAAAGTTTCCCAGCAACTAAGAATGTGGTAAAACTAAATCCATATATTATTCTAAACATTCTTCAATGACAGCACCAGTGTGCAGGTCAGGCATTAAAAAGTATTTCATCAACTGCATGATTAATTTAGACTTTACCAAATTCGATTTTATTTTATTACCACACAGCTAGATGATGGAATTCATTTCAGTACAAATGTTGTACATGATGTACATTAAAAAGTGGTAAGCCTCGTAAGAAACCACTTCACTTGGTCATAAATTCATCCGACTTTCCCAAAAAGCCTTGGCCTCAACGAACATCATTAAAGCCTAATCTGCAAAGAACAGCTTTAATAATCACTAAATCTATGACAACTCCCAAACTGCCAACAATATTACACCCCTCAAATGATGGCCTATTCAGACTTTTATACACCCAAACAAAAAATAAATCTCAACACAGTAATGCCAAAGTAAACATCAAAGAAAACTGATTCTAAATGTTAATGTCACAAACTAGAATTTATTCCTGAATTAATAATCGAGCATTAGCTAATGATGTTATTATCTGCGACAACCCAGTACAAACATTCTTACTTTTTTCAAATGAGGACTCAGCAGCTCCTCCGATAAATATTTGACAAACATGATTTCTGAATGAAAGTTACAAATGGATTTTGTCATTGGCATATTTATCATGGCAGTGCCACTCCGTCCAGTCTTGTAACACCACTTGTTCCTCTTGAGGAGATAGTGAGTCCCTGTAGCGCCAGCCTGCCCTCAGTACAGAGGGAGAAGCCCGCTGTGACTGCAGGGCTGGGGCTTGTTCTGGCTGAGCTCAAGTCTCTTCGGCCGCTGCAGAGTGCCGGCTCTATCGACCTCTCTCCTCCCCCGGCGGGCTGCTCTCCGTGCTGCGCCGCCACCGGGAAGATGCACGAATATGCGGGTCGTTTTCTAGATTCTGCCACTTTGGATTTAGTTCAATAAACAAAGTAACGTAATGTGACATGGACTAACATTAGCGCCACAGTAAACACAGATGGATCAGCCCCACGTGAAGATTATAAGATCGCAGTGTTTTTTGACCGGCTCTCAGAGTTTCAGCAATTTGGTCGAATTGTGCGTATTCTTGCCCACTGAATGACTGAGATTACACAGTGACTCACTGCAATACACAATATAAAAAAATTAAATAGAATACAATAAATATGCAAAAATACTACAGCTAAATATATAAACATTAGAGATTGTAAGGATATGGTTTATAGGTGATATACTGCCCCCTGTTTCTTTGGAGCCGGTAGCTCAGAATTACACATTGATCCTTAAAACTTCACAGACAAATGGGACAGAGGTCAAAATTCAGTTAAAATTAGGCTAAGGCTGTCAAAAATCCCATTCTAGTAGAGTGGGGGATTCCAGTACAATAGCATGAAGTAATGTCATGATGAAGGTAACCTAGTGGGTCGAAACTCCAGCAGTACTTTTAGTATTACGAACAGCAATTTGTCCTTTATAATACAAGTTGTATCAAGCATGGCTGGAGTTTTGACCTTCACTTTACGGTGTTTTTCCTATTCCAAGCACTTTGCAAGTAGGTGATATTGTGCCAGAGAGAAACCCTCACTCTACTTCTTTCTCTCTGAGATATACTCAGCATTGCAACCGTGATAAGCAAGCAAACATCTTTTCTCAAGGCCTCGTAAATTACTGTTAAGAAAGTCTTACCCAAAAATGTACAGAAATGACATGCTAAATGTTATTTCTGTGAGATTGTTCAGCTCAGTTTTATATGGTGAATCTGAACAACTGTAATGATGAAGAAGATGACCATCATTATTTAACGGGTCAAAGTGTCTGATGACTTCATCACTGCAGGTTTCCACCTTTGACACCTGAATCAACACGATGGTTGTAGTGGAATCACAGAACACATCCTGTCAAAGGTTGGATTGTGCCTTTAGGTGCAACACACAGGTGTATTGTCAGAATGCAGTTTGAAAGCAATCAAACCTTAGTACAAGTCACTCTTGTAATGTTGAAATAGTATCATACAAACTCCCAGAGACACGTTAAGAAGTAACGTTAATAAGGAGCCAACCAGAACTTTAACATTTGGCCTTTCGTTTTGATAACTTTAGCTACATGGTGGCTGCAGATAACCCAACCAGCTAAAAAAAAACCTGTATATATGTGAACAAGAGCAGCCTGAACATCAAACCTTCCAACAAACTCGAGAATAGAAACCGCCAACACCAACAGCGTCGATCTACTGTTTACTGTATTAGCGTGTTCGAGCTAACAAGTTTCAAAGGTATGTTACCATTAGCGGTTTGGTTGGATCTGCTAACGTTGCCCTTATCAAAGTATGAAAACGCTCTTACCTGGTGGATGCTGTTTAGGAGGGTTGAATTAGACGCCGTGTTTTGACGATTAGAGTTGCTTTTGAACTGACAGCATCTGTTTAAATATGTAGGTGGCTAGCTAAGTAGCACGTTATCAAGCTAAATTCTGGTAAAGTCGTGTCTTTCCATGTCAACTGTAAGTTCAAGACTCAGTGCGCATGTGCACTAATACAGCTGTTCTGATTGGTCAGAGGTAATGCTTTGTTTTGCCCTGGTTTTAGCCTGTCAGGCGGTGCAGACGGTCTTATAACGTTTAGTGGTGGAGGAAGTACTCAGATATTTTACTGAAATAAGAATAGTAATAGTAATACCACAGTGTGTATAAATACTATGATACAGGTAAAAGTCATGCATTCAAAATATTACTTAAGTAAAAGTAGTCATTATGCAGAATGGCCCATTTCAATATAATACGATTATAATTATTGATGCATTAAATTGCAAGCATCACCAATTGTAAGCAGTAAAGGTGGGGCTAATTTAAATGACTTTATACACTACGCTGGGTAGTTTAATCTATGATAATACATCACCATTTCTTAGTTGATTTATATGTTGTATTTATAATCAAAATCTGCAAAGCAACTAGTAAATAATGTTTTCAAATAAAACAATTGTTTCTTGTCTCTTTATTGAACAAAACAGACATTTAGCAGATTAAATACATTGTTACACAGTTACAAAGGTAAATGTCAATGAAATGAAATATGAAAAGTAAATTAATTAAATACAATACGAAAAATAAGGTATCTAAACACAATAAATAAACAATAACATGAACAAGTCAATAGAGCTTAATCAGGGGCTACAGATATATATATTTTTAAATATAAGTTTGTACGTTCACTTTTTTTTCCCGTTAGGGTTAATGTATCTATGTACGAATTTAATGTAATTTAAGTTTGTTAAAAGGACAGATATCTGAAGTTTCTGGCGTGACAAGTGCCCCCAAATCACGTTTCTTTAACTTTCCTCGCGATATTCCAGCAACTGTGGTGTAAGTAACGTTACACATCACATATCCCAGGAGCTAACTACGCTAAAGCTAGGCTAACTAGCTGCTACAGAGTGACATGTAGTCAACTTTACACTCTGTCTCAATGAAGGAGCTTCCACAGTGATTGGGACATGGAGTTAAGAAATATCAAGGACCAGGTAGTAAATAAAACTTAACGTTAGATAACTAAAAGTGACGTTACTTCTCACAAACACTGCAAACAGCTGGCTAGTCATGTTAGCGACATGTCGAGCAAAGTTTGCTACAAGGCTAGTTAATGTTGCAAATGATTTGCCAAAGTTTTAGTTCGATCATCGATGTTACAGTTTTGTAATGCAACTAGACCATATCATTAGGGCCATTTGGCCTCCTGGTACACGTAGTACAAACCCTGCCAAACAAACATTTTAATCTTTAAATGGGTCCATCTCTTATGCATACAAACGTTTGCTTAACGTTATCTTTGTAAGACAAATCTTGGCGATACTTTTCTAAATATTCGCATAAAGTTGTAGTTGTAGTTTTGTATGATTCAAACAAGTAAAGTCTTGTTCTTCATTCAAATGAATGGCAATGAAATTAAAAAAAAAAGCTTTGAGTTCAACGTGATGTCCTAATCTTTACTGAAAAAGATTGCATCCTTACTGTTTAAATATGTTTCTTAAGACATTGACATTTTTCTGGGAAATGCACAGAGAAGAGGTTTTACTTACTCTTTACTTAGACATGTAACTGTTTTCATTGGCATCTCAGCCAAGTCAGACATGTATCTTTGAGAGGGCTTCAAGAAGTTTGCTGATTTAAGCTGTTTAAGCTGAAACTGTGTTTAATCCCCATTGTTGCTTTCTGCAGAAATATTATGTGAAAGTATAATTAACTGCTCCTAATTTTGATGTAATTTGAACTTCTTTCAGTCTCCATTGGTCCAGGCTATATTTAGCCGAAACGCAGAAGAAGTGACATTTTTGTTGGACCATAATGAAGATGTCAATTCACTGGTAATATTATTCCACATTATTCTGCACTCAGTTTTTTTTTGCAAGGTGTTGTGTCAAATTTGCATGCATTATATTTTGGGTCAAGTGTTAAGATGTAGGCTATGTTGAACGCGTACAAATGGTTCAGCTATGTATCTCTGCTTTATACTATTCGCTGTGGTTTTCCTGGCTGCCAGCACAGCTTTTCTTTAATTGTAAATTCAAACGTGTATATGTTTTTGGTTACTGCCAAGTTTTCTGGACACATTAGATGCAAAATGTAATTTTGATTTATAAAAATAAAATAAAAAAGTTTCATGCGAACATGTAGGGCAAGAGTTTAAACATTTTAACATTGAAAGTGCACATTAATTGTGCAAACATTTTGAGTCAGAATATACCCAGAAAGATATGATACAAGTGTAATCTGATATAATGGATGAAAATGTTTTTGTTTTTTTTCTATCAGGACCAAGAACAAAGCTCCCCACTTCATGCTGCTGCTTATTTGGGTGATGTCCACATTATGGACCTACTTATTACTTCAGGTAGAAAAACTTTTATCTCACTTTGAAAGGTATCAGAGTAAATAGAAAGCAAAGAAACTGATATTCACACAAAACACAAAAAAATGAAATCTAACTTCTGCTGCTTTTTGGCTGTTACAGGTGCAAAAGTCAACGCTAAGGACCAGGGTTTGCTGACTCCTTTACATCGAGCGGCTGCCTCTCGAAATGAAGTATGTTCCTATTTCAAAACACACAGAGAGAAAGGCCTTTTCTAAGGCTTTACCCAGCAGATTGTAATGTTTGACCTCCTCCTCTTCCTCAGAAAGCTGTGGAGCTGCTACTAAAGCACGGAGCAGAGGTCAATGCACAGGACAAGTATGGTCATACACCTTTACACATGGCAGCTGCAAAGTGGGCCACAGGCTGCGCTGAAGCTCTGATACCACACGTGTGCAGCCTGGATGTTGCCGACAGGTCAGGAAGGACACCACTGCATCATGCAGCGCACAGCGGCCATGAAGAGGTGAAGTTGACAGTATTAATCAAAGTCTTTCTCCTGATCTTTTTCCATGTTTAAAGTAATTATCAAACTTGTATGTTTAATAGTTATAATTAATGCTGCAACAAACGTGATTTTGTTTGGTCTATGAAATGTAAAAAAATTGTGAAAAATGTCCATTCCTGTTTCTCAAAGTCCGAGGTAATGTCTTGTTTCTGTCAGACAAAAACCCAACCATATTCAGTTTGATATGATAAAAAAACAGAGAAAAGCAGGAAATCTCCATATTTGAGAGCCATTTTTCTTTCTGGCATTTTTTTTGCATTAAAAAGGACTTTTAATATTTAATCGTTCATGAAAATAGTTGCCAATTTTTCTGTCAATCGATTAGTTGACTAATCGTTGCAACTCTAGTTATCATTTCAATACATAGCAATGCTGCAAAGTAGATTTTCTTTAGGAAAGTGAATGATTACTGGGGGACACGTTCTTGGTTTCAGACAGTTGTTGCAGCAACCTAGTTTCACACAATTGCTCCTCTGTGTAGCCAAAATATAACCAGAGCCCTGTTAGAGTAAGTGTTCAAGTGTGTTTCCTAGACTGTTGTCAAGACAAAATGACTCAATCCACTGAACTATAGTAATAGATAGAAAAGAGAAGAGCTGATAGACCCACTTATTATGTTTCTGCAGATGGTGAACTTGCTCCTGAGAAAAGGTGCCAATGTGAGTGACAAAGACAAGAAGGACAGGCAGGCAATCCACTGGGCTGCGTACCTTGGTAAGTGGTGACAGAAAGACACAAAGATATTGTCACTTTTTACCCAGAATGAAAACTTTGTGTTGCATGAATGTAAGGAAGAACAGATGTCATAAAGCACACTAATATACAATAAGAAACAACAAACTAACAAACAAATACCTGAGAACTGAGCCCAACAGCAGGGTTCCCATGGATCCTAAAAAAAGTCTTAAAGACATTGAATTTATTTATCTAAAAAAATAAGGCCTTAGTTGGTATTACAATGTCTCAAATCAATCTTTCAAAAGTCTTAAAAATGCTAAGACATGGGAAGTATGACTTTATGAATTGTTTAGTTTTTTCTGACATTCTATTGTAAAATCTCAATACAACAAATATTTATTTAAAAATGATGATGAGATTTATCGATGTTTTCACTTTGCATCGATGATATTAGATTGTTGATTATTGCCCCCTAATTATCACAACCTCTGTCTGTTTAAATTAGACTGGTCATTGACAACAACAAAAAAAGAGTCTGCTATAACAAGGTCCAAATCTGGTGAATATTGTATCAAAATGGCTTATTCGCCAAGTGTGCTACAATCTGCGAATAGCACAACAGCAAAGATTGGTGTGCCGTGTTATGTTATGCGTGTCCATGGTAGAGATTTGTGGTCAATTTTACGCTCTTCTTTCAGGACATTTGGAGGTTGTGAAGTTGCTGGTGTCTCACAGTGCTGACGTGACGTGCAAGGACAAACGTGGTTACACTCCGCTCCATGCTGCAGCTGCCAGTGGACAGTTAGACACGGTCAAATATCTGTTGAGACTGGTGGTGGAGGTAAAGTGGCTCAGTCACATCTGTACTGTGTGTTCTGTAAAGGACGATATTGTTAAATGTGCTGGATCCTGCTGCACAGGGTTAGTAGAGTATTTGTAGAAATGTGTCTTTGCTTTAAAATCAGAATTAAGATGTCAGGAAACATCCTGCTCACTCCTAAAACTCAGCAGTCTGTATTTATAAAGGGTATTATTTAAGATTAGGCATCAATAACATGTTATCCTGTAGAGCTCCTGGCTCGGTTTCATGCCGCTGCATCATCAGTAATCTGTGTTTTGCTGATAATACCATCTGGTCACTTAATCCTACATTCACAGCTGATGCGAATATTCGTTTAAAGATCACCCTTTAAACAAGTCAAATGTTTCAAACCAGACTTCCTATTGAAGTTAAAATTCTTCAAAAATTATCGAGGAGATGGTCTGAATTAAAGCAGTTTCAAGTAAGTTATACTTTCAAACTTCTGGATAGACGGCAAAACGAAACAAAAGTCACAGGGAAAAAATACCCACATATATATTTTTTCCTTCTCCTTTTTAAAGATGCCTCCAGACATCATCACCATAGTCACTTGACTCCAAACACTGAAAATACACTTC
Organism: Bovichtus variegatus; assembly: GCA_943593645.1. Taxonomy (NCBI): domain Eukaryota; kingdom Metazoa; phylum Chordata; class Actinopteri; order Perciformes; family Bovichtidae; genus Bovichtus; species Bovichtus variegatus. The sequence goes on along the minus strand of CALSCE010010723.1, from coordinate 6,184,832 downwards.
AGTGTTTCTTTGACTGCCAAAACAAGGCTCTCATGGTCTCACGTCACCGGACATGTTTCATTCTATACTCATCAATTGTTCTCCCTCCTCCGTCTGTCAGACTGATGAACCTAACATTTTTGGGAGCACAGCGCTCCACATGGCCTGTCACACGGGGCAGGACACTGTGGCCACTGAGCTGGTGAACTGTGGCGCCAACATCAATCAGCCCAACCACCACGGCAGCACGCCGCTGCATCTGTCTGCCGCCTCTTCCAGCGGGGTGCTGTGTCTCGAGCTGCTAATCAACAATGGTGCCGATGTCAACGTGCAGGTAAAGAGAGTCCTACAGAATCTACAGTACAGTGCATTATGAGGACATTCATAGTAAATGGTAATGCATTCACAATGCTTCACGACTACACTCGCACACATAAAGCTTTCTGATGCAATATATCAACAGTCCTAAAACATTAAGTGTGAGACTTGAATGAATCCTAAGCCTCTAAGTATGCATTTAAAATAACATATATGCTGCATCATAAGTGATTATTATGCAACACGGTAATCACTTATGATACCACATAGATTATTTAATGAAATGAAATTCATTACGCTTTACTTACCACCAGCTATGGAAATGTTATGATGACTATGATTAGTCATTGTTTACAGGATTAAATGTTCAATGTACAGATTATAATGATTTACGTGGAAACATGTTCTTTTTCTCTGTTTAACAGAATAAAGAAGGGAAGAGCCCTCTGCATATGGCTGCTATGCACGGGCGCTTCACAGGCTCCCAGATTCTGATCCAAAACGGTAACATATTGACACTATCCCCAGCGTCGTCTTGTGACGCATGATTGATTCGGAACAATTTAAATTGTGCCCTCGCAATATACTTTGACTTTTAAAATATCAGTGCACGTCCTCGACTGAAACACTGTATTCACATCTTGTCTCCTCCTCCATCTGTACACAGGTGGGGAGATCGACTGTGCTGATATGTTTGGAAACACTCCTCTTCATGTTGCTGCCAGATATGGTCAGGAGTTGCTGATCAGCACTCTGCTGACGAACGGTGCTGATAAGACCAAGTAAGTCCGAGTGTTATGACGCATGCATACAGACCATAGACTGTACAAGACAAGTAGACTTAGTCACGGTAACGTCACCTGTTGGTTTGTGGACTACGGTTTTGAAGCCTCGTGTTTGCCTCGTGTTCCTCGTGTTTGCCGTCGTCATCTTAGTTTGTTGGAACGACTAATTGCAACCAAACAACATTTTTAGCTGAGAAATCTGTTAAATTAACTTTCATGAACTGAAAACATGATCGCAACCTGCCAATCACAAGGTAGCCCCGCCCTGGTCTATTTTACTCTAAATGGGACCGTAATTTACAAAATGGACATCAGGCTGAAACTAGACTTGAAACTAACGATTTTGACTATCATTATTAGTCATATTTTAAGATTGTTGTTATTATTGTTGGCAGCACCTGGAAGCTGCCCGACATCTTCCTGGATCCATATTTTTCATATATGTTCACATTATAATTTTTTATGTAATTTTATTATGTTATGTATTCTCTACTATCGGCAAATAAAATATTAAGCTGCAAACTCACTGTTAATACTTCAATTAATCTTTGTTATGATCTCTAAAGACAAGGTATTCATGGGATGCTTCCTCTGCATTTGGCGGTGCTCTACGGATTTCCAGACTGTTGTCGAAAGTTACTGTCCAATGGTGAGAATCTGTGAGAGCCATTAAGCTGTGCGCCTCAATTTCTCCTCTCCCTTTTTTACATATTAATTACTGACGCAACTCATTTTGTTTCCACCTAACAAAGTGTTATTGTTGGTTGTGTGTCGTTCAGGCCAGTTTTACATCATGCCGTCTCAAGTGCCGTCAGCTGGGGATGATATTAACATCCTGGACGACCACGGAAGGACCTGCCTGCATGCAGCTGCCTCCGGAGGGTGAGCGCACGCACGCACACACATGGGATGTAAAATATTATTGATACACTTGAGTATTGCGATGTTATGTTTAGTGATACTGTATCGATTCTATAACTTTAAAAATATTCTATATATATTCTATAACTATAAAAAGACATTTATTAATAGTTTTACATGCAAAGATTTGTGGCTCAGATTGCACAACAAGTATCACTGTGATGTTTGATGTTACAGGGACTGTGATGAAAGCAAATGCAGATCCAACTGTTCTGATTGCATAAAAAAGCAAACTATTTTTACTCAGGATTTATGCATATGGTGGTGTGTTCCTTATACTATGAGACTATGAAATTTAGATTTTTTTTAAATGTCCTTGCTCACATCACTATGCTTTACATCGCAATATTTTGAAAGTGTATATATACACAGTGTATATGTCTTCATGTCATTACTTGAAACTCTACTGACTACTTTTTTTCCTCTTGTAACAGAAATATTGACTGTCTGAACTTGCTGTTGAATAGTGCCACTGCCGACCTGGATGTAAAAGATCATTTGGGACGGTAAGAATTGTTGAATAGCTGAAGCAAAGACTTTAACTCTGCTCTGGTGTTACCTGATATCACAACTGTCCCCTGCTGCACCTCGCAGGTCTCCTTTGCACTATGCTGCAGCTAACGGAAACAGCCAGTGCACGATCTCCCTGGTGAGAGCCGGCGCTGAAGTCAATGAGCTGGATCTGACGGGCTGCAGCCCCCTGCACTACGCTGCTGCTTCACACACCTTTTGTGGGTGAGGGAGCATTTACTGTCATTTGAATGTCTTTACTCAGAACGGCAAGGACGACATCCTGTGGACAGTTTTCTTCGTCGATAATTCGGAGTTCATTCAAGCCCGTTTTTTTTTTTAAAGTGTCCGTCTTTCTCTCCGCAGAGCGGAAACCAGCTCTGAGCCTGAACACAGTGGGGGAAAGGAACACGAAGCCTCTCTGTAAGCCACACATTTGTATCTTATCACACACATTGTTAATCATCTTTATACACACACACTATTGTGCTAAATCCAGACAAATCCTGTCTTTCAGTAATTATTATTGTTGAGAAGAGTTCAGAAGAAAGTCACAATCAAATCCGTGCAATTATGAGATCAAATGGAAAGAAAAGGCCAATAACTGATTTTTATAGATAAGATGATGTAAACATTTGGACAATTTAGAGAAAAAAGGTTTAATTTTGATATAAAAATGCATTGAAATTGTAGTTGTCTTTGGTATACTTTATACATAAAAACAAATACCAGAACAATACATACATATTCTTAATGTTGTGCTCTGTGTTCAGGTGTTTAGACTTCTTGCTTGACAATGGGGCTAACCCAACTCTGAAAAACAGCAAGGGTTACAGTGCCGTCCACTATGCAGCAGCTTATGGGAACAAACAGCACCTGGAACTGGTCAGTGATAACTTTTGATTTAAATGTCGTTTTTTTTCTTGTTAAGTGATCGCAGGTTGGACCTACAGTAGGGGAGGTTTTCAGGGTTCTTTTTCTTCCTCTCTTGTTTTTCTTCTCGCAGCTCCTGGAGATTTCCTTCAACTGTCTGGAAGAGGTTGAAAGTAATATTCCCGTCAGTCCTTTGCACTTAGCTGTGAGTAGCACACGATTACAATGAATACACTAGAAACAGTTGTGACTTGTTACACAAAGACCTCAAGTTTACAAGCCTTTGACTCTACTGTGTTGTGCATTCTGCTGTGACAGGCGTATTATGGCCACTGCGAGGCACTGCGCTTGCTTTGTGAGACACTCGTGAGTCTGGATGTGCGGGACGTTGAAGGCAGAACTGCCCTCCACCTGGCTGCTCAGAGAGGTTTTGCCCCGTGTGTGGAGGTGCTGTTGAAGCATCAAGCCTCTTACACACTGAAGGAGCAGAGGCGCAAGTGGACGGCTCTCCATGCTGCAGGTGTGTGTCTGTCTGTCTGTCTGTGTGTGTGTGTATCTGTGTGTGTGTGTCTGTCGGATCCTGGTATGTTTAAGGAAATGCTTTATAATTACAAGATGCACTGTTGTGAGAATAAACCATAACGTTTAATAGTTAAGAATTTTTTGAGGTTTTTATTTTGTACTTCATATTTTCCTTTTTACTGGTTTTCCCCCGTGCAGCTGCTGAAGGCCAAATGGACTGTCTGCTTTTATTGGTCAGCGGGGAACAAAGTGCCGACGTCATCGACAGTCCAGACACACAGGGACAGTGAGTCGCTCAATCTTTTATGCTTTGATTTGTTATCATTGGTTGATTACCTAGATACCTGACGTGTACAGCAATTACATACGTTACTGATTTAAACTTCATGTGCTGTGTATCCTTCTAGCACACACACACACACACACACACACACACACACACACACACACACAGAATAGACCGTGAGGAGATATTCACTGACTAAAGTGCATTGAATCCGTGCGCTGACTGCACCTGTTTTTAATGAACAATAAATGTTTTCTGAAAGCTGCAGACTTATAATGCAGTCAATTTTCTTTTACTATTCTGACATTATTGGAGAATTATTATTCATCTTTGCACTGTTTAGCCTTGCATTGAATTACTTTCGCCTTGTGCATTTCATGCCATACTATTTTATGTTTATTTTTAATGCATATTAAATGATGTCTGTACATCTTCTCCGTTCATTCCTTTTTACCGTAGTAACCACATTCACATATATATATATATATATATATAGATAGATAGATATTCTAAACCACCAACATCCTCACATCAGTCACTCAATTATTTTCTTCTGCTTCCTTTTTGTCGTATGCAGGACGGCTCTCATGCTGGCAGCTCTAGGCCGTCACACCGACTGTGTCCACATCCTGTTGGAGAAAGGCGCAAAGCCTGATGCTGCAGACAAAAAGGGCTTCACTGCATTACACAGAGCTGTAGGTGTACTTGCTGTGCTTGTGTGTGCGTGTACATGTCCCATCACTGTATTCATGGCACTTAATATTTGAAACGAGGGATGTGTCCCTTTACGAGTCCTGGATGTTCCAGATGTGTTGTTTTCCTCTCACGTCATATCTTGTCCTCCCGCTGCAGGCCGTGTTGGGCAGTGAGGACTGTGTATCTGCTCTGTTGGAACATGGGGCCTCTGCTCTTTGTAGAGACTCTCAGGGAAGGACCCCGCTGCATCTCGTAGCGTCCCGCGGCCACACCGAGCTACTTCGAACTTTGCTAAAGGCTGCTATGAAAGCTGACCCTCTGGACTCCATATTGGACTACAGAGGCTACACGCCCACCCACTGGGCTGCCCACCACGGTGAGATGTCAGGGCACGAATTCATGTCAAATGTACTTAAAGAAATACTTCACCCGCTAAAAGATCATTTGTATATCACTCACTCAACCCGTGTTACCTTGAATCTTTGAAGAAAACCTAGGTTTTCTCACATGCCTCCACCATTTACGCAGAATCAGAAAACATAGAAGATTCTTGGTGAATTAAAGTAAATGGAGGTCGTGTTTAACAGCCGCAAAACTATATAGACTTTTCTCTGTTTTTGGATTCTTCATTCACCGTAGAAGCATGTGAGAAGTTTTCTTCAAGGTGACACCGGGCGAGTAATTGATAAAATGGTCATGTTGTGGGTGAAGTGTTGCTATAAATAATTCTATCAAATGATTTAGAACTTGGTTCAGTGTTGAAGAGAGCAAACTTGGACATGAATACAGATACAACTTAAACAAGACAAAATAAATATGTATGAATGGACATTTTTAGAGCAGCACAGTCTCTCATCACTAGTTTTTATCAGCATGAGTTTAACCTTTGAATAATTTCTCTCAGTTGAAACACTTGCATTAAGAGAGAGGATGTATTGCCATCATTTTACAAAGATTTGAATATTAATCATATGTTCATTTGTGTCCTGTTACTTTAGGGCGTGAAGGATGTTTACACATTTTACTTGAAAACAAGCTTTTTAGCAACCAGGAGGGACATTTCTTCACCGCATTGCACTGTGCTCTGTGAGTACTGTATTTAAAGTAAATGTTCAAACGTATGTTTAATATGAATTAATAACGATACATTTAATGTTGTTCTTCAAAATGCTACAACTCTGCTGTTCCTTTGCAGAGTTAATGGACATGATGTTGCTGCTGGACTTCTAGTGAAGACTGTTGGCCCTCAAATTGTTAACGTTAGCGATGCCAAAGGAAGGTGGGTTCGTCTCCGAGCTGAGCTCTACTTATCATAACAAATGTATTTCATGCAGCACTGCAGGTTTGGATCAGTCTACAGATATTGTAAATGTTTCAGGTTTATTTTCATTTCATTTCTTTTATTCAGGGATGCATCTACAAGCAGTGTTTGTACTTATGCAATTAATTCATGACAGCTCCAGATGATTATTCTTGCCCATTTGATCCACAAAATTGTCAGTTTTATACAAATATCAGTCAAGAAAAGGTTATAATATTGTATAATGTGTAAAATGTGAGTGCAGGACCCCGCTGCATGCGGCTGCTCATTCAGGAAACGTTGCTGGGCTCCAGCTGGTCCTGGCCCAGGGAGCAGAAGTCAATGCTGTGGATCATTGTGGATGCTCTGCTGTGATGGTTGCTGCTGACTGTGGGCAGACTAAGGCTGTTGGTATGTGATTGAAATTCCTGTGATCGGTGTCTTTAAAATGTGTTACCTTTATCTACACTTGAGAAACCTTAAAACACATCAGGACCATTTTGGTTTTCTGTTTTCCGCAAGAGATATTTAAAGTCCCTCTTTCATCCATATTCCCTCTCCAATTATTTATTTTTTAAGCACTCAATGATACATGATGATTTAAAAAAACACAGGCATTCTTACGGCTCCTTTTAGCACATGGGAAATGTTGTTTTGACCCTCACAGTTGTCACTAATTGGTACTTTTTAATACACCATATAAATCTGTTGCACTGATTGTAAATGTTTGAAATATAAAGGTCTGTGTTTGTTGTGAAAGGTGTCTTATTTTCTGCATTTCAGAGTTCTTGCTGCACAAAGCGAAGCCAGACCTGACCCTGGTGGATGTCAATAATAACACTGCCCTTCACTTAGCCTGCAGCAAGGTCACATACACACACAAATGCATGTACTGCATGCATGCAGTGGCACAATAATACATTTTGCATGTGTGTGTAGCAACAGTTATGCAACAACTCTCAGACAATAAAACCTCTGTTGAAAATCTGATTGGGAATGTAATCAAATGTCTTTTCAAAAATGTCAGTTATTTTTTTTATTTAACACGACCTGGTTTAACCCTGTAATGACTCATAAGGGTAACAATGCAACAATGTGATGCAGTGTTGAATTCACTAAACGAAAGATTTGATTACTTTTTCAGCCACAACTGATGACATTGACTAACTCATTTTCAGGCAGTTTGTTCTAAGTGATAATGTTCATTCGCAATATTGTACAATATGTTTCATTCTGCAGGGTCATGAGATGTGTGCCCTGTTGATCCTTGGAGAGATCAGCGACACCTCCCTCATAAATGCAACAAACGGCGCTCTCCAAATGTGAGTTGCTTAAAAGCGCTGGCCGCTCTACATGCATGCTGTTAATTAGAATACAAACTCATCAAACCTGTGAAATGTAGGAAATAATTACCTTGGAATTTATTGATAAGGACATTAACCAGTATGGATTTGGAATTTGGGCCATAGGCCCCAGTAACACTGCATGTGAATTATTTTTCAGATAGTTTCATTAAACAGTTGTCTTTCTTTCTCATGCAGGCCTCTTCACATTGCAGCAAGGAAAGGCCTGGCTACTGTAGTGCAGGTGTTATTGAGCAGAGGAGCAGCGGTCATGGCTGTAGATGAGGAAGGTAAGCAGGAATAATTGTATTTCTATGATACAACACCAAAGCAGTCTGTTTTTCCTGTAACTGAAGGACACTGTAGGATAATTCTTTGCCTGTTGGCCCTCTGCAGGCCACACGCCGGCTCTGGCCTGCGCCCCAAACAAGAACGTGGCCGACTGTCTGGCCATGATCCTTTCCACCATGAAGCCTTTCCCACCCAGAGAGGCTGGCGCCGGTACAAACTCCCACTTCAACCCCATCCTGAAGAACTGCGGCATTGCTGCCACCTGCGGCTCCAGCGGTAACCTCTGTCACGCCTAAGTCAAGCAGCCGTATACGTAGGCCTGTCACGATTAATACTTCAGTTGGACGATATATTGTCCTATTGCTAATATATGCAATAAACAATAATATTGTCATTTTAAGACTATTTTATGCCACTGATATAATGATGATATAATAGCATAATAATACCCTACTTTGAAGAGCAATGGACTGAATTATTAAGAATAATCAGACATAACTAAAATAAAACCAGACAACCAAAACGGTAAATAAAATGAACTCTCGGGCTCTGTTAACAAAAGTTGCACTTAAATAAATATTAAACATTTGGCACTGGGGCATTATTCATTCCTTAACTTAAACCCCTTTGAAATCTAGTCCATTTGGATTTATACTTCCAAACTTTCTGGCTGGTCAGTAGCCTCCGGGAAAAACACCGATAAGCCAAAACACCGATAAGCCGTGTGTGCGTGCGTGCGTGTGTGTGTGTGTGTGTGTGCGCGTGCGTGTGTGTGCACAACAGTAGCAGCGCGACCAGAAATGACATCAAAACGTGTCTCAGCATAGTTTTATTTTTTTTTTTTTCTGTTCATTCGGCTGAGGCGCTATGAAGTATTGTAATGGTCGTGAAAGCCCTGCTGTTTATTCTGGCATCATGAAATATTATTTACATTCTTATGTAAACAGACGCACATGTGAACACACAGAGCAATATCACAGTCAGCAAAAATGAACGAGGTCATGTCCATACATCGTACGGTAAGTCGGTAATTTAATTATCTTGACGGGGGCTGTGGGCCTGCACAGGTGGAGGAGTGAAATTTCATCCCAGTGTAGCCCAAAGTGTGTACACACACGACATTTATACATGTGTGTCAGCTGCACACTATGTGCTCATGCACCAGCAGCATCAATGGCCTCTTTAAAATCTAGTTTCACACATTACTAATATTAGAAAACCTCTTAGATTATCTTCTCTGGCACTTGAGTTTAGCACACACGTATGTTATTTTTATGAAGTACTAACCATTAGAAAGGAGTGGGAGTTTTACCATGAGCACACTACACAAGCCTCTCCACTTGAACCCTGTCCGCTGTCAGTATTTGCTGAAACTCTCGTTAACCACGAAAGCCTGAAATCTCCATGTTCGTCTTCAACTGATACAAGTGCAAGAGTACTCGGATGGTCGTGTGTTTGTTTTACGTATGTGTGTCTGCAAGAGCTATTTTGCATATTAGACATTGCTTCTTAATATACTTGTTTTAAAATATCTAACGGGTGCTTTAAACCTTTTATGCAATTAATAAGACTCTATTTTTCTATCCTGTCCAGAGTGTAGCAGACAGTACACTGAATAACATTATTATTCTAATATTATCAGGATTTACACAAGTTACATTTCAGTTTAGTAAAGTCACAAGCATGTGTATAGTAGTAGTTATATAGTTTACAGAGTATAGTGTATATAAAGTTCTTAAAATGAAGTTAACCTTTTACTTGTATTATCTTGAAAATCCCAAATTATTGAGAATCAACCTCAGGTCACCGCGTACTGTACTGTGGGTGCAATAAAAAGCAAATTCTGAGCTGGATGTTTGCATAACAAATGTATGAGAGAAGAATCATATTTCAGTTAAATAAGCAAGAGAAAAAAACAAACAAATGAAAAGTCAAATAAATAAATAATGTGTTTATGAGCAGTTTTTAGGCACAGACAAAAAACATAAGTCTATTGCAAATGTGTCATTTCACTACGTCTGCAACTAAAGATTGATTTAATTTGATTAATTGGTTGATTGTTTTCATTTTTAATCATGATAAAGTTCACAATTCAAGTTCCAGGAGCCCAAGGTGATGTCTTTAAATTGCTTGTTTTTTTCCATCCGCATTCTCAAACCCAAAGATATTTAATTTACACTGATATCAGACTAACAAAAGCAGCAAATCCCTTATGTTTAAGAAGCTGGAACTAGAAATTGTCCCGCAATTCTCTTTGACGAATAAGTAAAATGTTTATTATGAAATGGTCAATTCATTTTCAGCAGATCAACCTGTCAATTTATTGTTTCAGCGCCACATTTTTACCTTTTTTGTTGTTGCTATAATGTTGTCCGTGTGCATTGAAACTTTGGGTAAAAGAAACCACTCGCATCTAATGCCACTAACAATCTCTGTGAAACACTAGAAACTGAAATTATTGTCTAGTAAATATTTCATTATAATTTACGAATTAAGAGAAGAAAAAATTGGCAACAGCCACAGAATTGTTTTTTTTTTTTTTATTCATAGTTTTTCACTTGTTAAATAAATGAGCAAAATGGTACAAATTTGTCTATGCCTCCCGCTCTTTAAAGATAACATTTGTATAAATGGAGGTTTGAATTAAATGTTTATCTTTTTATAGTTTGAAAGCTGTATACATACACAGACTTTGATATTTTCCTCTTTTGCTAATTGATTTTATTTCCCCCCAGTAATACCTGCTGTGTAATCTTAAAATGGCTTTAAACTATTTGCACTCTGACATGAAAGTTTACATTTTACATAAGGGTGACCTTCTTAGGTTTATGCAAATATACAAAATTTAAAAAGTGCATTTTACAACTTTAACTTTCATTAGAAACGAAGCTTGTCCTTCCTTGTTTCATTTGGATGAAATTACTGTGAGAATAAAGTTTGACATTTCAAAACGGAAGTTGCAGTGAAATGTTTTAAATAATGTTTGTCTTTAGTAAGTGCTCTTTTCATGTGAACAAAGTGTGTCCTCTGTACTTTTTACCGAGATTTCAGGGTGTAACTGCCAACTTGAATACTCTGTATGATCTAGTTGTGGAAGGCATTTGTATGAGAGAAAATAAATAAATCACTACCATGAGATGGTTTTTTACAGTATTTTCTTTCCATTTGAGTTCCATGAGTTTGTGCTCACTGCTGATCTACAACTACACTCAGAACAAGGCTGTCCTGCATCTGTACGAGCAGATTAGTGAAGCCCCTTCAAAATGCTTGATTCTTACACCTTTTACACAGCCAGCTTCACACAGATAGACTTTCACTATGGCTTAGCTCAAACTAATAAGACTTCAGATAGAAGTCTAAATGAATCTGTTGCACAAAGCTGTCTAGTTCTTGACTATCTGAAGTAAAACTGATTTACTAGGAATTCTGGATGAACTAAGATTTTTTGCAAAATAATTATTAAAAAGTGACTGAGCAACTGTGTCAAATCGCTTACAGCAGTAAATGTTTGCCCTCTGGGAAAGATCTATAAGTTACAAGGACAGTTTACTGACGATTTCTGCAAAATACTACCACTTTTATTTAAATAATACAGTTCATATTTTCCCCGAGAAATATGTCGTATCTTTATTGTAATTTTTTTTTGTTTCTTGTACACATTTTCTTTTTTTTATTTTTTATTTGAAAATAGTTTTTATAATTTCTTCTTTTCTTCAATATTTGCTCATATTTTTGCATTTTAATTCCTCTTTCTGTGTTTGTGTATGCACCGACATAAAGTCCTTGTATGTAAAAACCTACTTGGCAATAAACCTGATTATGATTATGAAGACGGGGCTTTCGCTTCATTAAAATCTTCCTGTAGTTGCTGCGTGTCGCCGGTTGAGGTTGATAAAGTTCGCTGATCACAGCCTCTATAAATGAAACCGTTTCGTCCTCTCCCGGCTACCGTCACCGGTCCTGCTGCACCAGTGAACGACAGCAGCGCGTGCACGTTAACGGTACCGTCAGCTAGCTAGCTAACGTTAGCTGTCTCTCACAAAGATGGCGAACGTGGTGCTGGAGTTTAAGGCTTCTGCGGGTGACTCCGAGCCACAGAGCCGCCCTGTGCTGATCATCGGACAGCAGAGCAACCTGCAGAAACTCGCTTGGGGCCAAATCAAAGGGAAGCTGCAGCCGGTCGTTAGCAAAGAGGTAATGAAAAGGGGACAGCTAATGTTAGCGCTATGCTAACCTAGCTAAGTGAAAGTAACGTGAACTAGCTAGCTAACGTTAACAGTCCCGGGAACATAAGGGAACGAGCCAGCAAGTTAGATTAAAAGACTAGTTATAACGTTAAGCAGTGGTAGAAGTATTAAGATATTTCACTTAACTAAAAATACCAAGACTACATTTGTAAAAAATACTTTGTTACAAGTTAAGAGTCCTGCATTCAAAATCGTACCGGAGTAAAAGTACAAAACTATGATAATTTCAGATGTATAGTAGCATAAAATAGACTTACTCGAGTCAATTTACTCGGTTACTGTCTACCACCTGGTTATACATTGTCTATAAAAATGAAGAAGACCTTCAGGGTCTTGTCACCAATAAATTGTTTTTAAATTGTAAGTGGATAATTTTATTACAATTCCAATATTGTTAAATATAACTACATTTTTACAGTGTTGAATTTCCTCACGTTAACTCTTAAGTAACAACTGGTGACTGTTGAGCTTTGCATTTTCCATTTACTGGTTTAGAGAGGAAGTCATTTCCCTTAATTCTGCAACACACTGCTTAACCCTTTCTCCAGATAATGTCAGGATTGAATGGCCATGCGAGTGGTGTAAAGTCTTAAACTGGGTGTCATCATGTTCATGTAGCTTGTTCAGGGTGGCACTGACCGGTCCAGTGGTCAGACTCGGACAAAAATACTCAGCTCTCATCATCTGAAGGAGCTGAAAGCAGTGTGTCGTGCAAAGTCCTCAAAGGTGGTTGTGCAAAGGTGAGAGCCAGTCTATGTCGAGGGAGTGAGTCTGTGCTTCTCAATGTCCTCTGACAATGATTCACCAACATTATTGTTCTGCTTTTTTTATTTACTGGGTGGTAGAAGGTCTTCGCCATACTTAAGTTGGCAATTGTGACACTGTCTGAAAACTTGGGTGACACTTGGAAACTTCTCACTTTTTAAAAAAAAATTTTTTTAAAACTCCTTCACACATTTTCCACTCCCATATTGAATGATTCACATCTGTTTTTCGTGTATTCATCAAGCGTGCGAGTGATGAATCTTTAGCGCTCCCAAACTTCATTTACACAGTGACAATAGTCTAACATGGTTTATAGCAAACTGTTGTGGACTTGTCCTAAACAGTGACCAGTTAACTTCAGGTAAGCAAATGGCTGTAGTCTACTAGGATTGATTCTTTCCAATATCTATCAATCAATGTGCCAATTATAAATTAAATAAACATTGCCCCATACAATTTTTTTTCCAAAGCCCATGGTGACAACTACAACTTGCTTGTATTGTCTGATCAACAGTCCAAACCCCAAATATTATTAGTTTACTATCAACCAAAATATTTTTTAGTCAATAGTAGTTACGAAATGTTATTTGTATAGCACTTTACATACACTTGCTTTACAATAAGGAATAATAGATGGAATTAATGTGGGGTTTTTTTTCTGTTTTTTTTCCAGATTTGGCAGGCGGCTCTCAGTGCTTTGAACCCGAACCCCACGGACAGCTGCCCTCTGTACCTCAACCATGCTGTGGTGGCCGCCCTCCCTTCACGGGTCAGCAGGCACAACAGCCAGTCTTCTGCCCATTTTGTGTCCCGTCTGGTCCGTTCCTGCCTGCCTGGAGGGAACAACCGCTGCATTGTGGTCAGAATCTTAAGAATTGCTTTTGTTTTTTGCCTGTAACATAATAGGTGTTGGTAGGTAGCTGTTTCAACCGGGATGCCGGTATAGCCGGTTTTTAATCGTTTCTCGCCATTCTACGAATGCTTCGTTCCTCTCCAGATGGTGTGTGAGCGTTCGGATGTGTTTGCGTCCTCATGTGCTATTTCCAGGGCCTTCCCCATCTTCTCTCGCCGCTCCACGTCTTCACGCAGGACGGAGAAGAAACGCGTCACTGTGGAGATTGTGATCGTCGGGCAAGAGAGCAGTGCTCTGGATGTCTCCGAACTTGAGGTACTGCATTAATTTTTTTTTTTTTTTACACTTTATCTGAGCCTTTTTAAGTGTTCCTGTTCTTGGAAACGACATGTTTTTTAACCTCTGTGGTTCATGTGAACTGCATCTGCCATATCTGAAGGGTTTTCTTCTGTTTAGTGTCTCTCCAACGCTGCTCATGGAGTGCGGATGGCAGCTCGGATTGTGGACACGCCATGCAATGAGATGAATACAGATCACTTCTTGGATGCAAGTGAAACTATTTTTCTTGTGGAAATGTTGACTGTACTACAGGAACACGGTTGTAATTATTTTTGCTGCAGCACCCATCACAGACATTTATTTCTGTTTCAGGAGATTAAGGCTGTGGGAACTGAACTTGGAATAACTCCAGTGATCATTCGTGGAGAGGAGCTGAAACAAAGAGGATTTGGAGGTACTTAGTCTGTGATCTGTACATATTATAACTCACCTGTCAGAATAACTGATTTACTATATGTGACTTTTTAGCTGAATGTTTTTTGTTGTTTAAATACCAGGAGTTGGAGTTTGGATTAAAACTAATTTAGCTCTGTTGCTCAAAATGTGTATTGGTGAGGCGCAGCAGCTCGTTACTGTGGTTAGATCACTTCAGTTGTGCAACTATTAACATAATAACTCTATATTTTGTAACTCAATAGACATATTTATTTACAATGTTGTTCTGGAAATTTTATTTTTCAGCAATAAATACAAGTGTGTATTGATCGTAAAAATGAATGAATGTTGCATTCATCCAGTCTTTAATCCTAACTCAAAACTTTTATTTCCTCTTTCCTTAATGTTTGTTAAAGACAGTATAACTTGATCCTTAATATTAAACTCTTTTGAATGTTTGAGTTCAATATCTTTATATAGCGATAAGCAAGTATATCTGGCCTCATCCAAGAGATGACAAATCTTAAGGTTGATCATTGATGGTTACGATTATTCATCGGCTTTCCTTCTCCCTACACTGTCAGGTATTTATGGAGTTGGCAAGGCGGCAGAGAATCCTCCTGCATTAGCAGTCCTGAGCCATATACCAGAAGGTGCAACCCAAACCATTGCATGGGTGGGCAAGGGCATCGTGTATGACACTGGAGGACTCAGCATCAAGGGAAAGGTACTAATAACCACTGTGCAGCCCATTCACTGTACATCTTTCAGACTGCTGCCTTCAAAATAACTGAACTCTGCGGTTGTGATCCTCCAACACTTGAGATTTGTTGAGCTTTAAGCCCTTTCTCAGTAATCCGTTCACACGTAGTGCTGTTGCATGCACCCATTTATGTAGTGTCATATGCAAATGGAAAGAGAGTTTATTTATTCTGCCGAGACTAAGTTTACAACCAGCTGGTTAAGCATTTCTGACTGCTGGGTCACCGTCCTGGTCAATTCATGCTAGAGGTGCAGCATCAGAGTGGCATCCAAAATAAAAATCACATTTCATCATGCATAAAATTATTATTATTTTTTTTAAGACTACAATGCCAGGGATGAAGAGAGACTGTGGTGGAGCTGCAGCCATTTTGGGAGCTTTCAGTGCTACTATTAAACAGGTGAGCTTTTGGATTATCCATCAGCAGCTGTCACAGCTGTCCTCTGTTTCTCTGCAGCAGAGTCATTTTAATCAGACTCTCCTGTTTGCTCCAGGGCTTTAAGGATAACCTCCACGCAGTGTTTTGCCTCGCAGAGAATGCAGTTGGACCCTCAGCCACACGACCTGATGATATCCACACTCTCTACTCCGGAAAGTGAGACTCTCTTTAATAATATTGTGTCAATTTACCTGATTTTGATTTGATTTGTCCGTGCCGTCACAGTATGATTGCACTAAAGCTGCATCGATAAGTCGATTTTTAATCAACAGTGACTCCTCACTAGCTACATCAACCTGGGATTTACAGTCACAGGGCCAGAGGAACAGCAAAGCTGAGGTGGCTCTTTCATTGTTGCATTGTTGTTAACTGCAGTGGCATGTGGTACTTGGGGAAATCTGGTTTGGTACATGGTCTGAAAAGTTTGGGATTTAGTCGATCAACAGAAAAATAATCGCCAATTGTGCTGTTTTCAGCTTCTCAAATGTGGAGATATCCTCTTTTTTTTTTTTTTTTTTAACTTTTTTTTTTAAAAATCATATTAAACTGAATATCTTAGGGTTTTGGTCTGACAAAACAAGACCTGTAAAGACATCACCTTGGGCTTTGAGAAACTGGGATGGACATTTCTCACAATTTGCTTCACATTTTATAGACCAAACTAATCATCGATAATCTAGAAAAGAATTGCCATATTAATCGATAGTCATATCGATCATTAGTTGCAGCCCTAGATTGCACACAAACCGCAACTGATATATTCCAAGCTAAATTAACAGGAATGAATGTGGGCAGTGGTATTTTAAAAAAACAAATTTTTAGTAAAATAAAAAATAATATGTTTGTGTGTTTTTTATTCTGAAGGACTGTGGAGATAAATAACACTGATGCAGAGGGCAGGCTGGTGCTGGCTGATGGAGTGGTGTACGCCAGCAAAGACCTCTCAGCTGATATAATTCTAGACATGGCCACACTGACAGGGGCACAGGTGGGTGACCGCTGCTTACAGACAGTTGTAAAACCTTCAGTAGCAAGTATGAACTGGAGCATGTACACTCAAAACACTATCGGGATATTATTTTTTAAATGTATCAACTCATCCCCTGACGAGATCAAAACCATCAATTAATTTGGCGTAATAACAGGTCTCGTCTTTGTATCTAAAACTTTTTTTTGTTTGTATCTCCAGGGAATCTCCACAGGGAAGTACCATGCAGCTGTGATGACGAACAATGAGCAGTGGGAGGTTGCCTGTGTGCGTGCCGGCCGCAGCAGCGGCGATCTCGCTCACCCTCTGGTCTACTGCCCTGAGCTGCACTTCAGCGAGTTCACCTCTGCCATGGCTGACATGAAGAACTCAGTGGCCGTAAGTGACAAAATACTATCAAAACCAAATGCTTGAACAAGACCTGACCAGGGCAAAGAAGTCTGACAGTTTGAAGGACAAAAGAAAAAATGGTGTACAGTAAAAAAAATTCTTTACTGACACTTGTTTTTTCAATTTTTCCAATATAATTGTAGATTACTCTTCCTTATATTTTGCACATTATTCTAGATTTATTAAATGTCAGAAAAGGCTTTTGCTGCTTGTTTTGTATTATTATTATTATTATTATTATTATTATTATTATTTTTATTTTTTTAAAGCATTTTGTGGCAGAAACTCCACTTTGATCTTGACAAAGAACAGTTATTTGGATATTCTCTGTTGACATGATTGAGTGTCGATAAATGTGGCAGGATAGAGTAGCTCTCTTTGACTATATACAGGCGGTAGATGAAGGAAGTTTTTTAGTTGGTGTATAGATTACTTAAAGTATTTTAAGTAGGACTGCAACTAACGATTATTTTCACTATCCAATAATCTGTGGATTATTTGCTCGATCGAATCGTTTGGTCAATGAAATGTCAGAAAATATAGAAAAATGTCCATCGCAGTCTCTCGAAGTCCAAGGTGATGTCATTAAATGTCCTTTTTTGTCAGTCCAAAACTCAGATATTCAGTTTATTATGACATAAAAAAACAGAGAAAGGCATTAAATCTCAATATTTAAGTGGCTGAAAAACACTTTCTGCCATTTTTCCATTTTAAAATGGACTTTTACAATTGCAGCTCTAATTTCAAGTAGAATATTTATTTTATGTCTGATATAATTTATTCTGGGGAGTTGTTTATGTTTGTTATCCTTTTTTTTGACAGGACCGGGAGAACGCCCAGAGCTCCTGTGCCGGCCTCTTTATTGGTTCCCACTTGGGCTTTGATTGGCCCGGTGTCTGGGTCCATGTTGACATCGCCTCTCCTGTCCATGCTGTGAGTAACCGGTGCTTTGCAACAGTAATTTTACCTTGCAGAACAAGGAAGTTGCTAGTCTACCACTGCCTTAATTTGTTTGTGTTATTGTGCAACTATGGTTTGTTCGGATTAACCAAAGTCGCACAATTTTATGACATTTTTATGACTTTTCTTTTCTTTTTTTAACATACAATAATAGGACTTTTATATGATTATTTTTTTTTTTTAATTTTATTTTTACGTTTGGCTTTTTGACATACTATGACATGAATGTTAAGGAAAGTGAAACAATCTGTAATTCTATAAAAATCTGTTACTTTCCTGATCTTGTGATTCAGCTCATAAAAAAAGGGCTCATAATCACTTGTATTGTAGTGAAGCCTGCAGCATAAGTGTGTTATCACCAGATCATTGTGTTGTCTCAGAACTTATTTAACACTTTCTACTGTAGTAACATTTTTGGAGAATTGGGTTTTATACTAAAGAAGTTCTCCTGTTTCAGTCACATTAACTCTGAGTGAAGAAGAGAACTTTACGGGTCGTGAAAACTGATAACTACAGGGTAAGTTTACAGTAATGACGCTGGAATCTGACCCTTGTTTTTTATCTCATATTTTGTCTCTGCAGGGGGAGCGTGCCACAGGATTTGGCGTTGCTTTGCTAATGGCCCTGTTTGGTCAGGCATCAGATGACTCCATGCTGAAGCAAGTGTCTCCTCTGGGTGCAGCCACCAACCTGTCTGAAGACAAGATGGAGCGTGACTGCAAGAGGCGAAGACTGGTGTAGAACAAGCTGAGGCTTTGACCTCAACCGCTCCGCTGCCAAGAAAGTGAAGTACTCATCCTGTTAGTCAAAACATTTTAAACTGTGATTCAACTCTGTGTTTGAATGATTTTCACTAAATAAATTGGTAAATCATCAGTAAATCAGGTGTGTAATATATGATAAAACGCAGGCTCTCATTTGTCCTCTTGACTTGGCACTTGGTGCACTGATCACCTTCTCCCTTTTTTTCAGTTACTCTTGATGAAGATTCATTGATTTATAATAAAATATTCAGATTTAAAGAACACATTTATTTTTCAGCAGAGATTCTTTGTAAATCTTCATATTTTACATTTGATGATGGTTAAAAGTTTTACTTTGTAAAACAAAAACCTTTTTTAAAATATCGATCCCAGCAGCAGACATTGTTGTACGTTGATACCTTAATGCAAATCAAGGATTAAAAGCATACATGTTGTCTTTGTGAAAAATAGCTACGGTTCTCTTTTCTTTTCTTTTTTGGCATCCACTGCACTTTATATTCACCCTGTGGATAGTTGGATAGTGTCATCTCGTGACCAAACAGAGGAGTGAGAACTTACTGCGGTTTTCAACAGTTTCACAAGTGTCAGATGAGAAATTGACAGTTCTTCTTTGTCAGCACAAGACTGTAAGTTTAAGTACAAGACAGATTCCAGCAACGTATGAAGTTTTTCCACCCTTGTGACAATCATTTTGTCCCTTCAATAAAGGCGGTGCCATCTGACCTCTTTGTGCATGTGAAGTAAAACACTCAAACGCTTACAAAAATATCTTAGGTCAAGGTCCCCATACCAGCTTAAAGGAGACCATCAGCTGAAAGATGTGGTTAAAAGCTATAAGTGGACCTTCAGTTCAGATTTTGTCAGTTTCTTTGGTCAAGAATTAACTTGCACACTCGTCACCTCACAACTTGCCTCCCATTGTATAGCACCACACATGGCTGTTATCTTTGCCCAAGATTCATGTTTTTAGTCGCACAATTCTGCTGAAGTCATATACCAGTCAACATCCATCTCTGTCATTCGTTTCACGATGTTAAGACTCCAAAACAGCCAGTTGGTATCAACCTTAAATAATGTGGTAATTATGAGCGTTATATTGCAGGAACCTCCATTATGAGGTTTTATGACGGTTCAAGATTTTACAGTCAGGGATAAAAATCTTTAAAGTGCTAATCACAAGAGCAGGTGTGAGGGCAGCAGTTCAGTAACATTAAAACTCAAAACTGCTGACACTGGGTTTGCAATAAACCACATGACAACTTGGTCTACTATATTTTTGCATTACATTAGATTTTTATCTCAATTTTCACCTTATTCATTTATTTATTTATTTTTTTTAAATCACCATTCTTTGAATGTGTTGTGGAAAAAAAGAAACTGGGCATTTTGCAACTGTAGCATTAAGTGAGTTTCAGGAACAATGGATTCACATTTTAAAGTTTAAGCCCAAGTATATTTTTTTTGTCAATTGCCTTTACAAGGCAGATTGATTTTCTGTGTCCACCTTGACTTGTGACTCCTCCATTTACTTGCAATGTTTAGTTTTGTAAATGATTGACTACGTGGAAGCAAATATTTCAGCTACTGTTAATCTGGTGATTATTTTGGGTAAATATATTCATACTTGTAAGTGTAAAGACTATTCCCTCTTTCACTGCGTTCATGTAGTCGCTGAAATGCATGATAAACTTAATAGAAAGGCTATAAAAAATATATAGGCTACATCTATATCCCAGTCCTTGGTTTTTATATATACTTTACTTTGCTCTTTTGGGCAGTTTATCTGGTTGATTCTTTCTTTTTTCTTTTTAAAGTTTCTTTATTCTCAGTATAGAGGTGCCTCTATTTATTGTTTGTGTTCTTAATTTCCAAACAATATTGGAATTTGAAATCCATCTTTCAACTTTATATTAGTTAAGTCTTGTACAAAAAAACAAAAAACTTCCTTGTGACTTCCTTGTGAAACATGTGGGACGTGATTTACTGGTCACGTGACGGTAGTCTCGGTACCGGTTTATCAGCAGTGAGTTACGTCGAACGTCTCAGTTTCACGTCCACCGGCCGCTGCTCGCTGTTACTTCAAAGATGGCTCGGACCGCTTTAGTTGTCCTGTTCTCAGTCCTGCTGTCCGCTGTGAGCGCCGGGGTGTTCTTCAACCAGAAGCAGCCGTGCTATGTCCGCTCACCGAGGAACCATGACTTTGGACTGAGGTAAGTTCAACATATCTGGCACGTTTAAAAATTAATTTGTTAAAAATTACGAAGAAGCATAAACTAGTTCCCGGGGAAAAGCCGTTTGTTTCCCAACTGCCTCGCTAACGGTAGCTACTGATAGCCGTTAGGCGTTTGCTTCTTCAGCCGAAACAGAAATGTTAACTTAATGTCAGTAAAACCACTCCTGTGCTCTCAAGTGTGACTAATGTGCCTTTTATATAACGTTATCTAACGCAAATACAGCTATCTGGGTAGTAAAACACATTGTAGTCGATTCTACTGGGGAGTTTTGGTTTAATGTCATTCTTGTTCCTCTCAGTGCAGTTAACTTTCGGTAAAAATGAAACGATACTAAACGGATTTAATGTTGTCATCACTTTCTACCAGTCACGAGTTTTACTGAAACACAGGTTGAAGAAGTGAACAGTTGTCAGTCTCATTGTCTTAAAAACCTATGTTGGAAAAGTCAAAAAATAATCATAATATTGTGACTTTTTAAACATCTTTTTTGTTTTTATTAAATGTTTATTTGTATAGGGACGGGTATGTAGGATACACTACTGTCACACACCACAGCATTTATAGCCCAAGCTTATTTGCAATGCCTTTTTAAAATGCATACAACTCAACAAATACACAAGAGACAGAACAACACAATGTCAACAACAGGTTCATGCATTAAAACACAACTCGGAACTCAACAAGAACACGCAGACAAAGCAATACAAGACACTGACCTATTGACTTTTACAAGAAACATAAGAAGAATAACGTCGACAGACAAACCAAATCTAAACTATTAGAATGCAGAACATTGCATTCAACACACACATTTATAAAACAAGATGGGAGGGAAAACCCAGATCAGTTTATTGATCCAGCCATCATTTTAGTTTATCTCCCAACTTTATATAAGTGCTGTTTTGAAGCCTTCAGTACTGCACATATAGTATGTAATATGGTGAAGAATATTAAGTCCCTTTTTTACTTTTTAAAAAGTTATTTTAAAGATCGACTAAATAAAATGCCAACTATTTAAAGTAATTATTAATGCAAAAATGACAGAACATGCTGTTTTCAGCTGCTTTTCTGTGTCTACATATATTAAACTAAATATCCTTTGGTTTTGGACTGACAAAACAAGACATTTATTGACATTACCTTGGACTTTGAGGAACTGGGATGGACATGTTTCACTATTTTCGTACATTATATAGACCAAACAATTAATCAGTTCATCTAGAAAAGATAAATTGATGATGAAAATAATGTTTAGTTGCCACCCTAACTGAGTGCGTTGCTGCTGGAGAAGTATCTAACCAACTGTCCGTTCACAGGACCGCTCCTCGCCCTCATGAGTATTTAAACATTTCTGAACTGCCCAAATCATGGGACTGGAGGAACATCAATGGCACAAACTTTGTGAGCACGACCCGCAACCAGCACATTCCCCAGTACTGTGGCTCCTGCTGGGCCCATGGCAGCACCAGCGCCATGGCAGGTATGAATCAAAATAGCGTTTGCTGTTGGGGAATTTAAATCATGGTGAATCATTGTGGTTTGGTAAAACAGCTGCTACTCACTTGACTCTTCAGATGCATTTTAATATAGACTGGGAGTTCCACTTCCTCTTTTCTCATAAGTGATTACTAGGAACTGGTTGGTTGTGACGTTTTTGTAATTCTCATTTCTCCGTGGTTGCTGTCTCACCAGATCGCATCAACATTAAGAGGAATGGAGCGTGGCCGTCCACCTATCTCTCTGTCCAGAACGTGATCGACTGTGGTGAAGCCGGCAGCTGCCATGGAGGAGATCACAGCGGAGTTTGGGAGTACGCTAACAAACACGGCATCCCAGATGAGACCTGCAACAACTACCAGGCTAAAGACCAGAGTATGTTTTTATATATTAGTATAATTCAGACGCACTGTTTCTTTTAACATTTAAATATCATCACTGTCGATGTGAATAAGCCCGCTGTATATACTACCGACTATCTCATGTACATTAATAATTCCATATTCATTTCTAGCACCCTTTTTGTTTTTATCAATATATCTAGATATAGATATATATTTGTACATAGCAGTTCATGTTCATGTCGACCTCATACAGCAGTTGTCATTGTTTTTAGCTGTCATGTCTTTCTGTGTAAGTACTTTACGAGTAACAAAGGTCCTTGTATGTGCACACACTTGGCCAATAATTCTGAAGTGTGCTTTGGTTACAACACTCACCTTGAACGTCAAGAGCTGTAACATGTTTTGTGTCCCTCTCTAAAGAGTGCAAACCCTTCAATGAATGTGGCACCTGCACCACCTTTGGAGTGTGCAATATTGTGAAGAACTACACCCTGTGGAAAGTGGGCGATTTTGGAGACGTCAGCGGGAGGGAGAAGATGATGGCAGAGATCTACGCTAGAGGACCGATCAGGTTTGCAACTTTTTATTAATTTTTTGGGTGCAAAGTTGGTATGGGACCCATAAATACATTTTTTAAATTTATTTATTTTTTTATTTTTTTATATAAAGGTTTCTTAGATCCTCTGCTGCCATGTGTTTTTTTTAGAATCAGCAGCTCTGCCTTTTTTAACTATGCACCATAACTATGGTATTCCCTAAAAGGCTATAACGTATCCAAGCTCTGTGAACATTTTTAATTAACATTGAAAACATATTAATTCAGCCTTTTAACTAGCTGTAGCTCTTTTTTTTTTTCTTTTTTTTATAACTATTGTCCTTATGCCTATTCCTTTGTTTTATTGCTTGGTTTTATCATTCAGTTTTAGCACATCTTTCTGTTTTTCTCTTGTTTCTTCACTTTGTTGTAAAGCAAGTTGAACTGCTCCCCCTGTATGGAAAAGGTGCTGTCTAAAAAAAGTTTATTATTTTGTAAAAATGTTGTCGCCCGCTCTGTTTCTTATTTGTTAAACTGCTGTTTCACCTTTTTACCCAGAGTAAGTAATTCATCTGTTTGTTTTGTCCAGCTGTGGTATTATGGCCACTGACAAGCTGGATGCCTACACCGGAGGTCTCTACTCTGAATATCAGGAGGACCCGTCCATCAACCACATCGTGTCCGTGGCAGGATGGGGAATGGAGGGCGATGTTGAATACTGGATTGTACGCAACTCCTGGGGAGAGCCATGGGTAAGTCTTTATCAAACGGAGAACTTCACAGAGTGAAAATGGGAATGGATGTCAGATCTACGGTCAAAATAAAGATCCTTCTTTCTGACATGCGACTTGCAGCGAGTCGTTTTCATCCTGTTTACAAAAATATGTCACTTAAAAAGCCTTGTAATTTCAAGAAAAATAATTTATTAAGAGATTAACAGCCTAAAACGAAGCTCATCTGCTTCAAAGGGGATGTGTGGTTTAATCAGATTTGTCTGACAGTGGTATCTTCCTGGCCTTCCCTTTGCTAAACTCTGATTGGAGTTTTGTCTATAAAATGTCAGGAGAATAGTTTTAGGCATCTTTGGCGTTATTTTCTTAGTTGGAGGTGACATCTTCAGATTGATTGTTGTTCAACCAACAGTCCAAAACCCAAAGTTACTTTAAGTTATAATATGTAACATTTTGCATTATATGTCTAAAGCAACCACCTATGCTATATATTCTGTTGAGTTGTGCACTTACATTATCCCAAGTGTTTCCAACAATTTTCCAACCTAAAGAAATCTGTAATTTTAAAGAAGGTAACGGTCCATTTCATTCGGTCGCTTGTTATTCCTTCGTACCCCCTTTTGGTTATCTGCCAGACGCTGTCATGAACTGACTTTTTATCCAGTTTTTAGCCACATTTTTACAATAAATATTTTAGATCTTGGTCGTTTTAACTATATTTTAAGTGGATGAAGGATTTTGTCACTCTGCACAGGGTGAGAAGGGCTGGCTCAAGATCGTGACCAGTGCCTACAAGGGAGGAAGTGGAAGCACATACAACCTGGCGTTGGAGGAGGACTGCATGTACGGAGACCCAGTTGTCCCCAAGGCCTATCTGTAGAGCTGTAGAGCAGACCAGCACCCACAGTGTCCGAGGTCGTCACTGCACACTGGAAACTTTTTATGTGTAAAAGGGAATGAGTTCAGATTTTTATTTGAGAGATCTATTTTTTACACTTTTAATCAGGGGATCAAATTTTAGTGCCATGTCTTCCAGCTGGATATCAGACCTGCTTGAATCAATGCAGATAGTCAGAATTTGACCACAGTGGGTTCTGCAGGCTGAAATGTAGAGATTGAATGGGAGGAGTGAAACACAGCAGTACTAACTCTGCACTATTCGAGCACCAGCATGCTGAATTGCCATAATAGACACTTAAAAGATGCAAGAAATTCTTCAGTTTATGTCATCAAGAGGACATGACAGCTTTTTATAGATAAAACTTTTCAATGCATACTGACTCAGCCAAAGAACAAAGTGTTTATAATTTGTCCTGCACTACACCAGGGGTTCTCAACAGGGGCGGTAGCCCCCCAGGGCGCTGGAAGCAATATTTTTTAAAGGGGGGCGTTTGTTTTATAGGCTATGCTATTTTGTTAAATGTAAGATTTGAAAAAAAGAGTGAGGCAAAGTCCTTGTATGTGTAAATTTACTTGGTAATAAACCAAATTCTAAATTGATTCTGACCAGTGTTCAGGCAATGTTGTGCTGTTTTTAGGCTTTTATTTTTATTTTGCTGAGCAATAAAGTGCTGCTTGGAAATTGGAAAGTTTACATTTTATGTTGCATATGTTACATTTTGATGGGCGGTGGTAAGGGACATGGATAATGGAAGCACTGGCCCAAAAAAGGTTGAGAAGCACTGCACTACACCCGCAAAGAAAAACTGGCGGGGGAAATCAACTTTAGAGTGTGCCTTATATGCACTGGCAGTCAAGAATACATGTCACTTTTATTTAGTTTTAAACTGCCAATAAACGCAACACTTCACACTAGATCTGTCCTTCCGATCTTTATCAATATTTACTGGTCAGATATGATGCTATTTTAAACTTGATAAAATACATATCAAGAGACTTCATCTTTCAGTCTTGAGCCATAATGGGGAACTACTTTTACTGCTGGACTTTTGACCTGTTAAATGTTTTACAAACTTTGATAGTCTCGTCTGATTGCAGGACAGCTCTTATTTACATATTTTCTAAAGTGACAATGATAAAAAAAAAAAAAAAAATGCAACAAAAGTGCCATTTTATAGCTAAATACAGAAGAAAAAAAAATGCAAGAAAGTACAAATTCAAGTTTTTATTTTAAAACAGCTTGAGCCAACATAAAATCTAGAAAATCAAATATACAGGTGAAAAAGAAAACATTCAGCTGCATCTTCAGAGGCTTCTCTTTCGACCAGTCTGTCTTATTACTGCACGTTTCCGTCAGCTCATTGACATTTGGCTGTTTGTCGCCTCAATGGAAACGAATCGTTCACTTGGTCACAGTCAGTCTCCGAGCTATGAGCTTCAACATCAAGCAGAGCGTTTGGCGATGGCAGATCTTCAGTCTCTGTTCGATCTCCAACAAGAACATTTTGCGTGTCCTCTCCACATCAGTTTATCATGATGAAGTTTGACTTGCAATGAGCTGGAAAAAAGGAAAATAATTACCTACATGTACATATCTTGTGCTTCAAGAGGAAGTTCACACTCTAACACGCATGCCTTTTGAAACGGCCGCTATTTTTACTTTCAAGTTTTACTGTCTATGCTCATGGCTGAAAACCACTTCCTACCCTATTTTGTATACTTGCAAAGCTCAGGATACTGCCACATGTATTTTTCTCTCCAGTAAAGCAGTAAAGAGTGCACTGACTTAAAATGTGTGCACGTCTCTTACCTATGAACTCTGCAACCGGGTCGTGTTCTCCCTCTGTGCGGATCGTTCCTGCGATGCTGTCGTTCTCCAGGATGGGCAGGAAGAGCTGGACGAAGTCAGACGTGTAGGGAGGCGCGATCACATCCAGCACCTATAAAAAGAGAAATATTCAAGTTTAATTAGATTGTTGGTTTTAACGCACAGCTTAAAAATGTTTTCTGATGGCACAAAAGGTCTATTTATAAGCAATACTTCTGAAACCAGCTGTAAAGCAGGCCTGTGTTCAATTATGATCACCTGACAAACAGTAAACCTGCAATGACTTTTTGGCCACTTGGGGAGCAGCGGGAACACGTTATGCACAGCATCGACCTTATATACACATCCAACAGCTGTGGAAGCAACACGATCATTCATTAGTCGTGTTTGTTGCCACCTCATGAATTTAAGTCCAATATATACTTCTTTTTTGTTTTGTTTTTAGTCTATGTCTGACCGCTGCTCCCATGTTCACAAGCTAATCACTAACTTTAAAGCATTTTTAGGTTAATTCACCTCAGATTTATACACTTAAAGATATATTATTCATGATCGCGGTGAGCAATATCCCCTGGAATAAAAATCTCTTAAATTGATTAAACTTTGCATTTTAGGGCCTCGAGTGTATAAAACATAGTTTGAGACTTTCAGGACCTGCAGACACGCTGGAACTTCTCTGATGGAGGGAAATACTCAAAGGTCTGCATGTAAACCAGCGGTCACTTCGTTCATCAGAAGTAACTGTTACCTCAGTGACAAAATATCTGATGAGGGAGATGTCCGTGTTGAGTTTCTCCAGACATTTGCGGATGTAACCAACAACAGGCAGGACGTAGCCGCGGCTCAGCAGATGAACCATGCGGTCCAGCAGAGTCTTCTTCAACTCCAGCTGGGGGGAGTAAAACACGCAGTCAGCTGAGAGTTACAACATACGGAACCAAGGTTATAATAGTTTTTCATTTTCAATTAGTATTTATTTTATTTTTCACTCAGAGGAAAAGGACCCCAGTTAATTACTATTAATTATTTTTATTTAATTTTCTACAAGACCAGACTAATTTTTGGATGTATGCCTCCGCCAACCAAAATGTAATCACTGTCACTTTAACCTACTAGACTAGATGTGTGTGATATTGTCATAATTAGCATATATATTCTTGAGTTATGGCAGAAAATGTGTCCTGTGAGGTCACAGTGACCTTTGACCACCAAATCTAATAAGTTCATCCTTGAGTCCAAGAGGATGTTTGTGGCAAACTCCCTCCAGGAGTTCCTGGTTTAGTGTTCAAGAGAACGGGACGGACAACCCGAAAACATAACAATAGAGATTAATTGTAAAGGAAATGACAGCATTGCGGCCTCTCCTGGCGTGTCCGTTTTCTGTGATTCAATGTCACGAGAGTCCCTTTACCTGTAATGTTATATTTTAGTGAATTCACGTTTATATTTATTTAGATTTTTAACCAGGCAATATCGTTTGTTCAGTTTTACTAAAAGCATATGGTCTTTATTTAGTTTCATGACTGTTTTTCACTGCTTGTTTTAGTTTACTATAAAGCCCTGGTAGTAACATGAACAGACCTGCTCCATGACGTCCAGCTGAGAGTGCTCCGTCTCAAAAAGCTTGATGAGCAGGTGGAGGACCTGCGGGTGCAGCAGCTGGTGACACGTACAGATCTGTGTGTGGGGGGGGGGAGCATACGTTTTGAATTTAGCTGCCGTTTGAAATACTGAGAATATAAAGTTTCATCTGCTGGTAATGTCGTACCTCGTCCAGTAAAGCTAAATGTACTGGAGTGTGGTCTGTCTGCAGCTGGAAGTACCGCGGCTCAGACACCGTCCAGTCCACCCATTTCAAAACCCCCATAGCAACTACTGGAAACCTGAATACAAACACAATCATGAAGTCAGAGGGGCGAAGGCTATCCAACCTCAGCTATTTTTTTATTTTTTAAAAATACAACTGAAAAGAGTCCATAAATAAGTATCGAAAACTGACAAGTGTTAAAAGCCGTCACTGAATGCATAACCTTTATTTTTGAGGAGACGATGCATTTCCTCATTTAAATCACACGTAATCAATCCCTCATTAATAATTTTTAGTCAATCATCATTTATATTTTGGCACAGTTCTGACAGCTGGCAGACAAAAGAAGTTGGTTTGCAGTTTGTCTCATTGTATTAAATAGAAAATGGTTTTGCAGACACTGAACTAAAGATAATTTGATCATCATATTCATTTGGGACTAAACTTTTTCTTATATCAAATCTTTAAATGATACCCAGTAACCAAAGTCAATAAACAAACATCTGCGTGTAAAATCATGTTTTATCAAAAATCTTGGACTTCAGATTTATAATTTATTTCCCCAGTACTGACATTCCCATCCAACTGCATTAATTAACGTTTTGCCAAATAAATAATTATTAATCTGGTTCTTATCATATCGAAAACCTCCCTTCCTTAAAATAATAACAAGTTGCAAGCTTTTGAGGAACATCTTGGTCCACTCACC
The DNA here is from genome assembly GCA_943593645.1 of Bovichtus variegatus. Lineage (NCBI taxonomy): Eukaryota > Metazoa > Chordata > Actinopteri > Perciformes > Bovichtidae > Bovichtus > Bovichtus variegatus. The sequence continues at coordinate 6,155,540 of CALSCE010010723.1, read as the reverse complement.
GGATGCACTGGTACAAAGTGCCGAGTTCAGCCACCAGCTCTGTGGCTCCTTTGTTCTCATTGCAGCACAGGTTGTGCACGGTCTCTATGGCCTTGGAAGTCGACTTCAGCTCATCTTTATTGATGTTGACTCGCTTGTTCTGGGGTTGAACAGGATGAAAAAAGGTGTAAAGAAGCCGCTAAAGTAAAACCAGAGGGTATAAAGAAAAGAAATGAGAAGGGTAGTTTACAAAGAACTACCTTAACCAGTTCATCTAAATCAAACGACAACTGAAGTCGGCCATGATGGGAATTTAGTTAAACTAACAACAAACCATTTACTCAGTCGCTTTTTTCTTTTTTTAAATCTAAGGCTACTTTCACACTGCAAGTCTTAGTGCTCATTTCGGAGTTATTGCTCAGATCTGATTTATTTTGTTTGGCTGTTGGCCAATGTCAGATTCCAGTGTAAACTTGTCTCGGTCCTGAAAGGACCTAAATGCGCCAAAGAACAAAGATGTTATATGTAAACATGGAGGCAACTTAAGTCGGGGAGTTTGTGAGCAGATGATAACGAGGAGAATTAGAGTCACATTCATAATTGTGACTTTTTGTGGAGCAATCGCTGAAAAATATTTACTACTTTCAACTACATCTGTCAGCACCTCTACACAAGACTTGTGACTAATGTCAATCTAGACTGACGTGAAAGTCGCATATGTTAAGAATGAAGGTTGCATTGCAAAAAAATAAAAATAAAAATCAGACCCTTATCTGATTTAGATAAATAAGGATAAATCAGATTTGGGCCACTTATCGCCTGCAACAACAACAACAACAACAACACACACAGACGCATCAAAACTTCCTCCCTGTTCTCTCTGTACCTTTTTCCACGTTTCAACCACACTGGCAGCGTAGGCCAGGATGTGGATGTATTTGTGTTTGTGGTCCTGGTTGATCTTTGATCCGGGTTTAAAGAGTGACTGCATGAACAGGTCCAGAAAGGCGGGCACTCTGATCTAAAGACGAGAAAGATAAATATGTCAGCAGCTTAACAAACACGTGTCGGATACAAATCGGGCGAAAGACGCTCCGTCCTCACCAGCTCCACGGGAGGCGGGTCCATGCTGCTGAACATCTTGAACAGAACTGTGATGTCTGCAGGATTCAGGGCTCCTTTAGACAACATGGCACCCAGCGCCTGGCAGGCTCGGGGGTAGGCTGCTGCAGTGCCGAGCGCGAGGGTTATCTGACTGGCATCGTGACCTCTGTGATATAAACCACAACAACAGAATTAATATCCAGATTTTAGCTGGATTCTTGGTTGCATTCGGTCAAGGTATTCTGGTGAAAGAGAGACAAAGTTACCGCTCATGCGCCGACTTCTGAACCTCCTGGCCGATCCTTCGAACTGCAGAACCGCCCTGTTCCTCCTGAGAGAGGATGGACATCATCGCCTGGGCAAACAGGTAGGTGTGCTCGCCGTGACAAACCATCTTCTACAGGAGGGAGGAGGGACACGCAGCAAACACAGGAACTGTAAATCCCTGATTGACTTTTGCACAATATAAAACACGGCTTGTTATTTTTATTTGGGACAAAGCGCTCCTCTCCCATAGACACTACACGCTACAATGACGTCTTTAAATCTGTCTATACGCATTACATTTCTGCACAAAACCCAACCGCTTCTAAAAACCGCAGAGCTCTTTTATTTCAGATACATTGTACATACTTTAATACTATTATTTCATATTTTTGTTATTTAAGTTTCATGATTCTTTGTACTTGCTTTTGCTTTTCATTTGATTTCCTTTTACTATGTTTATGTTATGCACCAAAACACCAAAGCAAACTCATTGTACGTGAAAACCTACTTGGCAATTAACAGGATTCTGATTCTGATTTAAAAAAGGCTATGAAGTAAATAATCTATAAAAAGGGCTCAAGAAGAGTGAAAAATATCATAAATCTTCAATTTACAATGATATAAAACTGGAAGCAGCACATCCTCATGTCAGAGGAGTGGGAATCAGTGAATATATATCCGTTTTGCTTAATACATTTAAAAGAAAGTTGATATAGAGATTAATCGATAACAGCACTACAATCAGGGTTTTAAATGTCAACATATTAAAAGAACGGCAAGGTACCAAATAAATGATTAAATATTTGAAAATATGAAACCAGATTTTTTTTAAATGATTTACTCACTATAAAAATAATTGGTAAATGGAGACGACACTTATACTGAATAGAGCCATGATTAATGAAACGGAGAAGCTTAACGGGCTCACAGCAAATTCCGGCAGATTCTTCTCCAGGTTTTCTTCTCCTCCATCCAGCAGCGTAGCCAAAGATGTTCTCAACACCCGGGAGAAAACCTCCAGCTGCTGACACGCTGTAGACACACTGGTGATCTCACCCTGGTAACCTGCGTCTGAAATGAGCTACACACACACACACACACACACACACACACACACACAATTATTGTTTAGAATGTCAAAAACAATTACCCACTACCCATCTCAAGCTACCAGAATACAAATCTTCAAATTGCTATTTTTTTTATGGAAAAAATAAATAAATATTAAATGTGGTTATATGAAACTTAAAAAAAAACAATGCATTCAATGAGCAAAATGTTAGTAGATTTAATTGAACTTTTACATTTTTCAGCACTAAACACTTTTACACCTATTTTACATTTATCTGATGAGAAAAAACTCCTTCCCTTTATCCTTACTTTTACAACTAATTATTAAAGAGATCACATATTGGTGACTTAAAATATTTCAACTTGACTCCCTCCACTCTAAAGCATAATTATATGTACTAACGTAGTGGGCCAGGAACTGCTTTACTGCTACTGCTAATACTGCTAATACTGCTACTACTACTATTATTATTATTATTATTATTACTACTACTACTACATCTACTACTACTACTACATCTACTACTACTACTACTACATCTACTACTACTACTACTACATCTACTACTACTACTACTACTACTACATCTACTACTACATCTACTACTACTACATCTACTACTACTACTACTACATCTACTACTACATCTACTACTACTACTACATCTACTACTACTACTACATCTACTACTACTACTACTACTACATCTACTACTACTACTACATCTACCACATTTACTATTACTACATCTACTACATCTACTACTACTACTACATCTACTACTACTACTACTACATCTACTACTACTACTACTACATCTACTACATCATCTACTACTACTACTACTACTACTACTACATCATCTACTACTACTACTACTACTACTACTACTACTACTACTACTACATCTACTACCGTACCTTTACAGTGAAGTTGAGCATCAGGCAATCTGGGTGAGCCTCTGCCAGCTTATAGAAAAGATCTCTCCACGTAGTGTGTGCGATCATCTGCTCCAGCCAGGCAGGAGTCTGAAAACACAAGACACTGGATTGGTTTGGTTCATAAAAGCCTTCACTTATATGTAACCATGACAACTATTTATTTATTTGATAAGGGACGGAGCATGTTTATGAACATCAGTATAAAAAGTACAAGATTTAAATATGCCAGAGTTAGCAAAAATGCTAATTTACATCTGCAGTCCCTAGGTGTAATAAAAACAGAAACATTACAAGTGACAAATCAACAGACGAAAATATAAAATACAGAAGTAGAAAAAAGTACAAATTACAACATCAACTAAATCTTTTTTGCACAACATGTTCAGGATGTGTGATCACTTGTCACTCGAGAGCTCACCTCTCCCTCAACAGTGAAGATGGAATCAGCTTTCTGGGGGTCAAAGTGTTTTATCAGGAGACTCTTGAGGTGATTTTCTACTCGCTCTTGGACCTGAGCCGGCTCTACACCTGCAGTCAAAACACAGAAATAACAGATTAATGTACAGTTATCAATGAGGCACAAGGTAACGGTCGGGGGAGGAAGGGGGAGGGATCTTGAAGTCGGCTACCTACCCATCTGGATGAGCCACTCTGCCAGCAGGTTAACGGTCTGAGCTACAGCAGAGTAGTTTTCAGAGAGGAGCGCAATGACGTGTTCTGGAGAGCCACCTGATTGAAAATACCTGCGAAAAATATGTTTTCTATCATCACATTTGTCAGTGGGTCTTTAGGGTTCACGTGTGCTCTTACACGGGTCAAAACACTAGTTGTCCTGTGCAGTTTAAAGTTATTGTGTGGTCTCATTCTCATTTTAAAATGTGTTGTGTGTTGCTCAGTGGGACGAAGGTTATAATATTGTGTTTGTATAAAACAAAATCAGAATCTGGTTTATTGCCAAGTAGGTTTTTACATAAACTAAAAGCAGGTATTGCAATAATCAAGAAACATAAATATATTATGGAAGACAAATTCAATTTTAAAAATGTTTTGAATACTATAAAAAATATGTAAAGGAAACATTAATAATACAATTTAAAAAATAATAATGTAGAAATATGTACAAGAAACATATATATAGAATAGAAGAAAATATAATAAAAATGTGAAAAAATACAAAATAAAGTACAATATATCTGAATTAACAATTGGAAGAGCTGTTCGGTTTTTAGAAGGGGTAGTATTGAGAAGAAATGTTCAAAATTGTCCAAGGAATGTGCAAAGGTTCCCAGTATGAATTATAAGAATGCAAGGGGCTCACGTTTTGAGGGTGTTGAAGATGGCAGGCTCCATGATGTAATCCCTGCTGGAAAATTTCTGCAGACAATCTTCCTGGATTTTCCCATCATTTTCCCCTTCCACATATTCCTTCACAAATGAACATTGATACATGTGTTTATGCTTCTATAAGGGCTCTCCACACTTTAATAAATATCTATATTCTTTACATCTTTGGCATACAGTAACATTTATGGAGTGGCAGCAACACTGAGATGGCAGAGGAGGATTGCCACAGAGCAAACACCATGAACATGTTCATGAGAAGAGAATATCTTATTAAGTTATTATATGGGGTGATTTAAATCATTCATCCATATTAATAATGAAGCCAGTAACGATTATTTTCATTATCGATGTATTAATTATTTTCTAGATTAGTCGTTTTGGTCAATGTCAGAATAAAGTGAGAAAGTCCAAGGTGATATCTTGTAATGTCTTCTTGTGTCAGTCTCAAACCCAACGATGTTCAATGTAATATGATATAGAAGCAGTACATCTCCACATTTGAGAGGCTGAAAACAACATTTTTGCATAAAAAAATACTTGAATTAAATCAAAATAGTTGGCGATTACTTGTATGTTGATCGACTCATTATCATATCAGTTGGCTTCTGCTGCAGACCTGTAAATGCTTCTCTGAACAACCTACTATCAACAAATGGCGTCACGAAATATCAGAGTGAGTTAACGTGCAACTTCATCTTCCATGTCCAGCGGCTGTAACGTTAGTTAGCCTGTAGCCGGCTAACAGAGCCGCGAGCTCAAACCCTGCGGAACATGTCACCCGTGCAGCTGTGTGGACACATCTGTCTCTCTGCACATCACCTCTGTGTTAGCTGACCTGTGATGTGTCGTTGTCACAACAAACCAGCAGCTTGTGCAGCTGCAGCTAAGCTAACGCCGCTTAGCTAACGTTAGCTAACTAACTGCACTCTGCTCAGCAACAAGTCGTCATCTCACCATGGGACCCTCCCCCGTGCCTTCCCAGTCTCCACCGCCGCTGTAATATTCCTCGTCCATGATGACGGGAGAGAAGTGGCGTTTAACTAGCTACAATAATCCAGCTGTAAATTTAAAATCTTGCCGTGACTTTGTTTTACCGCTGATGATGCTGGACGCAGCTAGCCTGTTTAGCTAGCAAGCTAACAACAAGAGGAGGAAAATGGCGAGTCGGCGAACAGCAGGCCACGCCCCCCGCTGTACCCTGCGGGGTCTATTCCCTGAGTTTAGTCTGTTCGGCACAGAAGTCAAATTACTTTATTTAATTAGTTTAGATCCCAACACTTTACTAAATCAAGACCAAAACACAAACAGAACAACAATCCAACCAAACATTGTGAATGCCACATTCGTACAGATAAGAACAGTGCATAAAAGTATTAGGGCCAGGCATAAAGTAAAACAATGAGGAAGATTTTCTTTTTTTTTTTTTGCATTACGAGAATAAAGTCGAACTTTCAGTATTGGTGCCAGGCACTTTTTTTCTTGCATTTTGAGAGTGAAGTCAAAATGTTGATAACAAAATGAAATACCATTTAAAAAAATATATTTGAAATGTTTTTACTATATGCATGGCCCCAATACTCTTGAAAAAATGGTATAATAATAAATAGTTTCTCTGGTCCAAAAAGAAAACATCATAGCTGGGCATGATAGACACAAAATGCAAACGAGAATCGATTACAAAGACTATGATTGTGAAATAACATAACCTATATTTACTCTTCCATTTAAAGGTAATGGGAAAATATATATCTCAGGTTATATAGAATGGAAAACCCATAAAATGATGGCGAGGCTGCTCAGGATGTGAAATCAGTTTTGTTTTGTATTTACATACATTACAAAGATTTAAGCCGAGTGTGTGAGCAAAAAGTGAGTCAATTTGTGGACACTAGCATTTTGCAGAGATGCACGCCAAATAAGTAACCTCCAGATGTAACCTCCATGTGGACGACAAAGTGACAACTCAAATGTATTCAGTGACACGTTGATGACGCCTAAAATGTAACTTATTTTGTTTGGGAGAAAAAAGACCCTCCACAAGGCGCCTTTAAACACGGCTTTTACTGTTCTGATGAGCCTGAAAGCTTCAAGTGATGTTTATTATTATTATTTAATGAATGAAAACACTGACTGCAAAACATTCTAAATGTGTCTCATTAATCTCCACATGTTGTACAAAAAATAATAATATTAATTCATGTTTTCTCCTCAATTGTTTACTCACTTTGAGTATAACAGTTCCCCTTTTACAGATAAAGTAAATAACTGAGAATAACTCAAAATCAAATCACCAAAATATACTGCAGACAACAAATGATTCAGCACTAAGAGCATTAACGAGTCCAGGCACATGGGAACAAACATTTTTTATTTTATAATGCAAACTGCAACATATGAATTATATTATTTACCGAAAGGAGCAGAAAAAAGGTCATATATCCGTGGCAAGTAAATCACACAGTGTGTTAAATCTAAGTCCAACACAATATTTTTATCTAAACCATAAAGGGAAAATCCACCCTAAAACAAAATGTACATTCCTTTGATGTCGGACAGTTCATTATTATTTTGTGAACATAGTCAAGTCTCACCCAAATGCCAAGACTCATTTTCTCCCTCTGCAGACAGCGCAAAAGGGAAGCAGACTTTATATCAAAGTCTATGATTTGTTAAGGGGTGTGGGCAAATATTCAGGTGCTAACTTTTGCACATCAACTAGCTCAGACATACAGTCGCTCTCTGGTTCCTGATTCAAGTTCTGTTCACAAATCTTATTGAACTGTGTAATATCATAGGATTCATAAAGTGAATTCTTCAGGGTTTTTGCTTCAAGAAGGCATTCTATCAAAGAACTTCTAATCACAAATATACCTCCGGTGAAAACTGAACCTCAATTCATCCGTTCAGTTATTGCTTAGATAAATAATATTTACTCTACAAGAGAAAGATACGTTTCACATTGTTCAGATGTATGTAAAAAAAAAAAAAAAAAAAAAAAAAAGAAAAGAAAAAAAAGCAGTTCTAAAATGTGATGTCAAATTGACTTTTTGTTTTTGGTTGAAAAATCCCTGCGCTGTTGAAACATTTTGAACATCTGCATCAAGTCTTGAAAAGTTTCAGAAAGGATTAGTTGATTGGCTGAAAAACCAGCCACGTGACGAAAACAGTGACGGAAGTCTTTTGTAACTCTGGAGAGAAAAGAAAAGGAAAAAAAAAACAGTAAATAGCACCATGTTAAGGGCAAGCCAGAAGGTAAAGGGGGAGAAGCCACAGGAGCACACAGAGTTCAGGTGTGCACGTTAAGTGCTGCGGCTTGCAACAAAAACCGCTGATCCTTCAAAGTCACTTTTTGGTCTTCATTTTCCTCTGTCGTAGTCTGGTTGTGTGCAGCTTATGCAAATATAGTCCTCCTTCTCTGCTCGCTCAGCAGACAGTCCAACACAGACCTGGTGGAACCACTGATTGCAGCTGCCGTCACACTGGACCCAGTTTACCTGAAAATCAGAAAGACGGGGGAAAAAAAGCATTAAACAAAAACATAAATCAGTTAAAACACCTGCCATGAAAACCCTGCATGTAGGCCTGTCAGGAGAACTACTTTTGTTGGACGATATATTGTCCCAGAAATAATAGCGATAAACGATATTATTCAAGACCATTTTATGCCACTGATATAATGATAATATAATAGCATAATAACAGAAGTACACCCTTTCAAAGAGCAATTGGCTTTTCATTTTTAAGAATATTATGACATTGTATTGGGATGTACATTTTTTTAAAGTTTATATCCTAAATAAATAAAACATAAATAAAACCACACAACCAAAACAATAAATAAAATGTGCTCTGTTAACACAAATGTGCAACGTCAGCGCAATGCCCGAGTCTCATACTGGGCGGGGAAACCCTGCAGTTTATTCTGGCATCGTCTTGTATAAAACGTTGGCGACATTCTGATGTAAACACAACAAGCTAAATTGAGGTGAGCAAACACGATGGAGGTCATGTCCATATATGGTACGATAAGTCTAAAAATGTAAATCGTGACAGGCCTACGTGAATGTAGTAAATTCAGCAGACCGATGTGAAACAAACCTCGTCGGCCTCTGGCTCTCTGCACCACGGTGCAGCGCACAGCGAGAAGTCCTCCTCCGAGTCTGAAGCAGCGTGGTCGGACACCGTGTGTGTCGGAGAACACGTCTGCTTGGTTTCTTCGCTCCTCTCTTTGCTCTTCTTAGACTTCTTTTTGCGGAACTTCTTGGCCTTCTCGCTGTGCTGCGAGTCGGAGCTTTCCTTACGTCGCTTGGTCCTTTTGCTCTGACCGCTCAGCGCCTCCTTTTTGAGACCGGAAACTCCATTCTGTGTTGAGACAGAAGTATTAGGCAAGGTACGTTTATTTATACAGCACATTTCCACAACAAGGCAATTCAAAGTGCTTTACGGAAACATTCAAAAGCATTACGAGATGAAAGGAAACACGTGATAACAACCTCCGGAGACCTGGCATGACACCGAGGCCGTTATTTCAAACAACATGCAGTTAGTTGGAGTCTTCATGTACTGTGGAAAGCGCATCCTGGGCGTTATAGTGATTAACAACGGAGGGAATTGCAGCAAAAACATTTATTGGCAGTAAGGTCAAATTAATAAAAGTTATTAATTTTTATTTTTGAGAGTATTAACTTTACTATATTAAGATTTTAGAAGTGCATGTTCATGTTAAGCCTTTCAAAGTACACATTTTAACCAATGTCCTTTGTGGTGGACAGAGCGCTGCGATGAGGAGGAAGAGAGACAGGCAGTAGCGCAGGTTCTAAAAGTGGCTTTGTATTCATTTCCAATATTCATCAAATGAGAAAGAATTAAAAAATAAATACAATTTCATTGTTTCCAAATAGTGCCTTGTAATGTACTTTTTGTGGAAAAGATTGACCAGGTATCAAGGGGCTTACAATATGTAAAATAAATCAAAATATTAAAACCTTTTTCTTCCAGGTCTCAGGAGGATAAATATACCAAAAAAATAGTGATTGAGAATATGTTCCACAAGCAACACACTTTGCTGTATTCGTCTGTACCTTGTGGTGGTGGGGGCTCCCTCTCTGAGACTGTTGGTCCTGTTCTGTGTTGGTCCCACAGGGGGCGCTATGTGAGGGCGGGGGGGCCAGTTTGTACAGCAGGTATCTGTACAGCTGCTCAGTTTCAGGCAGAGTGACCTGCAGCAGGAATCCCTCCACCATCAGCTCCTCCAGCTCAGGACCGAGACCTGTGACAAAGATGATGAGCGGCGGAGAGTTTTAGAGGTGAAATCAAAAGAAAAATAACGCAAAGTGCTTTAAGGCTTTAACACTGACCCTGGAGTGGAACAGACTGGTGCTCTGTATGAAGAAATGAACCGTTTATTTCCTGAGTCAGATGTGAAGATATTGCAAGTCCAACTCTTCCCTGAAACAAGAAACACAAATGGACTTTAGTATGCCGACAGAGAGCAGTGCGTCTACAGCGCCAATGAAGCAAAAAAGACACTTTTTTTTTTTTTTTAGTAACAATTGCTTCTTTTCAGTCCACTAGATGGAGCAGGTTTTTTTCTGATAAAGTCAGCGGGATTGGCAGGAATTTGCTTAAATATAAAATGGCGCCACCAGAGAAAGAAATCAGAAATTTGCTGAAAACCGATTAGATAAAACAGATATGATGCTCATTTTGCAGTTGAAACTTTTCTTATGAATCGCAATATATGTTATTACAATACTTAGCAAGTAAAACATGTTTAAAAAACGTTTAAAATTGCAATATCATCATATCGTAACTTAAGTATAGTGATAATATGGTATCGCGGGGCCTCTGGTGATTCCCACTCAATTATATAGTCAACAACAACAAATGAGACTCAGCAGTTCATCAATGACGCGTTTCCACTGACCATCTTTGACACTTTCTCCAGCGCTCCCTCTGTGCAGGCCTGCTGAACTCTGTGCTGCCATCGCACCGTCCTCTCGATGAGGAAGCGCAGTGCGTCCCCTTCTGGCAGCCGAACCCGAATCCTCTGCAGGGAAGCCAACAGGGGCAGGACCTTGTCCAGAGGGGGTTTCCTCGACCGCTGGCAGAGTGGGCAAAGCCAGGCTTGGCCGTACTCGATGTCTGCGGGTGTTGTAACGCAGCCGCAGTGGAAAACTTCTCGACAGAGCTCGCACTGCATCATGGCACCCGAAGGGGCCTTTTGGCAAACGCAAACACTAAGTGCACAACAGTTTTCAGCAGGAACGAGCTTGAACTCATTTGAAGTTCGCAGAGACAACAGGATCTCCATCTCCCTCTGGCGAACCTCAGCGAGAGTAGCCATCTGTCAAGGAAGAAAATGTGATTTTATAAAAGCAAAGTTAAGACTAATCTCATTCTCAAACTACACTTTGACACCAGATTAGGGCTGCAACGAATTATTATTTTCAGTAACGATTAATCTGCCAATTACTTTCTAGAGTGATCGATTAATTGTTTGGTTGACAAAAATGTTTTCTGCAGTTTCACGCACTACAGGAGAACCGCTGAACACACATTTCTGAGCATTAGGTTGAGTGGTTTTGTTTAGGGCCGGGATTATAAAAACACATGGGCTGTGCTTATATTGATATTTGTTCAAACATGTTTTGTTTTTGTCAACTTTACCTTAGTTTATTGGTTATTTTGTGATTGTCTTTTTGCTTTTATTTATCTTTTAGTACTAGTCAATCCTCACCCGTTTTATTTTTATTTCTTTATCTTTACATTGTATTATTACTTTTCTTTCTTCTGTCTGCCGTTGTTTAGGGACTGTGTTGTTGGGTTTTTTCCCATAATGTGTTTTTGTGTTGAAAATGTTAAATTCAATAAACTTTAAGTCATAAAAGAAAATAGTGAATAATGTCCATCACAGTTTCTCAAAGTCAAAAAGGTAATGTCTTTAAATGTCTGGTTGTCAGTCGAAACCCAAAGATATTCAGTTTAATAGGATATAAAACAGAGAAAAGCAGTAAATCTTCATATTTGAGGCTGAAAAGAGCATTTTCTGCTCTACTGCTGTAATAAAGGCTGTCAAGGTAACATCACCACACTGTGTTGAAATAGTGTTAATGATTTATAATAAATCAAAATCACGTGTGGTGGGCATTTCAACGAGCAGACTCAAGGTCACCTGAAATCTATATACACTTAGAGACACCTTGGAGCAGTTGAATCTTAGAGTTTCTTGCACATTTTTAACAAACGTAACTGTTGAAACATGCAGTAAGTTGCCTCCATGAGAAATGTTAATAATGAACACTGTAACACAGTTGTACTGAGAAAAGCAGGAAATGCTACAGCTGCACTCACAGCAGAGGCAGAGTCCTTGCTCTCAGAGAGCGCTCTCTCCACGTCACACAGAGACTCCAGTTTGGTTGAAGACTTTTTACTGATCTGTGTAGCTTCTTTTGCTTTTTTAGACCTCGACTTCTGATGCACGGTCCCGACATCACATCTCGGACAAAGCACCTGACAACACAAAAGCAAACGCATTATTTATTAGTTCCGTTAAGATTTGGAAAACGACTTTTGAAATGAGAACACCTACTAATAATCCGTTTACCTCAAGGAGAGAGAAAGGGGAGTTTTTCAGTAGGAATGTCTTGGCCGCGCTCTCCTTCCAGGTCTGAACATCACTGACGAGGGCCTCCAGTCGACTCAGCGGGTCGAGCCTCACCGGGATGCCCTCGGCTCTGAGAAGCAGCTCAGAGAGGCTGTCCAGCACAGGAATACGTCCCCCGAGCTGCAAGCGTGAACACACAGAAGATTTATCATCCAAACTCAACCATCTCGTGGCCTAGTGTGAAGGGCTCAGAACATTCAGCGTGGCCATGATGAGTTTCAATGTCTGGTCTATTTTCTCCGTTAGAAGAAACATTGGAGATGTTCAGTCAGACATGTTTGACTCAGGTGAGGAGTCTGTAATCGATTTTCTGCCGTTGTGTCGTAGGCGGTTTCCCTGTAGAATGTGTCTGCGTTTGGCTGTTTCGATTTTGTGACGTTACTAATCAATGTTGCCCTCACATCCCCCCCTTTAGCAGAGTAATGTAAAAACACATCTACAGCGACACTTTGACCTCGATCGACTTTACTGACTTGTATGTGTAAACACAATGGGACACATAAGAGTGAAGTATATTCCACCTGAAGTGCTTCAGCTTCATGGAGCCATTTCTTGGCCTTGGTGATGACGTCCTTCAGCTGCAGACAGTTGGGCAGATATGCAGGGATGTTTTCTACTTCCTGTAGAGCGGCGTCAAGTGCTTCCATGCTGTGATACGGCCTGTGTAGAGACATGAGCACATGTTCAGGTTTTATACAATGTCTGATGTTGAAGTGTCACTTTATCTTTTATGTTGCATCAAAAAAAAAGACATTTTTGATAGATTTATTTAAACATCAAGTATCAGATCATATGAGGTGCTTTCTATGGCCACGCCTGGAGCTTTAACGCGAGTAGTCTTTGTGGTTAAAGCACCATCACAACACCAACATCCTCTTCATCCACCACGATCCAGCTCTGCAGACTCGGCACGCTTCACTCGGCACTGTCTAAAGTTAAAGCCGATTTCTCTTCATATCTGACACCACCATCTAAAAAAAATTCTAAATTTACAAAACAAAGTATGAATTCATCGTTTCGAAATACAGACTCATACAAAAATAATCCTCCTCAATCATCACTTATGACCCACTACGAATGTGTGGCAATGTCTGTATTTTTCTTGTCATTAGTCAGCAAAGAGCCTTTGGGCCCCACCTGTATGGGTAACCACCAGCCAATTACAGCGTGCAGGGTGAGCATCCCCAGGTTTTCAAATACTGCTGTTTTATCACGCTGTACGAGTCTGTATGATCAAAAAAACAGCAGTATTTAGCGACCAACGGGTTGTTACATTGCTGTGTTTCCCCTGTCCGTCCCTCTCCTCTACTGTGTGCTGTAGGTGTGCCAGTCTGACTGAGGGCAAACACACATATACAGAGAGCAGACAGGCCACAGCAGGATGAAGCGTGCGCATTGCGTAGGTGTGGGTGTGTTTTTCTGTGCTTTAGAATGTGAAACAATAATAAAAAAACATTTTATTCCTCTCATGAAGAGGACGCTCCCTCTCTTCATTCACTCCTAGAGAGTGTTTTCAAAAACCAACCGACCAAAGTAATGACTGTACATTTACAAAAATAAAAAAATGGAACATACTCATTAAATTATAAAGTATTCCATCTGTTTTTTTTCTACCAGGTTGTGCCAAAGGGTAAAACCTATGGAAATACGCCCGAAGGCCCAGTGCAGCTCGGTGTCCTCACCTGGCTTCCATGAGGCTGAGCGCCCGCTCCTCCCACTGCTCCGACACAGTCAGCAGCTCCTGCAGACGAGCCATGGCTCTTTCCACTGAGCCGTGAGGGGCCAACCCCACGCCCACGCCCTGGTCTATCAGCCTCCTCATGGTGTCCAGGCAGAGGCTCTCTGGGCGGCTGCTGGCTTGCTGCACGGCCTCCAGCCAGCGGGCCTGCTCCAGTCTCTCCCTCAACAGGGGCAGTTGAGGCAGCTCCACGTCCAGGCCCAGGCTCACGTCCAACAGGTCCTGCAGCTCCAGCGGGCTGGGTGACTCATCAGAGAGGAGTTCCTCGCTACGCTGCTGGAAGTCATCCACCCGGGTTAACAGGTCCTGTAGGTCACATTAAATAGGCATTCAGGGAGGGATATTATGTCATTCAAAAACGAAGCCAAATTCCCTCACATAAACCAAACATTCAGAAAATTGTTACACTTCAATGTTAAAGTGTGATGACAAAGAAAAGTGTTTAAGTGGAGAGCTTTAATATGTGCTGAAGTAAGCAATTCAACATCAATGATATGATATTGCGTCTAATCCAGACTCACTAACCTTCAGTAGAGGAGCCTGTCGGATGCTGCACGGCAGGCTGTCGAACTGTCGGACAAAAGACCTCAGCTCCTCAACAGTCAACTCGTTCTGGTTTTGAGATTTTCCACCTCCAGAACGATACCTGAAATAAAAAAATAAAATAAATAAAACAAATCTATAAAAAAAATGAAAATAAAAAACGATTTTAACAGCTAAAATAAAAACAAAAATGAAATGTCTCCAAACTGTGGAGCTTGCACCTGCATTCTGCCACATTTGTCTGGCAAGTTAAATGGCAAATAGGAGCAGTAAATGAGCCCTAATCCCTCCTATAAAATCACACAATGTCGTACCTCGTCTGCCTCTTTCCGTTGAGAAGCTGTTGGGCCATCACAGCAACTTTGTCAGCCTCGGAGGCGACTATGCGTAGCTGATCCAGGAGGCTGATTTGTGGAAACGTCTTCGTTTCTGCCTGCTCTACCAGGCTGTGAAGCTCTTCCAAACCTATGCAAACAGCAATACAAACGCTTAGAGTGTATCAAACATAAGGTCATTTAATACAGTGTGGTCAGCTGCCAGTGTAGGTTTAAAAACTGTTGCAAGTACACAACTCCGCATATACAGTATATAACATAGGTCTAGTTGTTTATAGACATTTTAATGTGGAAATGTTACATATTATATCTTTAAAATGAGATGGACATATTTAGGATAACTGAGTTTTGTAGTACAGAATGTTTTTTGCATTGACGTCGAACCTCTTTTCTTGTTTCCTTTGTTCTCCAGGATGTCCTGCACACTACAGAGCCAGTCTTTATAGGACTCTGCACGCAGCTTCACTGATGCCATCATGGGATACAACTCATCCAGTTTAAACTTGTAACTGCAGGAAAAGACAAAACCAGAAAGTGGATATACAATGATGGATGTAGAAAACACAAATTGTTCTGTAAGAGCCATCAGGATTAGGATGTTTTAAATCATCTAATAAAATTAAAACTTAATGAAATTCTCCTATTGTTTTACATATTCCCATATTACTGCCTCAGAAACTGCACATTTCCTTTCCTGGTATAATTTTGTCTCTTTAAAATCAGTGATAGAAATATTACATTGCAGAAAGAAATTGAAAGACGGGCTCATTTTTGCTGACGCACATAGGTGTGTGCCACAGTTTGAGGTCACTTAGTTAAGTCATCATTCCACTGTTTATGTAAGAACATGACAGCAAAGCTGCCCATTTCTCCCAGTTGATTGCCGTGCTATTGTTTTGGGCGAGGATCTATCTTTAAAATTCCTTTTAAGATAGTATTTGGGAAAACCTGATGCAAGTAGCCTTTAGCATGCCCAAGAGTTATCTCAGCTGATGCAGATGATTCATATAGTAGCAACAACTACACAGAAGACCAATTCAGAAGCGAGTGTGTTCAGTTGTTGTGGTTACTGAAGACTCACTGGAGTGTTAGGTTGCTATGAGGACAGCCGCAGAGGTCCCGGGCGTGGTACAGACAAACCATCTTGCCAGGACTGCAGGAACAGGTGATGCCAGACAGGTAGCAGGTGGTCCGACACTTGCAGCACTGCCGCTCCTCGTCAGGGAGCACCTCATAATCAACTTGTCGAGATAGCACCACACCCTGGGGAGAAGAATCACAGTCATTAGAGCTGCAGAGGAGACAGCTGGGCAGGCAAAAAAAGTCTCCTTATAAAGTTGTTTTCTCTATTGTATCCTTGATGACTAGAGCTGCAAGTAACGATTAGTTTCATCTAGTTTCATCAGAAACGATGAGTTGACTAATAGATCAGTCAACTAATCCTTACGGCTCTATTGATGACACATCATGAAGGGTGTAGCAGCGTTACTACAATTGCACCACAGGAACCAATACAACAACAACAACAACAACAACAAAAGAGAAAATTAATATGAATAAAAATGAATAGACCCTTAAATCGCAAAAAAATGCAATTGTTCAAATGTGTTTTCTTTCAATATTTTAGAAGTAGCCAAACTACAGCCCAACTGTGGTGAATTTTTTTAAATAAATTAGAACATGGCTGTAGCATATTTCTAATCAATTGCACTCTATGTACATTGAACATCCCATTTTAAAATGATTTGTTTTAACCTGTAACTTACACCTGACATTTACATCGTTATCTTTTAAAATGGGCTCTCGAGCCATTTAAAAGTATTTAATTAAATAAAATGTAAGAATAGTAGTATTTAGTATTTTTTTTCCTAAAACTACAACCTACCATTATTGCATTTTGTTAATCTACTAAACTAATTGAAAACAAGAAGTCCTCACCATCTTGTCGATCTTCTCTCTTAGTTCTTCTTCTTCTCGGACCATCACGATCATCTCCTTCTGCACTGCCGACGCCAGGTCGACATCCATCGTGTCCGCTTTGTACGCCATGTTACAAACCATCTCGTCATGTGAAAAGACGCAGTACCTGCTCAACTGGCGATAGTGTGCCACACATTTACGGCCGATGGGCATCTGTCAGAAAACACATGGACGAGTTTGAGTTTAGGAGCGATGGGCCAACAGGAACTAATGAGGCAGAAACATGTATAGTAGTACCAACAGGCCTCTGATAATTACAGTTTTCTACCATATAATCTGTGTTCAGCGTCTAGACATTATTTTTAATCCTGTTCTGTAACGCACGATGGCCTTATATGTCACTGCTTGAGCAAAACATAATTCTCAGGAAAATCTAAGGGCATAAACAAAGCTTCTACGTATGAATCCTCTGGTATTGTGCAAACAGAGAGATAACAGATTTTCATACCCAGTCCATGGTGCAGAAGTTGACAGCTTCAGCAAAGTTGAAGCCCTGGTTAAATCCACTGTGGTAAGCTCTGGGGAAGGTGATGACAAACTCGCCAGCACATTGGTTGGTGCGATAGATCTAGTTATCAGTGAGAAAAGAAAAGAAATGACAAGCTGTAAGAGTTTAACAGTCCATGTTTTTACAGTTCTCATTCGTTATTACGAGGATACTGAGACTGACACATACATTGAACCCTGGAATGTTCAGATGTCTTGATTTATATTTGTTCCCATCAAAAATATAGATTTTGATTCATGTACTTCAAATGTAAGATTTACCCTAAAGTGGTAAGAGACTGCGATATTGTTGCACTATACTTGTTGGTGCCAGAGGAGCATTATATCCCATTTCTATTAACCGACACGCTTTCTGTGCAACTGTGATGTGCGAAAGGAATTTAGTCATCACACTTAGTGGATAAAGATCTTGCTTTGTTTCAGACATTTAAATGTGATGAATAATAAATGATTGTAACAGAGCGCGCAGGTTACCGGGACGCCGTTGTTCATCAGCGTGTTGGGATTCATGATGGTGACCAGCTGGTGAAGGAGGTCTGGCTGGGACACAAACAGCTCTGGTGCCAGGTTCTTCATGACCGACTCGAGGTGCTCTGCGGCATAACCAGGAGCCCCATACCACGTCTTCGGCTCCCCCCTGCAGATATATAGTTTAAAACAAACACTTAACAAGTGTCACCACACACACACACACATTTCTTTGAAGAATTAATCAAATCAAAGTCTCAGATTGCTCCTTGTGTAAGAAAGCCAAACATTAAAAGCACTACACCAGACACACAATAGAGTTTAGAGAGTGCACTCTACCAGTGAAGGTAGTTTATGGAGTAGCTCCAGTGGTCCTCAATATGCCAGCAGAAGGAGGAGAAGCACATGCCCACATACAGCCAGGGTAACTTCATCCCACAGATGTCGGCTGTAATGTGAGTCAGCACGGAGGAATCCAGCACCGGCATGTTGTTGAGGTTCCAGCCGCTGCTCAGGTAATGCTGCAGGTCAGACACAGGTCTCAATATTCAAATATAGTTTCACTAGGAAAACTGCTCACAACCTTATATTATTGTCCATTTTACCAGCAACCAGCTAAACGTCTACGTTTCTTTAGGAATTACTGAAGGTTGTTTTTGAAAAATCCAACATCATTTCAATGTTATTTTTGCTTTGATGATGAATGTTTATGAAGTATTGTAGGCAGTGGTGAAAGATGCATTTAGACATTTGACTTTGCAGCAATAGTGTAAAAATACTCTTGTACTTTTACTTAAGTACAATTTTTAATGCAGGAATTTTACTTGAAATATGTCCCTCTGAAATGTAGTGAAGTAGAAGAATAAAGTAGCATAAAATAGAAATATTAAAGTGAGGTACAAATACCTCAAAATTATAGTTCAGTACAGTATTTGAGTAAATGTACTAGGTCACAGTTACACTCCACCACTGACTGAGGCTGGGTATGTTTTGTAGAATGACAAAAATCAATCTTTGAAGGTTGTGGAGGTAAACTATTATATCCACTTCCCCATTTACAACCTCATGACAGTGACCATAATGACATTATTCTATCATTTTCAGTAACGTTCAAGTTCAATTATTTAAGTTAAAGACACCAAATTGTGGAGAAAATTTGATTCTGGCCGTAACCAAATATAAACACCTCATCCGCATAACAGCAGACAGATTGTACCTCATCATCAGGAGAGACTTCAAAATGGCTGCTACTCAAAGGGAAACCACTCCCAAACTCCTTGGAGGCGATGTCTGCTCCGTACTCCACAGTAACATCGTCCTCAATGGTGCTGACTAGGCGCCAGAACTCCTTCTCCACCAGCTCAGTGGGAACCATCTGAAACACACAAGGAGATGACACGGTGTGATCGTGTGCTGCACGAACACAAGTCCAGAAAGCAAAGCTAGTTTTATCACAAGATCATAGCAGATCAAGAAAAGTGTGTCAGTGTTATCGCCACATCTCTGTAAACTACACACTTCTTATACTCCGCACTGTGAACCTCGCACATTCCTCTGACAATTTTGCACGTTTAAAATGTTGCACATTTCTGCACAATACCACATCTAAAACTGCACAGCTCTTTCACTTTAATTCAGATACACTGTCCATATTTTTTCACAGTAATTTGTCATATGTTTATTAAATTTTTTCTCCTAGATCTATATTTAAAGTTTCTTGTGCATTTTATTTTATAATATCTCTTTTTTTTTTTTTTTTCAATATTTGCTCTTAGTTTTTCCATTTTAATTTCTCTTACTGTGTTTATGTTATGCACCAATACACCGAAGCAAATTCTTTGCATCTGAAAACCTACTTGGCAATAAACGGATAGACAAAATTTTCTGCCCCAACTTGTTGCTCATAAGGTCTACTTTCCCCTGCTCCCCCCTACGCCAGATCTCTTACATCTTCATCTTTTTCTCTCTTTGTGCAGGAAGACTATGTTCACAGGATGTGTGTGTGTGTGTGTGTGTGTGTGTGTGTGTGTGTGTGTGTGTAAGAGGGGGAGAATAACATCTGATAAGACAAACAGGACTCTCTGTGTTATCAAAGCATTCCTTTGTTGCAGACCAGTCAGAAAACAGAAGCAACAGAGAGTGAGGGACCGTTTTCCTCAAAGATCTTCCAAAATCTGCCTTATAAATGACTAAGTAGAATTGATATCAATTAACAAGTGATGCAAACTCACATGAACTGGCATGTTGAAATAATCAGACTTGAAGGAATCTGCCATGTCTCCAAAAGCCTGAAGGGTGTAGCTCCTGCTGGCCTGCTCAAAGCCAAAAGCGACAGGAGGTTTGCCACATTCCTGTAAAAAGATTGAAATGATGAAAAATAGAATTAAAGTATAATTACTGTGTTGCAGTTGTATGCCTCCACCTGACAGTGAAAGTGCAGTTCACATCCATGTCTGTCAAAAATGTCCGCACTATTAGACATGTGGCTAAAATTGTCATAATTAGCATATGAATTCTTGAGTTAAGGGCACAAATGTGTTTTGTGAGGTCCCAGTGACCTTTTACTACCATTAAATCTAAATCAGTTCATCCTTGAGTGCAAGGTGACGTTTCGCCGAAATTTGAAGAAATTCCCTCCAGGTGTTACGGAGATATCACGTTTACAAGACTGGGGCGGATGGACAATCCGAAAACATAAAACGCTTGGGAGTCGTTATACATTTGTAAATATCAGGCAGACGATTATTCCCCCGTTCCCTATTATGAGCTTCTCTTCCAGGGTTTAGCTTCCTTGGGGTGCCGCTCACCTGAGCCAGGCACTTGGGGCATCGCCAGTCTCCCTTGGGAACGTCGTGGAGGGGAGGGATCAGACAGAAGATGTGGTAGCTGTCATCACAGCCGTCACACAACAGCAGCCGGTCCTCAGCAGTCCCATTGCCACAAACCAGGCACATGTACTGGTCCACCTGAGGAGACAGGACAATTGTGAACCTGCCTTTGTTCTGTGATGTGCAATTTTCTCTGAGATGTGTAATTTACAGCAGAGTGCAACACTACAGCATGTTATTTTTACTGGCACAATATTGGAGTTATAGTGATTTAGGCCAACATTTCAATACAAACCAATGTACTTACTTTACTCGAGGGAGGTCTCTTATCTAATACAGTTTCTTCATAATCTGTTGGAACCTCATGTTTGATGGGCTCCCGTTTCACCTCAGTGACCGCCATCCTCACTGAAAGACACAGAGGGAGGCTCAATGGAAGCTTTAAGACTCTCCAATACAGTCACTCTTAAAATCCAACACATTCCTCTTTTCCTCCATAAACCACGCAACACTGCTTGCTTTGTTCTCACCAGGTTCGTGTTTGCCAACATAAGTTCCCATCCTCCTCCTGAGATTGGGACGATTCTCACAGACTTCACCTGGTTCGGTCTTGACACAGCCTCTCTGTCGGAGTCACAGTGAGCGTCAGAGACAAACATAGATAACAGTTGCACATATTACTGGGTCCTCAATAAGATCTGAGGGATACTCTTGTACACCAGAAAAGTGGTGAGAAAAAACAAGTGGCTTCAATATTACAGTGCAAAAAAGCTCAACTGGTTGTCTCTCAAAGCATTCATGTGGGGGCGTTGCATATGAATATGAACATTTACTTAAACATCCAGATCTAAGAACCCACATTAGCATATCGTACACATAATTAATTAAACATGGCAGGGACAATGTCAGAGAGAGACTCACTTCAGATCTCATTCGTTTCGCTCGGCGAGCGATGCTGCAGGTCTCCTGGGGCTGGACAGACTGCCGCTGCGGCAGGTCGTGAGGGGTGTACTCCTTATCTTTAGTGTCATTGGTCAGGGTGGCTCTCTGCAGGGGGAAGTAGGTGAATGTGATTAAAAGTGACACCTTTTTTTAAACTGCATCAAAGCCAAATAAACAAAACAAATCCCACACTCTCAAATAATATAAGAAATACAAATATGATCTCCTTGTGTGGAGCTAGAGAAATAGGAACAGTTTTCATTGACTACAGTTTGATATTAAAATTCCCAGACTTTTAGTCAGCTAAAGCTTGCCAAAAAAAACAAAAAACAGGATTAGGTTGACTAAATAGGATAAAAACTAACAAGGACATATGACACAGGGCTGAAAAATAGCCGACACAAAATGACTTGGTGTTACTTACAATTTAATATGGTACCAGTGATTTTTCTCATAAGTTCTAGTTTAGTACGACACCGAGAGCACCGGTGCCAAGTTCAAGTTCAATTTAAACCAACATCAATCGGTTTCGAATATGGTTGAATTTAACTGCAGCACACATTGCATTAAAAAGAAAAAACAGCAATATTTTATAAGAATCTGATGCAGAAATACTTTAACACTAAAACCTTTTCTGCGGCAAAAATATCGTAAGATTATTAAAAAAGGTATCATCTGATGATGACAGGCCATACAACACTAGTGAATATATGATATTGCCCTGTCTAAGTAGAACAAACACTCAATACCTGGCACAGTATCAATGACGCTCTCTGGACCAACCTATAACTCAACTAAAATACATATTTACCCAAATTATAATGCCATCAACTACAATAATACTGGGTGTATTGACCTTGTAGAGAAAAAGTTCTTGTCACCATCTATGGTATATAATAATAAACTGTGTAGCTTGAAAAGGGCACTTAAATAGACTGAATTCTTGCAATAAACGTCCACACTGTTGCTCTACTGTGACATGAAAACATAAGTGATAGGGGACGTACAGGCTGATTGTCTCCGGTCTGGAACAGGTTATATGGGTAGAGGATCCTCTCATAGTGCGCCCGCAGATGAGAGCCAATAGCTTTGCCCGGAGCAAAGCCCATCTTGACCGATATCTTAGTCCAGCGTCGCTCTCTGCAGACGGCATCGAAGCCGCCCTCTTCATTTACCAGCTAGTAAAGAGAGAAATTACATTTTCAGTCTGTACGCGTGGAAAGTCGTTTTATATTCACATGTAAAATACACGTTTCACAGTTAATACATGCACAAATAAAACTTTAAAAGAGTCCTGATTTCAAAATCGGCCGGGATTTGCACGCACCCTATTCAGCTGGTAAAGATCCAAAATCTTTCTTTCCACGTGAGGGATTTTCAGAGTGCATCCCTGAAGCTCCCAGAATTTTGCTATTTGATCCAGGAAGTTGAGCTTGACTCTGGTCTGAGCCTAAAATCATAGTGAAAACAAAAAGTTAATGTTGAGTATTGAACATGCAATTGTTTATACTTCAACAATGACAACACAATAACTAAAAACAGCTTAACAAGGCTTGTGTGAAATTAAAATGTTAAACAAACACAGTAGCATTGTAGCAATAACATTTAGAACGCCAGAATAAAATAAATCAATCATTTACGGGATTTTTATTATTCACCGAATACCCTATTTACTGCATTTTATGAGTCTTAAATCAATAAACATAATCAAAGGAATGTACCTCCAACTCATTAAGTCTTTGTATTCGTGGTGTGAATTTCAGTCTGTCAACATCACAGGCAAAGGGTGGCTGCCATTGCTGGGAGAAAAAAAAAAAAGAACAAAACATTATTAAGCAAAATGACACCAAACATTTGATGGTTGCACTGAAACAGAAGTCTTTGAAACAAAATTGTGTTTGTCAGGAAGAGTTCATCATGTACGACAAGGACCCAAATAAATGACAAGTAGTTTAAGTTAAACCACTCAAATCAAGCCTCCTTCAGGGATAAGGCTGCTGTTACCGAAGCTTTGTTTTTTGTCAACAAATCCCATGAAAACACCAAAACCAAAAATGTGTTTCTGGCCTCCTCCGCCTGTCTGTGGCTCTCAGCTCCAATTGAAGACCTAAATATTCAGAACAGGTCATAAATATATACTTTTTTATTTTACTGTCATTTTTTACCAAACACTTACAAGTCAGCCACAGAGTTGGTACACTAGTGAATATGTACAGCTGCAGGACCTTAAACGTTTTCCTTGATCAAATATCAAACCATACAAAAAGTACCAGAATTTTCTTTTTAATACAGTTTGGAAAATAATTTCATTGAGTTCTTGACCCAAATGAAAAAGGAAAAGAGGAGACTATTTGCATCTTATCACTTCAGTGTGATATTTTAACATAAATCTTCTGGTCTTCTTGACTAAAGTCGAAAACTGATCCTGACTACACATCCAAGAGACTGCCGTTATTTCAGTAAACCAACAGACTGTTATTAAAGGCAGACATAAAGGAAGTCGTAGCGCGTCTGTGCAAACATGCTGTCCGCAGGGAATCCAGTTGGTCCATATTGGTGATCTAATTATGTTTAATTAAATGTTGATTTTTTTTTGTTTCGCGTGCATAAACCTACATGGGAAATAGGATTTGTGATTCACATTCAGCTGCATGGCAATGTTAGGAGTGATGTCAAAATGAAATGTAAAAATGTCTTCAAATGTTTGTCAAACCGTCGTATTTATCAAATGACATAATAGTCACCAGGATGCAATTCTGCAAAACACACAAAAAATATCACATGGCTGCCTGTCGTTATGTGATAGGAGTTAACTACACAAGCGTAACCACCACCATCTGTCGCACTGACAGACTAAACACTGACATGTCTGATATTAATGCACTTGCACACTGTATTAAAACAAGCCTGCTCACACTAAACCACACAACTTCCTGCAAGACTAGAGATCATTGTGGCTAAAGAGAGAGGAAGATCATCTCAGTTTTATATCATTAAATGTGTGATGCCACACTGCTGCTGATGTGTCACAAGTAAAAATATTAATAAAAGAGAGAAAAACAACTTGTGAAACTGTGTCCTCGAGTGTGATGGAAAATGCGCAGGCAGGAAGTGGATAATGGTATACGCTCTCATAGACTGATATAGTGATATTCTTACTGTGGTAGCAAAAGAGTTATTGGATAGAATAAAATTCAGAATAAAGAGATTAAATAATCCAGCTATTTCTTCAAAGATTCCCAACATCCCAGAGTTGTTTCCAACTCCGTGGAACAGACAGAAATGTTCATCTTTAGAGTTAAATTTCAGGTTTCAGATTTGCCCTTCAAAAGAGTATGCAAGAATTACCAAATCCATAAACTGAAAGTGTGCAAAACCGCGCCTGCTCTGCCACAGCACATTGTAAACACCAATCTAAATAAGATAAAATTGAACTTTTTTCCCCTAACAGATTACAATTTAAAAAGCAACAACTACAACTTAAATCTACAATGTGGATTTTACAAATGTGCACAATATTTCCATTAGATTTTTATATATTAAAGCATTTCTCATTTACTCTTAGTACAGAGTAATTTGTGGAGTTACTTCAACTTGTTATTATACGAGTATAATAACCAAATTAAGCTATTATATCTTGCTTTAAAAATCACCACGTTCACGTCCAAGAGCCAAACTCCCACTGACACTAAATTGTATTGAAAAGTGAATGTGCCAAACTGGCATACAAGATTTAAACTGATCATGTGACACGGCTGGGCCTGAAAATTAGGCTACAGCTCTGGATCCAAGTCAAACTTTAACTATCACAATATTTCTTAATGGGTACAGAAGCACATAGTTCTTTTTTATATTTAAGAGTCAGCATATCCTTTATAACTGACCACCTGCTGCATGCAATGCTACAGTGGGATTAGCACTATAAAATGTAAAATGTTGCACACAAGATTAACTGGGTCTGTTCTGGTCAGGCTTTTTTTTCTTACTATGGAAATGCTGGTCAGAGTAGGGACAATAGCCGCATTAACACAACCTTATCATCTGTAGACAAAGCTGGATTACAACCACAAATGTCCTGGCACAAAAGAAAAACAATCACTTTGAAACATGTGGAACTGCACTGTTTTTTTTGTTTGTTTTTTTAAACCATCCTTCATACACAAGTCTGACCACACCAGTTAAGAGTACATGTGCAATGTTGTTGTTGGTAAGACCACAAACAGCCATAAAAATGAAAATCATTTGCAGATGCACTACAACAGTCAAAATGTGACCCGTGCAAAAACCCTGGAGGAAATACTGTGCACATTCTGTGCACCCAGGAATCACTGATCAAAAAACGGTTGTGGTGCAATGTCTTCTTCCTTTCTAAAAAAAAAAAAAAAAAAAAAAAACATACAACAGAAAAAGGAAACAGAAAAAAGAAAATCTCAGGCCAGAACACACCAAAAGAAAAAAAGCGACATTACATGTGTGAACCTTTGCAACAAGCCTCCAGGATGCCCAATGTCCTCCTTATACAAACACAAAAAACAAACTCAAAATTACACACCTAAAAAAATGTGCTTTTGTAGAACTCTACTCTCATGAGCTCAGATTCACATAGCTGAAGGATTTCAGATTGTTTATTGGTTTGTTTGGCCCACACACCGCCCTGGAGCCAAATTTTGGTCTGAATGTTCAGTAGAAAATGCTGGTGCATGACACAGAGCTGCAAACAATGGAGCTTACAGTGTCGGACAAATGGTGGAGTTTGGCTTTAAAAATGTGATTTTATTTCTCTTCTTTTGGTTCATGTATTAGTTGTATATACACCAGTGTATACACTCAATAAGCAGCAGGTGTTGCATTTTAACTTTTTGGAAATTATGCTTCTTACCACATGGTATTTAGTTTAAAACTAAACGAATTACCCTGCATTTTAAAAACCCCTCATAAAAGATGCCAGTAAACACAAACGATTTGCATTAATGACTTGAATCTGTTCAGGCTAGAGTAGTAAGCTATAGCTTTGTCTCTCAAGTACTTTCAAATGATAAAAAATCTCTTTATAAAAGAGATTTTGCACTGGTCAAAACAATGCAGGAAATAGGACAACCAGCAGTTCCTTGTTTTTATCCCATGTAAACATTTAGCGAGACTATCAGCATCTTATTTTCTTAATGCTTGTGCCACTGCATTCTTTTGTTTACATGAGCTGTGCACTTTCAGCCATGCCTTCAAATACAGGTTTCCTTTTGGGAGGAGCAAACACCTAGCGGTCCCCCACCCACCGTTTTTTGAGTTATAATGCTGTTAACTGTGCAAAATGGGCTTTTACATCTACTACAGTTGAGCCTCATGTTATCTGATGGCAGTTACATAAAACAATATCCATCCATGACCTTAATGTTTTTGAACTGACACATTAATAACTGCCATGACAATTACCTGCTGCTCCTTTTAATACAAGATTGAATTGAATTGACATGCTTGTGTTTTCATGTAAATGTATTTGTAATGTGTCCTCCTGTCTGGATGTGATACGATGCGTTTTAATTAACTTAATAAATAAATAATTATTATTATTATTATTTTTTTTTTTTAAATAGCAGACTTTGGACAAGCAAACCAAAGATAACGCAAAAAGTAAACAATAAAGTGTGTTCTATGTATCTCTAAAATGATTTAATCCAGTATATTTAGCCGTTTATCTCATTTGCATGGAAGCTTGGACACACCCTTGAGTCTTCCCTCCCAATCAGTGTCAGAAATAAAGCCAAAGTGAGATTAATTTCAATGAGTTACTTCATCTTTTGTCCGTCCTAAAAAATACTTAATATTAGACTCGTGCGACGTTTTGGGAAGGTGTGGCATAATAATCCTCCAATTTGGATTTTAAAAAAAAATAATAATAATAATTTAAATTAAAAGTCCGAGAGTTGTTTTCATTATAACGATACAACGTTATTCTGCAAGTTCGCCAACAAACTAACGCTGTCAACAATGTGGAATAATCGCCCGAAAGTGTGTTTTAAACGCGAGCGGCAGCGGCAGGAGCCGTGTCCGCGGAGCTCCCCGCGTCCCTTCGCTCCATAAACAGTTGGTCACCGTGCACGTACGTTAGCCAACGGTAGACAACTGCAGCTTTAAAACAGGCCTGATTAACGTTAGCTAGGTCACCTCACACTGGCTAAATCCATCAAATCCTGTTGGGAAAGTTCTGCTGTACATTCAACAAACCGTTTAAAAACTGTGGTCAAATTATTTAGTTTAAATCTCGGTGAGCTAATTTCCGTGCGCCCAGTCCAGGAAGCGTTTCGTACTGCGCTAACGTAAACACTTTCCATTATATTTGCATACAGGCAAACTTTAACGTTTGAATTATTTTTTTGAAATTGTGCCCTTTAAGATACCTGTTTTAATAAATACATGTCTGTCTGTTCGCAGGTTAAAAACTTGCTCGGGACGCAGATTTATTAGTCTGAGAGTGCTTCACTATCGTTGTTGCAAACACAACAGTCCAAGCTCCGGCGAGCTGACAATTCAACTCGGAGCCGCAATCCGCCATGTTGAAAGCCGTCTAAAAACACAACTTTGCCTGCTAAATTATCAACAGCAGCTGGGACCGACACACAACGCCAGAAAAAAAAACATAGAATAACTGTCAAAATGAAGAAATACTCACCGGCGGCGGTCGGACTTTGCAGATGCCAGTTTTCTCTGCAATGGGTCGTATTTTGTTAATGTACGCAAAAGGGTCGGCAAATTCTTCCCAGCTGGGCTCAAAAACAGGGCACTCCGGAGGGGGAATGAACTCATTCAGCTGTGGTTGAGTCATCGTTGCATCTTCGTTGTGACTGTAGCTGAAATGTGTTTTTAAAAGCGCTTCCTCACGCCGAATATACTCGCGATTAATTTCTTGTCTTTCAGTTCATGTCCACTCTCCACTCATTCAACTCAAAGACGAATTATCTAGTTGGAGACGAGAGGTGACAGCCAGAGAATGTGTACGTCCGCTTCACAAAGTAGACACCCACAACCTACTGTTGTTTTTGCACACAGTTTGTGGTAATATCGCACAAAAACACACTATTTGTACGTTACTTGACATGGCAATAACAATTGTGTGGATAATTGGGTTTTTTTGCTACACCGATATAACTCGTTCATATCTGTTTGGAGGAGTTAAATGCATGTTAGGACTGTGTTGCGGTTGAGAAAACGCCTTAAACGTAATTTAAATCTACTTTAATGCCGTGCTGAATACAGCAGAGTCTGCTCTCTCGCAGTTAACACTTTGTGAGCACAATACTCTTTAGTTACGGATTATTGTAGTTTATTGGTTCCGTGGTTTCCTATCAGATGCTTTTCCCCTTGTTGGATGAGTTTGATTCGTGCACCCTTTTGGCACGCGGGCGTACTGTGTTGGGTCAGTTCACAAATGAAGGGATTAGTTGTTTTCGGCTCTTCCTTACCCCGCCCGGCTTAGTCGAAATAATAGACGTATCAGACCGGTACATTGGGTATTCTAATCGAACACACCCACCAGATCGTTGCGCGTTGACCGGGACTTCGTTTTTAAATGGTCTAGAGGAGCTCGTTGATTGGTAGAGGCGACAGTCATATGTTGATAGTTCAGCTGTTTATGTTGTAATAATAAACATTTTAATTAAGAAATGTATTCTTTACTGACTCCTGCTCGCTTCGGCCATAACGTATGTCCTCAATCCAATATAGTAAACTAATATAAATAAAATGAAAATGTGCCGCAGTTTTATTGTTATTAATATTCATACAAATAAGAACATTAATACATTATTTATTTATTCAACCCGTCGCAAGACAAAGTTACAAAGTGCTTTGCTAGATAAACAATGATTAAAAAAAACAATTTAAAAGTTATACATTCAACAAAGGAGCCACCTATTTAATTGTTTAATCATATTTATACCGTTTTTGCCATGTTCTCCAAATGTGCATGAGGCCACCTGCTAAATAGGACCAACCATATGGAAAAGAAAACATACTTTCATTTATCTACACATTCTGGGGGTAATCATTTTACTTGGAAACGCTTTTATCATGGCCTGTGTTTGAATATACAGGACTTTATAGCATATATTACTGTTATTTTAAAATAAAATAAAACATTATTGAATGTTTGTTGACATTGGTTGTTAAGGTCCTCTGAAGTGGTTTATGTATTGTGCTTGTCTATTGTATCTTTTGTATCTCTTTCTATTTTGTGAAATAACTTTGTATTACTTGCATTGTTTACATCATCAACCACACCATCGTAGACCACACTTTTCAAATAAGCAACAGTTGTATGATCTGCCACTTATTTAGTTTCTCTCTGTGTATGAGACGATTTGATTTGAATGTTCCTGTTCTCGGTTTAATTGGAACTTCCCCTTGGTGGAATTTGGACAGACTATAACGGGTACACATGATAGGTGTCTTTCAAGGTCAAATGTGCAAGATCAATTTCACAAACAACTCACCATTAACTATTTCTTTGGTCTTGAGTATTATTTATGAAGTAATTGTGCATACAAAGCATATACAGCATTGAATGTACAATTGCTGTAATTCTTCATATATTCTCTATTCTAATTCTAATTTTAATTTTAATCTTATTTAGCTTTATTTAACCAGGTTTGTTACATTGAGATCAAAAATCTATTTTACAAGAATGACCTGGCCAAGAATAGCAACAACACAGAGCTTCAAAAATGAACATAAACGATTTGAGTAGCATTAAAAATGATGCGATAAAACATTTGCACACAGACATCCTGGACTCAATAGATTTCACCAGTTTTAAACTGATTCAGGGTTACTATGTTTTGAATACACATTTTTTGGAACATAATACTCATCCATAATTGTTTTTATGTTTGGCAAGGGGAAGCAAACAGCTCCACCTCCATCACTCACAGTGTAGTCTGCTCACTGCCATCACTGCCACTGATCTGGTGGGGTTCAGCTGCAGGGTGGGGGCAGAGCCTTTAGTTGATAGGTGCGCACACAAAATAACAATGACCACATCATATAGGAGATCCACTGGCTGCCACGAAATAATAAATGCCTGTGTGAAATAATGAAATCACGACATCTAGTGGCAAAGAGTAGACCTACACCTTAATATAATGACCGTGTGGGGGTTTTAGGTGCTGGTTCAGCCATGCTGTAAACTGTTTCCATAACAGTATTTCTTCAGTGATTATTATATACAGGTAACAGTGAAGTCTGTGGATCAGCCAGAGTAATCCAGACATTGACTCTGGAAAGTGATGATACCGTTAGGTTTGACTCTATGAGCACCACAAAATAAAATTCTATTCCAAGGCTGCAGCCTAAAACTTAACAAAGGGCCACAACAACCGTCATGTCTGTATGTCAATATTTACATTATCGATTTAGCGTACGATATATGGACATGACCTCGGTCATCTTTACTGACCTTGCATGTTGTGTTTTGTTTACATGAGAATGTCAGCAACATTTAATCACCATTGAAGATGCCAGAATAAACAGCAGGGTTTTCCCACCATTATAAGACTACGGGGCCAAATGTTTAATATTTATTATAGTGCAATTTTTGTAAAGAGTCTGGGAGTCCATGTTATTGTTTTGGTGGTATATTTTATTTATATTTAATTTATTTAGGATATGTTTTTCACAGCCCAATTCCAATGTCTGAATATTCTTAAGAATGAATAGAATAATTGCTCTTTGAAAGGGTGTACTTGCATTATTACCAGTGGAATAAAATGGTATTAAAATGAAAATATATTTTTTTGCTATCATTTCTGGGAAAATCGTCGTGAAAGGCCTCCAAGTACATTTACATGCATCTTCCTGCACATTTGACTATAAGACTACCTTGGCTGTTGAGCAATATTAAATGATTTGGACTTGCCTTGTTGGTACGTGAGCGTTGTGAGACCATGTGCGTGCTTCAATAACAATTATATAACTGAAAATGTTTGACAAACTAGTTAAGTTGGTCAGGTTAATGCCTCTTGCAGCCCTTTTAGCAAATGGGGAACTTATTTTTTGAGTTACTTGTTTAGAGCTGTAACACTTTTTTTTTTTTCAGTATTTAAATGTCTATTGAAAATATTTCCATTGTATCGATTTACTTATAAAAATGTGAAAAGAAAAGAGAAAAATGGCCATTACATTATTTACACTGATAAACACAACAAAGTAAAGCAATAAATACTCATATTCGTGAAGCTGGAATTAGTGAATGCTATATTTTTAATTGACTTTCATGAATTATCATTATTATTATTATTAAATGTTGATTCATTAAGATGACCGTTCAAGTATTCCATTATTTTTCTTATAAATGAAACAAGCACTAACTCGTGTTAGGATGGACTTTTCTCTCATAAATGTAACTGGATAAAAAGACTGAGATTCAGGAACTTACATCACATTATCCAGTAAACAGCTGCAGGATGGTATTCAACATCAGCTTCCCAAAAACATCTTTATTAGATCAAGATGATCATACTGTTGTTAGTGGGATGGAGGAGAATGAGAGTGACACGGTCAGTTGTTATAAACAATGTACACATAACAGTATATGTAAGTGTGTGTGGTGGATTAGTTTGGGGTCAACTCTGGGAGTAAATCCATGAAAAGATGCATAGCCTGCCAACACATTTTTTAAAGTTCATTTGTGCTCACATGCATTTTAGACTATGCATGATTCACCCTTTCCACAGCGACGTAGAAACTTTTCTTGTCATCCAAACAGTGCCAGCCGATTGGTCCAATCTCACAATCTGCACAGATGAGATACTTGATTCTCCCCACGTCCTTAGTGAAGCCCACATTCTCAAAAGTGTACATGTCGTCCACAAACCAGTGGGCGGTCAGAGTGTCCCCGTCCACTGAGCCCTCTGGGGTGCTGAGGCCGCTCTTTTTCCGCATGGATGGTAGGAACAGCTGGTGGAAGAAAACACAACCTCAGATGACATAAAAACACTTCCGAAAGAACTCAAAATGAGTAGTGTAATCGGAGTTTAAGATTTAGCATACACAGGAAGAGGTGACCGTGTATTCATGTCTTTATTTGTATATAGTAAGACCTAGCTGCAACAAAGAGATATAAAAATCAGACTACATAACTGTAGTCCTCAGAAACCTCCTATGGCTGCAACTAACAATTATTTTCATTGTAGATTAATCTGCA
Source organism: Bovichtus variegatus (assembly GCA_943593645.1). Taxonomy (NCBI): domain Eukaryota; kingdom Metazoa; phylum Chordata; class Actinopteri; order Perciformes; family Bovichtidae; genus Bovichtus; species Bovichtus variegatus. Next base: position 6,122,632 of record CALSCE010010723.1, on the reverse strand, counting down.
GACTATTTCTCTATTAATCGTTTGAAAATGTCCATCCCAGTTTTTCAAAGTCCAAGGTGATGTCTTCAAATCCTTGTTTTGTTAGTCCAAAACCATAAAGATGTCCAGTTTAATATGATATACAAACTGAGAAAAGCAGGAAATGTCCATATTTGAGATGCTGAAAACAGCATTTTCTACCAGCTGCTTTTCAAGACCCTCTTCCTGATATACAAACCTCTAAACGGCCTCAGTATGTATTGTGCTCTCAGTGTAAAAACCCTGCAGATCTCGCAGGTCACAAGGCACCAATCTCCTTCAAAGTTCCTAAAGGTCTGGTGTGATTACATGTAACGTTTATACACCTTAGTAATGGAATAGTCGGACAATTGAGTTACATATTTACAATTGATATGTTACAATTGATTACTGAGAGTTGTTGTTTTTGTATTGTTTTACAATTTGAAAACACTCTATGTATGATATGACTATTAATGGTTGATGTTTTTATTTGATTTTACTGTTTTGTGATTACAAAATTATTTTATGTATGACATGTAACCAGAGCGGTCAAAGGTTCTTCCCTGGCTAACTAAAGGTTTGATGGAATAGTATCCGGGCCCCTATCCTCCAGCTTCAGATAGCTTATCAGGGTGTCCCATTTCACTCCATTATGTCTCATGATTGTAGGCTACTTGTATTTTAACTGAAACTGAAGTGAAAATAGAAATACTCAACTCAAGTTATGTAGCTATTTGTACTTTAGTACAGTACATGTAAATAGCCACACTTAGATGATTTATATTACCCGAGTACAGATTAAATACCCCAAAAGCAATATATCAGCCCACGGATGTGAGCCCATCGCCTAATGTCAGACATCATACCTCTTTCTCTGCAAACGCAGCCATCCCCGGGCATAGCACCTTGGATCCGCAGCGCTGACACACGACAGACTTGCTGTTCTTGCCGTCCTCAGACACCAGGTCGGACGGGTTCGTGCTTTCTTTGGACTCTTGATTGCTGTCCATCTCGAACCCTGAAAACAAACAGCAGATTCACTTTGATGTACATGCACGGAAGGCTTGGGACACAGTATCTTCCACCCGCCCAACCGGACTGAGAGCCAAGCGACAGTAACGTTAATTAACCGTAAGGGCTAACTGGCTCATGTTAAATTAGAGCGCTATCTTAAGGAAAAGAAAGATGGGGCGCACACACAGAGAGTGGACCGGAACTACACATCTTGGGAACCTCTGTAGTCCGGAAGTCCGTGACAAAGAAACTCACTAATGTTTACATTATTCATTATCCACAACATATTTACTATAGCAATCTTTACGCTGAACCATAGTCTAAAACATTTACGTTAAAGGCCAGCCAGTTAAACGTTGGTTTAAAAACTACTACACTAACGTTAACTGCTAAACCCCACCCGTTGCATTTATGCTAACATATGTGCTCACACTGAATTCAACAGAAGAAAGATAAATAACATTACATATTCATTTAAAATAGATGCACACACTTGAATAAAGTCAAACAAGACGTACCTAAACGTTGAAGCAAAGACAAGGTTAAATACGACAATAAAATCGTAAAACGGACAGGTTAGCTAATCCTAGGCTAGCATACTGGCTGGTTTTGACGTGTATCAGTCACTAAATGTTCTCGTTCAGAAACACTAACACAAGCTTTGGTTCCGCATTAAACACCGTAATATATTTCTGCTAACTCTGAGATATTTCCTGTAATTACGAGATAGTAACTCATAATTACGAGATAAACTGTCAATTTTTTTTGGTGTGTTTTTTCGTTTGTAAAGAAGAATGTAACAACGTTACAAAATGAAATGTAATGTAGAAATTGATGATAGTGTCGTTCCTTTTAATTGTCTCTGTGAAGATTAAATTGGGTTAAGGTCCACCAATGGTGGCAGAAATATTCAGATGTTTTACTTGTTACTTGTTTTAAATGTCATACCTCATTGTAACATTTTTCACAAGTAAAAACCCTCAAAGAAAAGTAAAAAAAAGTAAAAGTAAAAGTACGTAAGTATTACCAGCAAAGTGTACTTACCTTTTATACAGAATAACATGTCAAATCAATTAAATTTAATAGGCATTATTCGCATGAAAATTGACATGAGTTGGCAAAGAAGCACAATAAAAAATTACAAAAAACTAAATTACCAAAATATAAAGTGAATAACAATATTGGTTAAAATAATAAAACAGATAATGAAATAAGTAAATGAAATAAAATAAGTAATCAAGTTGATTGAATCATATGATCAATGTGACTTAACTTTAACAATACAAGTAACAAATGTAAGTATCAATCTACTGATAACAACATAAAGACATGTAAATTGGGATAAAACAATATATTTAGTATTCTAGATAACAAAAAAAATCTACTGATAATAAAATAAAAATATGTTAAAATGAAATAGAGACATTTATAGTAGGGATAATACAAGACATCCATTAATTTATAAATAACATAAAAATCAAATATGTTATATAATTTATCTTTAAGCTGCATGTAATGGTATTATAACTGTCAAACAAAAGGTACATGATATCCCTCTAAAATGTAGAGAAATCTAAATCTAAAATAGCACATAATGAAATTGTCCTGGCTGCCGGTTTGAGGAGACTGGAGATGTAGTGAAAGTCCTACATAACATGCGTGCCTCCACTGATTCTGCAGCCAGATACACTCCACTTAAAATTGTTGACGGCAGCATCAGGAGAGTTTCTGCCAGGTGAATGGAGGAGGTTGGTCAGCGGAGGCAGCAACCTATTGGAGTCAGGACGACTCAACTGTGAAGGTCATTGTGAGCTGCAGCTACAGTCCAAACAACCTGAAGTGGACACCACAGGGTCATTAGGAGAGGCTGAAAAATGTCCAATAACACATTTTGGGAGATGAGTTTATATATATTTGTTGTGCATAATGCACTATTGAATACAGCCATAATAATAAACAAAGAAACCACTAAATTAAAAAAATCCAAATATTTTCTATTTTAAAATAAAAAATAAATGATTGTGAAGCCTTGAAGGAGGCATGTTATCTCCCAGGTAGTTTATAAGTATGTGATTTATTGTGCTGATAAGTCTGGCATTTTATTACAATTAGATAATGGCTCAATTTGTTTCAGCAAAAGCATAAGTGAAAGAGTATTTTCTAGTGAAGGACATTATTACAGCTGTGGTCAAATCCCACACATCTTTCCGCTCTAAGTGATCTCCAACCAGCAGCTCAGCAGAGATGAGGGAAATCGACTGACGAGGAGCCGTTGTTTAGCCGTGCTTTATTTGCATAAACAGGGAAACTGTTGATCTCTACAAGTCATTAAATCTGTCAAGATAGAGCACTATTTTTTTTAAGAAGATTTTATTCCTTTATTACACAGATAGGACAGATAGACAGGAAAGGAGGAGAAAGAGGGGCGACATGCAGCGAAGGGCCACGGGTCGGATTCAAACAAGGGCCGCTGCAGTAAGGACTCAGGCTTTGAAATACTATAATGTAAACACAATGTTGTACGGTGATAAGACATGGGATGAGCTGCACACCATGAATCCTGTCGTCTTCACAGTTGCTTATCACTGCTGTGACATTTGCAAATGTTGCAGGCTTACATTGTAAGAAACGATTGACAATTGGACACCATGTTTGTACATGTGGAAAAAAATTTATTACAATAATTTTCCAAGATTACCATTAATAAATATTTATGTTTACATTTCAGTGAAATGTATGATTTATCACTTTCTACACAGGACATTACACAAAGTCAAGAATACACATTGTTTTAGTCGTTGTAATAAAGCTCGAATAAGTTGATCTAGAAAAAGGAGTCTTAAACAGCAGTTGATACAACCTATCCATGGAGTTGTAAGTTCAATAATGATTCGATTGTTTATATGGCAAGGAAAACAAGAAAAGTCAACATTTGGAAATCCTTGAAGCTCCCTTGACTGTTAAGATAGGCCGTTTTATTTAAAAACATTTCCGTTGGCCTAAGGCACAGGAATACTAAAAGTTTATATCAATCATACATAACACATTTTAAACCCCATACGGTGATTTAAAGTTTTGAATTTAATAGTATACACTAAGGTGCATTTGATATTTACACCTCTCATTGCATCTGAAATCTAGCACAAAAGAAATATCTTTAGCAGACAAAAACACAATTTTACCGATCCAGATCTGTACATTGTGCGTCGCCCAGGAACTATTACTCTAGAAATTAAATCGATGTTGTGTTGTCTGACAAACATGATGGCAGGGGAGTTCTTTTGACTTCTACATTCTAAGCATTTTAGTCTCACCTCAACTGAGCGGATACATTTTTGCACAGTTGCAGCTTTTCTGTGCCATTATACCATTTGAAATGCATTTGTTTGGGACTTTTGTCAATTACAAACAATGCATCAAAATGCAAACAAAATGGTTTCCAACCCCTTGAGTTTAAAATATTTTTTTGCTAATAATTCTAATGGGCATTAAATCGTGTTACTCAGACACATTTATACATCATATTGATAGGATTTAAGCTCCTTGTTCCTTTCATAATAATGTATTTTATTTTTAATGTATTTTTTTTTTTTTTTTTTTTGATTGATTGACTGGGCCATAAGAGTACAGTTCATTTTTTATTGCAGAGCGGGCATGGGTGGGTTTGTAGCACTCCTCCAGGCTTTAACACGCAGCCACACAATCAGTGTCAGCACAGTTAGAAAACATCTGGTGACATCTATACACACTATATGTGCATACTTTCATCCTCCTAATACAAATGTGTGCGCAGGTCCTTAAGCCCCTAAATGGCCCTGGACTGCTCTACACCTCACTCCTGTTGGACAGTACATTCATCCTCTAACCTGCATGGAAACTGGGAGGGAGGATAGGAATGGTTTACAGTATGTGCCCTCTGCTACAGCACAAATAATACTCTCTGTGCCCTCTGTGCAATGGTAACAGACTATGAAGAGGTGGGGGTACTAGTGAGCTTCTAAGAAATGACCATCAGTTACAGGAATATATACGATTTTGGTTAAAATCCCATTTTGACCTTACTTGAAAATGTAGACTTCAAGTTTCATAATTATTGAAGAAGTAGTGCCTGTTGAAGATTCCCTCCGTAGTTCAATGGCTAGTTAATGCTACTTTATTGGAGCAAAAAAGAGCCAAACAGAAAGAAGACCACCAAAATCCAAACAAGATGTTAGCAAATCAGAAGTACAGAAGGAGCAACAAGTGAGACTATATTGAATTCCAGCAGCATTTTAAGTGATTGTGTGTGTTTGTACGTGTTTGTTTGTGTGTGTGTGTGTGTGTGTGGGACTATAAAGAAAAGTATGAGTAAGTCACAGTCGGGCCTCTCAGAGTAGAGTGTCATCTGTGCATCCTCCCTCAAGGCCGTAGCGGAACTCCTGCAGGTTGGAAACCCCGTAGAAATGGACAAATGCCGCGGCCACGACCAGAACATGAAAAATCTGATGAGAGTGGAACTAGAAAGAGAGAAAGATGTTTATGCATCAGTTTCATTCATCATCATTTGCCTGTGTTTGATCAAATGAAAGGAAAATACACTCATTGTCCACAGCTGTCTGAAACGGCTCCTTTGTTTGTTATTATAAATATTCACATGTTATTTAAGAAACAAATGCAATGTCTAAACATGGCAGAATGTTCCCTCCATCATGGTGAGTATAATATAAGTATAGAATAATACAATTTATTAGTCAATGTTGTTCTTTTTTTTGGGGGGGGGGGACTAAAGTGTTTGTGCCTCTGACTTTCTTAAGTTCTGTTATGTAATGTAAACACATCAAATACTAACCCAGATGTCACACTTTCCAGGAAAATAGCGTTCGGGGATCCTGGCTGCATACAGACCAGCACCAGTGATATACATGGCGCCCATCAGGTAGAACCAACCCATCTGGCCGACTGTGGTGGCCTTAACAAAGCCCTCCTCGATGGTGAAGTGCATGGTGGGCACAATGCCGCTAAGTCCAAGACCCATGAACACACCTAAGAGCAGCAAGGACTTTAGTTACTTTGTGTCATTTTGAAAAATTCAACATCTACATCCCAATTATAATCCAAAGCAAGAATTACAGAGAAAAAAAAAACAATGAATATTAACCTGCTCTTGTAGGTCTGTGACGAGGTGTAGAGAACCGGTCCCACTGGGCCACTATGATGGCTGCAATGCCGAGGACACATACAATGGTGAGGTAGATAAGTCGAGGCTGAGGGGAACAGTAGAACGAGTAGTACAGCCAGGGCACGAAGGAGCCCATGATCAGGAGGGCAATGCCCGAGTAGTCAAGCCTGGAGAGATGGGGTGACACAGAAACAGCTCAGTCTATTTCTTCAACACTCTGCTGGGGATTTTTGATTATTGACATTTTTACAGGAACATCATTATGGTCCTTATGGTAATAGTTACATTTCTAAGTGTGTCCTAATGTAATACTCTGTGATACTCACTGTTCATTTAGGACTGTGCACGGACACAAAAGCATACATACGATAGTTCAGCCTAAATTAACTTGATGCTACAGCAGTCTGCCAGAGTAAAAAGTTATGTTTTAACTATTGTACATATTGTAATAATCTTACTATTCTAGTATCCCTAACAACAAAGGGACTGCAGATGAAAACTAGCCTTTCAGCTAACTGAGGTACGTTTACATCTGTTTGAATGTTAATTAATGTACATTGTCCCTTTTCAAGTACAAACAGCATCAGTATCGGTATAAAGCGCTCCACCATGCCACACACTGCTGTATTATCGTGTTAGTTTTGACTGAACTATGGACCATTTCACCCTGAATAATGATTGTGGGTGTGTCCCTCATTAAGTGTAATACACTCCTGATGGTAAGCTAGACCTGCAGCTCCAGTATGAAGAAACATACAAATGCCTGAAATTAAAAACCTGTTTACTCCAAGAGCAGTTAGTCTAAAATAATAAAAATTACTTTGACAGTTACAACCAATTAAGACATACAAGGCAAGTATGTGAGAAGCAGCGTTTGGCGGTGTGAGGCCTTACTTTGAGAAGGTGCGAGACACTTTCTCGGAGTGGCAGTAAACGGTATGAAAAAGCCAGGAGAAGCTGAGGCAGAGCACAGCTCCCAGGAAGAACATCCCGAACACCACTTTCTCTTGCAGCGGGGCCATAAAATACATGTTGGGCCGCAGCATGGTTAACGTGCCCAGACAAATGAATAAGATCAGCCCTGAGGGGAAAGAAATAGAAGAGACCAGAGTTATATCCAGGTAAAAATATGTTTTTAACCAACATTGACAATTATAAAATCGGCTGCTGAAACCTGCTCAACAATCTAAGGAACGTTACGTAACGCGCGTGTGTTATTCTCACCTAACAGGTGAGTCCAGATGTTTCCTGTCTCAGTGTGAATTCGGAAGATACTTCCAAAACAGGCCCTGAAGGAGGGCATCGGGGGCCGATGTCCATGCAGGAGGTAATCGTTGTCCTTTAGCCACTCTGGCAGGACGTGGAACGGGATGACCCTCCAGCGCCCCTCCCAAACCTGAAAAGCAAGAATAGCTTTCAGTCACAGACGCATACATTTACAATTAATACATAGCTCTCACAATGAAAGCTGAAAGCCCGCGGGGATGATGCCGAGACTGATATTTTTCAATAGACACTTTACATGCAGATTAAATATTTAAAGAGTTTAAGCGCTGATAATCTTTATTAAGATTTAAGTAGAATAGACACAATGGGCCTCATGCAAGAACATTTTTAATAGTGTCAGCAGTGGAAATAAAAGGACCTGATAAAGTTAAGAAATTAGACAAAGTTAACCTTCAATTAGTGCAGAATTTAAGTCGTTTGCAGTTTGAGATGTTCATATTGATATTGTATTGTTACACAACAGCATCAGCAGCCAATTTAAATGAATGGTGATATTGTTAGACAATATGAATACATTTAGAATTATATTATAATTTGAATGTTTGTTTGAGTCAAAGAGGATAATGTCAACATAATCACGAAGTGTGATTTATATAGGATTTTCAAACTCAAAATTGCTTCCAAGTAATGAAATATAAACAATACTTGTGAAAAACTTAGGTTTGGATAACCGCAGACTAATTCCACATGACTCCTGAAACACTCGTAAACTGTGTTCCTGCCTAAGAGGAAATTTAAAATATGAGAAAATTGGTGAATGCGGCAAGTTCCCCTAAATCATACAAGATCGTACAAGCCACTTAAGAATGAATCTGTTGGTACGAGGGGTTCTTGCATGAGGCCCAATGTATTTTGTGTGAGGAGTAGTTTAACATTTTCCAAGTTCTTCACTAGCAGTAAAATCAACATCCTAACATCTAAAAATATAATAAACGGGTATACATGTGATGTCTGTTTGATTTATTTTAAACTGCCATGCTCTTGGTCACACTAAATATCCATGTACAGCAGATAAACTCATATACATTTGTTTTACCACAGAAGCCAGCATCACCTCCGTCTTTAACAAACAGGAAGTTGGCCATCAGGGTTCTTCTCAATATCTAGGTGTGTTTTGATGCTATTTTATGGACCAATACCTTTTTTTGATGTAAGCTGACACTTTTCTCCCATGGTGCCCTGTGTGTGTCTTATACAACACCCCCACCCCCTTCCCACACACACACATGACTCACTGAAACTACACAGCAGTCACAGCTTAATCCCTGGTTGTTGCTGTTCACCCAGATCTGCAGCTGTGTGTTCATTAACCTCACTGCTAAACTGCAGAATTCTACTACAAGCCCATTTTATTTATAGAGCACCGTTCAAACACAAGGACATTCAAAGTGCTTCACAGGGGCTTACAAGTATATTAAATATATTAAAAATAAGAATTTAAAAAAACATTCAAATTGCCTTTAAAAAGGAGAATAAAACAAACGCAAATAAGCTGTTCAAATTTTTGAAATAAATTGCATTTTAAAAAGCAAAAAGCAGGCAGATAAATAGTTACAGATTAAAGACAAGTTATACATCTAATATATTGAAAATGTAATGTAAAGACTAATGTTTAAAGCCCTGATTTTGATGAGCTGGCAGTTTCAGCAGACCTCAGGTATTCAGGAAGCTTGTTCTACACCTGGTATACAGCTTTGAGATGAACGGGGTGTTGAGTTTCAGCTCAGCTTTTATGGGGCGGTTGCAATATTTATGCCGGGTACCAAATTGCGTAATGTCCCAAGCTCCTTTATTCTCCTTATTCTGCCACATTGTGATGTTTACCAACCGATCGAGCTGTATCCATTGTTGAAAGCACCAGAAGTAACTAATGTATTTATACCGATGATACTTGTTGTTGAAGAAATCTATGTTCATTCTTTCCCACGCAAGCTTAGGTCGGGAGCAGGGAAGTGAAGTCAGACTGGATAACATGTGCTGACCTGTTCACACCAACTTCAGACACCGGTTTATTTTAGGTCCCTTCATCGGTCTGAAAGTATACTTGATTTGATTTTTATTATTAAGTCGTGCATAAATAATATGCTCAGCCCAAACAGGCTTAGAAGACACTAATAAAAAAAGAGACCAGACAGCAACATTCATTACAAATAATACAAAACAAAGAAACAATCCTGATGTTTTTTCCAAGCTTTAGAAAACAAAGATAGCCAATTTATAAGCATTCAAATTAAATAACCATTTAGTTCTGTCATTGTCGGTCCACCAAAACATGTCTGGATTTTGAACAGACATTTTCTTCAATATAGATATTCTTGGTTTATCATACTAAGAATACAAAAGAAAATGTCTTTCATTCTTCGACTTCTAATTTGAAGAATTAAATGCTTGATTTGAATTTATGTTTGTAATTTTGGCAACAACATATATTTTTTTCTGCAGATCTAGAAAGTAACTTTCTTCTAATTGTGTTCATACTGCATGATAAATTATTACTGTACATGCATTGTAATTCAGCTTCCTCAAAAATAGCATGCAGCTCTGTAGCCCATGGAGACCATGTTCTGCAAACATTACACTTTAGTAAAAAAAACTTTCACTGGCAGTTTAGCCAAATAAGATCTGGATTTTTCCTGTAAACTGAATTGTTACCTAGTTACAAGTTTTGTGTTTGTTAGATTGAGGAGACATATTTACCTTGTGTACAAACTCCTCCATCTTCTCCATGGCATGGTGAGCTTGAAGAGGTAAAGTCAGGACTTCTCCCACCTCATCATCCTCCTCTTCCTCGTCAGCAAGCATTGTTGCTCCCTTTAAAGAAATCACAAGAGAAATACTGAAGCACCCGAGCCATAACAACTTTTCTCTGGGAATTTTGTGAAACAGCCTTACCTCTGAATGGACGCCTTTAGATGCTGCCGGCCGCCCCCCTCCCTCCTCCAGCAGTGGCCCCAGCTCCATCAGCTCAACATCTGGGACATGGCAGTCCTCAGAGATCCGGCAGTCTGCATCACTTGCAGACCCGTTTCGGCCTGACATAGGGAGAGTGCCTGATGACCCACTCACAGCCTCTGTATTCTGCTTCAGAAGGTACAGTTCAGTTTCCTCCTGAGCAACAAGAACCACAATCAGCTTTACTGGCTAAGTATGTTGAAAATACAAGAAGAAATATGTCAATATAATCTGCAGAGAACAGATTTAGAGGATGATACAAATATAGACATTGAACTAAACAAAGACAATACACAAAACTACACAAAGATATTCAAACATAAGAAAATCCCTATTTTATATATATATATATATATATATATATATAGGCAGAATCATCTTTAATGGCCAAGTATTGTGTACACAAACAAGGAATTTGACGCCGCGATATTTTGTTCCTCTCATTGTTCACAGAAATAGACACAACTAAAAACAAGGACAACAAAGCTGAACAAAAGGTGAACATAAACATTTTGCTACTATAAAACAGATAAATATACCATATAAAAAGGTGAAACTCAAAAAAAGTACTCTTTTCCACTTTGTTTCAGAATGTGATAAAGTGAAATAGTTCTGGAGAATATATTTGGCATTCATTTAACCCAAAGCTTTTTTATCTTAGGTAAACACCCTGATAAACATCATAGACCCAAGAATGATATTGTTGCCTAAGATATTTGTTTACTGCTTGCAAAAAGAGTTCTCTCACTCTCTTGGAAGAAGACCGGTAAACCAAGTTCACTAATTGGATTAAAGAACGGTCCATAACTCTACCTCTGGAAAAGATCACTCACATTATTAAGGGTAAACAGCCCTTTTATAAAATACATGGAGAATGTCGACCTAAGTAACGTGAAGAATATGGCGGCCACTGTGTAAGTGTTCCTCTGACGTTACCTGAACGATTTGAACTCTTTTTAATATTATATTGTTATGTTCCATGTAAACTATGTCTTTGAGTTGGACACAATGTACACAAAATTAAAGTAGGCTATGAGGACATGAATATAACAATATGGAAACCCTTTTGAAAACACAGAAAATAATATATATTTTGTCTGTATTAATTTATAACTTATTTATTGCTGTTGTTTGCATTTTGTTATTATCTTTCAGATGTCCGACATGTAAGGGAATGCCCCATTTTAATGGTGGACACTATTCTATGTGCCTTTGATATTTTCTGGAAGAGAACACATTTGCTTCTTTGTTATTGGAAGTTATTTGAAAAGTTAAGAAAGATTTTGCTGAAAAAAAGGCTATAAGCAGGTCAGATTGTTACTATGAAAATATGCTGAAGTAGATATACATGTTATATTTGGGGCTGATATATTATTGGCAGGTTCTTGAGAAAATGTTACTATTGATAAGGGATTACACCATCAGCTGCAAGTAAGTGAAGAACAACAGTATTGTTAAAGGTCAGTTCTTGTAATGTTTTTTTTCTATTGCCTATAAATGCTGGTCAAAAAGGATAAAAAGGTCAGAAATAAATTATCCTACATATTTAAAAATAAATAAAAAAATATGGTTATATTGTCTGTGCAAGTTTACAACTATTACCTCTATTTAATCTTAATTATATAAACTATGAAGGCACTCTAAGATCAAAAAATGTTGTCAATGTCTTCCTTTTTTGTGCAATTGCAAGATTAGGCTATTATTATCGGCTATGTAGTGGTATCAGCCCCAATAAACCGGTCGGTGTTGGTGCATCACTAAGTTGCTCTATATACAAGGATGGCTCTATGTGGAGGTATCGATGGATACAGTACAGTACATACAGTCTGCATAGCCTTACACATTACAATGAAAGGAAATTACGTAAACACGCAATTGTCCAATGCACATTACACTGTAATGTAGTACAGTAAGGGGATTTAGTATTACAGGACAGTGCAGTTCAATAACTTCACATTTAAAGTGATAAACGTGTATCTAACTGACGATTTAAAATGGCTGATATTTAATCTGGGTCGCATGTGAAATCTGTGTTTCATCGATCAGACATTCACAACGAGAGAACAAAGGAGCCGATGAACTTATTTAGATCTATGTCACCGGGGGGGGAAAAATTAGCGGTCGACAATTATAGTAGTGACAATACTGCAGATATAATACAGAAAACAGACATTTGATACAGGGCTGAGGCTGACAACACACACAAAAAAAACGTTTAGCACAGCCAGCCAGACGGCTGCTGATTAGCAGCGTCAGACGGAACATGGAGTACAAAATGTAAACAACCGCAAGATACCGACGACTACACGTAAATCCATCGTATTTATACCGGTGGGTACACATCATGGCAACGAGCTAAATTACATGTTAATTAAAACGCACTGATACATGTATAAGTTAGCAGGTCACACATCGCTCATATATCATGTTGCTAACGTTACCTTTTAGCTAGCGCTGGGCTGTTGCTAACCAGTCGAGCAGGCGACACTGGTTTGTGAATATACGTTAACGAGCAACGCGATACAAGTCCTCACGACGACACCGGCATATCACGTTGTCTATGTAGCTTACTATACTAACACCTGATATCGCAATTGAATTAAATGGACACAAGTTACCTGACAAGGTAATCTTCAAACCAGGAAGGTGAATTATTTATCGATATGCGAAAAACAATCCTTTCCGGAAGTCTAGAGCGCTTCCGTCAACCCAACGACAGCCCGTTTCCTTTTTCTAAAATAAAAGCACCGATTCACGAGTAGAAAAAACTGAACATTTACATAGGTTGATCAAACAAAAGCTTTCACTTTACTTGATGTATTTTAAAAAACGATTTTACAACATGTAAAAATGGAAATAATTTTAAAAAAAAAGATATATATATATTTTTTTTTTGTCTTTGTCATATAAAATGCATTTGCCATTGTGAGTCTTTGGGAAGATTATGATAATCAGCATTACCGGAAAGGGGGCAGTGCTGTAGCCTGTGTTCTGACCTCGTTGATAAGCTTGCACAAAGAGATATATTCAAGGATAAGTTTCAATGTAACCAATTCTTCTTGGCACACACAGAGGCTCTTGATTGCAAGCAATAAATGCTCTTTATAAGAATATGAGACAAATACAGATGCTGTGTTTTTTTTTTTATACAGTTTTCATTTATTTTATATTAAACTGAATATCTTTGGGTTTTGGACTGACAAAACACTTAAAGACATCACCTTGGAGAAACATTTCAGTATTTTATAGAACAAGCGATTAATCGATAATTAAAATAACCGTTGGTTGCAGCCCTAATGCGACACACGTTTTCAGGTGTGCACAAATTGCAAAACCAGGTAGAGATGCCAAAAATAAAACTGAGCATAAACAAAAGGCCCTTTTCACAGCAGACATTTTGACTCATCATAGTAGAAAATAACACTAATGATGGCTCTGTAGCATTTAAATGCCCCATTAAAGCATGAGTGATAACCAGCATGCACAATATCACGACCCTAAACTGAAGCAGAAATGATGAGTTCTCATGCATTTTTATTATTTACACCTGTGCTTTTGTGTGTGAAATGTCAAAATGTCTGCTTTGAAAAAGACATATACCAGGGAGTAAATGAAACTCAACACTATGCAAACGTTACTCTTTTATTTTCTTCCACAGGGTTAACACTTCACAGATATTTCAACAGCAACATAACACATTATTATTAGGTTCACTTAAACTACTTTAACTGATAAATAAAAAAGACAGTAAAAAAGAGGCACACAAGGTAACATGATTGTGGTCTGTTTTTTTTTTTTTTTATACATACAACTAGACACAACCTTTACTGCTGCTGGATTTTGCAAACTCCATGTCTTTTTCTTTTCTGTCCGACTGTCCATGGTGCACATCACAATAAATAAACACATAAATAGATCACTGTGAGAGACCAGTCAGTGTGTAGCTGTTGTTTAATTTGCAGTAATTTGCTCTCATTCTCAAATGATCTACCATCAAAAGCTTGTCTGATTTGGAGACTTGATTGTGAATCACATATTGTCAGTTTTTCAAATACAGTTCACCTCATAGTTGAAATTGTACTGGTTCTAACAAGAAGGTTAGTGTCTCAAACACTGTTGTTTAAACCAAACAATTCTGTTAAAGCTTGGGACAGTTAAGTTTCAATTAATCACTTTAATAGCTGCCAAGCATCAAGACTCTGCTTTTGTTAAATTTACTACTTTATAACTGATGTGAGTTAGTTAATATCTAGTTTCAACTAGTTGATTAAGTCCATTAGTAATTCAAGTTAACTGGCAGACACATGTAAGTTTAAAAACAAGACACATTTGCCTCCAAAAGTACATGTTTAAGAGGACAAAACTGGGATCTTAAATGTAAGCAGCTCAAGTTCATTAACATGGTGACACAATCAAGGCAACATTATACACACATGTAGTTCAAAAAGGATATGTTACTCATTTACATCATTTTACAATTAATTTATTTCCTTCGTACAGCTAGGTGAAGATTCCCCATCTACCAAACTGCAGAGAGTAAACTTCTGTCTCGAGCACATACTCAAACAAATTTGCATTATTTGGCTACAGATCGTCATACAACATTAGATGTGGCTAAATACTCAAAGCAGTTTACTTGACGGCTTTACATGTGACTATTTTGAAATAAATCATAATTCATCTGTACCTTCAACAGTGACCTCAATGTTAGTTACATGTGAAAAGTTACTTTAAAAACATTCACATTTCTCACAATCTGACTACAATGTCCAATTAAGTTGGACATTTCCATATTAGAGCTCCTGCTACCTCCAAAGACTTTACTGTCAATTGCCATTTCATTATAATATATCGTATCAAAATTAGCCTTTATTTAATGACACAGAAACTCTGTTCTGATGATATCTACCTTTTTCAAGAAACCAAATAACCAGTTTTAAACTGGTCGCAGGTTAAAACAGCACTCAGTAACATTTAACAAGCATTCAGCTCATACAGAGTGAACAAAAACAGCGGTTACACTTTACAGATCTGCTCCAAATCCAATACAACTGCTCTGCAACCAACTTCACTTGACTGTAACTTTGGCGACCGAAGTTATTGTTGAATTACATTTCAATATATTGTCAGATGTTCCAGTTTATTCATCCTCTCTATATGTGCCCCAATACAGGCTGGAAGGTTAACAGGCATGGGCTTAAACAGTTGATTTGACTTAATTGTCTGACGCTTCACTTTGGTTAATCGTAATGAATGCAGTCGCAGTTCACAGGTTCAGTTTGCACAGTGGTCTTGGTTTACAGTTGACTTACAAAGTGAGAGCCGTCTTCTACAACCCAGTGGCCCCGAGTGTCATCTGCAGCTCTCTGAAGAGCCCTTCTTTGGATCACCTTAAAGTTAGAAAAAGAAATAAAAAAAAAAACACTTTTAGAACCATGATTAAAATATGATAAGATATATAATGACATACATTTAATTTGGTACAATGCAAAGTAATCTGCAGCTAATTCTCTTTCGTACAATAAAGACTGAAGTTTGGTGTTTAGTTTTATATTAACTGTCTTCTGTAGTTTCCTGAGTTTCATATTCTGCTGTGACTACTAACTGTTCAGGGCTAAATTCTACATGACTTATACTTTATGCAACAACAATAAACACAACTCTTCGCTTTGACTGATATATTCAGCAGTTTGCTATTATTGTAAAAAAAAAAAAAAACACACAAAAAAAACATTTCTGTTGCATCCAGTTGGACACAAACAGAAATCTAGATGTTATCTGAACGATGTTAACAAGAAATCAGCTGCCTAATCAATTTAAAATCAAATTATCACAATGCATTAAACCGGCTGTCTGTACTGTAAATATAAACTTCAAATATTAAATGATAAATTACAACTTTGGCATATAACAAGCTGACATTCTCAAGTATTATCTCGTTTATTAAAAAGTCAGGTACACAGTAAAAATGTGCAAAAAAAATAAAAAAATCAATCACATATTTTAGACGATGGATAAGTAAAAACAATTTCTTGCCCCCAACTACTAAATAAATGAGTCAATTACTTAATCTGCAGACAAATTGTTAGTAATGATGACTTTGTTAGAAATATATCAAAAATATTTGTCTGCTTACCTGTTCATGGTACTTCTGATTTTGGTGTAAGGTGGCCTCCCGAGCGGAGATGTTTTTAACTCTCACGGCTCCCTGTCTGTCAAGAGAGCGGGACCTGGGGGACTTCATCTGACTGCGGCGGTGCCATGACTTGAGCTGCTCATTCACTGCTTGTTTTGGGAGGCCACTGGAGCGGTAGAGTGGATGCTCCCACTGAGCCGGGGAGGGGGAGAGTCTGATATCAGGAGGTAAAGGCCTCTGTGCTCTCTGGTGGGGCACGGCAGCGTCTTTATAGTAATACTCATATCTGTTGGAAGGACAGGGAGCCTGCTGGGTGTAATAGGTGCGTGCCAAGTCCAGATCAGGTTGGTAGACCATTTCTTCAGTGTAATAGGCTTTGGGAAAACTGGGGCTGGACTGGTGCCTGGGATTATGGTAAAAGCCAGTGCGTGGGAAGGCTTGAGGTCCATAGCTGCCAACTGGGCTAGAGTGCGGGAATGTAGACTGATACTGTTTGGGCAAATCGCAGAGCAACTCCTGACACGGTGAGCTGTTGTAAGATGTAAACGAGTGTTCAGAGTTGCTCTCCTCAAAGTTAACAAGGTTTCCATAGTTCACCGTGGGGAGAGGAGTCTCCGGTAAAGTTATTGCATATTCTGTCAGTCGCCTCCTTGGAGCTCTGGGGCGACCACGGTCCTTTTCAAATGAAGATTCAGGGTTGGATATTCTGCAAATAGGAAATGCATTAATATGGCTACTCAGCAAAAAAGCACAACTTTTAAAATACGTACATGTCACAGTGACTGAAAAAAAAAAAAAAAAAAAAAGAAATAAAAGAGAGAGTAAAGGTAAACGATATTACTACAATTTGCAGTTAATCAAAGCTTCTACATAGGCAGTGGTGGGTAGTAACGTGGGTAAGTGTTGAAGTTACTCACTACTTGAGTAGTTTTTAACGAGATACTTCTATACCCTTACTCAAGTAGGTAAGGTACTATTTGAGTCAATATAATTATAAAAGTAACAACACTTTCACTTGAGCACCATTTTTGAATTACTCTACCCATCCCTGAATATCGGTGCGCTGCAGACATACGGTACTGTAGATGTATATGAGGTGCGGCTACCTGAGGGAGAGTTGTCTGTGCACTCGCATCTCTGGTGTGGAAGGCGTGCTGCTCGACTGGGTGCGGCTCACCCTCAGGTGGGAAGCAAAAACAGCCTCCAACGGTGGTAACAATTCACTTTTGGCTGGACTGCTGAACACACAAGAAATACGTTAGATTTTGTTTCTCGGTTCCTGATTTTATTTTTTTATTCAAAAACAACCAACTCAATGAATGAAGTTGATTATAAAACTGTATTGCCTCTGACATACTGTGGAAATGATTGTATATAAATGTGCACAACATTAAATCATCATTACAAAGAAGAATAAAATGATCATAAATTGGAATTTTTATGATAGCAATCGACTACTGGACAATAAAGCCTGAATTCTATCTCTGCGTCAAGGTGTCGTTATAAAATCAATTATGGTTCTGTGTTCTTCCCATTGACTGTTGTAGCACCAGAGCAAGAGCAGATGGCAGCATTGCACATTCATGTACATCACTGACATGTACTCTGCAATACAAGGAAAGAATAAGAGGGTTTGCGCTAGAAATTATTTTTTGCTCGTTGAGCTTTTGTCCAGCATTATTGAAATGAAAGCGTCTTCATCCTGCTGCACACCAACAAGGAAATAACAAGCAGCCCAACTGCACCAATCAGTAGCAGCGCCTACACAGCCTTGACAGCCTCGACAGCCAAGTTACTAGTAGCCACAAAATGCGCTTTTCTGACAGCTTACTACGTAACACAAACCACACTTTGTGTTCTATACTAAAAAGTTGATAAACAGGAAAGGAGTCCTGATTATGGTCTGTGTTACCTCTTCCTGTTGGAGGAGCGCGACTTCCTGTTCTTCTGGTAAGGTTGGTCGAGGCTAGACTCTGTCCACGGGGAGTGCTGGATGGGAGGAAGGTCACACACGGGGCTTGAGTTTAAACTCTTAGAGTCAAGGCTCGGATGGGGAGACTGGCATGGGGTCAGCGGCAGGGTTTGTGGAGCCACAGATGGAGACAAGTAGGAGCCGTTTGTGAAGGAGTGCGAGGAGGCAGAGGAGGCAGAGGGAGGCTGCGGAGGGTCGGTCTCTCCTGCATCGGGGAGTCCTGAGGACAGCTGTGATGACTGACTTGTCACTTCTGGGGGAAAAAATAAAAATGATATAGTGTATGATACCTGCAGACAGAAATTTAATCACCAACTATTTTGAAAATAGATTCATCTTTAAAGTTATTTTACATGCCGAAATGGCGGAAAATGTAAAATAAATCTCTAAAACATGGAGATTTGTTTTATATGAACGTAATCTGAAAATCTTTTGGACTGACAAAACAAAAATACTCAAAGATTTTGAGAAAATGGGATGGACATTTATCACTACTTTCAGACATTTTATAGACAAAACGATGAATAGATTTATCTAGAAAATTATTGGAAGATTAATCGCTAATGAAAGAAATCGCTAGTTGCAGCCCTAAAAGTAAGTCCTACCTTCATCTTGCACTACAGAATCCGACAGAGAGCTGTCATCAGATGTACCCAGATCTGAAAAAAATCCACAAACACATTGTTTTTACACGTAAAAGTATCAAATGAAACATTTCTATAAATCTATGAAAAGCCAAGGACTGTTTAAATAGGAATTATAAAGTTATAAGGTGATGCGCACAGGTGATTATGAAAGGAATGTGACGCCGAAACTATCTTCTAGTTTTGCCAGGCTCCTCTCACCGTGTTGTGCAATATTAAAAGCAGGAAGTGGTGATGATCGACCGTGCTCCAGTCGTAGCTGAAAGGCCGTCTCTTGCAGCCGTTTGAGTTTTTTCTCCTCTCTCTTGCACTGTTGTAACCGGCTCTTTTTAACAGCCTTACTCGGGTGATCCTCCTCAAAGAGCTTGCGCGCTGCCTCGTATATCTTCATCTGAAGCGCCAACTCAGCATCCACTAAACTCAGTTCGGACTCCTGTAAAATGGCAGGGTGACATGGGGAGAGTTACAACAGTGTGACTCTTGAAACATTGTATGTCCCTGAGGTTTACACATTGTTTTAAAATTACACAATTCAGTCTTGCGGTCTCTAAATGCTGCTTATACCTCTGCTCCTCGAGGAAAGCTTTGTTCGTCCAGCTTAAACGCAGCTCCAATACGTCTGCGAATCTGCGGAGGCTTCTCTCCTGGCAGCAGAGGGTAATCATCTGACAGTCGGCCCGTCAACTCCTAAAACACACAGAAAATATCAAATATCTAAAAAGGTCCACAACGCAACACTTTAACAAGACTAAAAGTTGATTTGTCTGAGGATAGATGCTCAGGCTTGCTAGAGTAGTTTTTTCAAAACAAACATCTCTTTTTGAATGCTAGTATATCAGTATATATCTAGTATATCTAGTATATATATACCCTTTCAGTTTTGTTTAGTTCAGATAAAGACACACACATTTCTTCAGAGTTTATTCACAAATGTCATGGCAGTTTTGAAATGATGTATCTCATTCTGCTATCTTTACATGTTCAGGCACATATGCGTTTGCAGAGATTTACTTTCACAACACATTCTTTCGGTCTCACTTTCTCACTGTATCGAGTATCTGTGTCCAAACAAACCCCAGAGCATGAGAGCGTATTACTGATTTCATTAAAGAAGAGTCATATAAACACTATTACTCCGAGTCACTCATAGCCAGCCACCTTTACAGACAGACAAACACGTAAGCACGGCGAGCTTACTTGTTCTTTTGTCACTAAGAGAAGGGAGAGGCATCACCTCCCATTAGTTCACCTGAGCGTGTCTTAACAGGAATGCCCAGCCCGAGTGTCAACAGGAAAGAATGATCCATCCTGGGATTTTACCCCGGAGCACCGACGCATGGCAGCGATACACTCAAAGACATATGTGTCCAGTTTCGAAATGACTCGATGTGGCAATCTTTTCTCTTTATTTGATCATTTACAGAGAAGAGAAAGAAAGAGAGGCAGAAAATATTGACAACGGAGGTGTGACGGGACCAAAAGTCTCATGCCATATTCAAATCCAAGCCGTCATGGGACCATTGAAATAGCTTTGGCCACCTGAACCACCAGGATACCTATTCAAAGGCTATGATACATTTAAAAAAAAAAAGGATCTCATTGCAGCCACGCCGCGTAGTCTGAAAGGACAGGAATGATGTTTGTATTCTGCTTGGTGGTAAGAGACAAAATAACACTGTCACAAAAGGAGAGGAAGATAGATAAAAAACGACCTTTTGTTTTCCTCCCAGTAGACTGGGACTGTGACATTAAGGCCATCTGGAAGCTGATGCAGGCACATTTAAAAATGCATCAATTGGTTGGACATCCAAGTCAAACAAAAAGAACTCAAGGTGTCTTAAGTGTGGACACAAAACTTTCTGACCCAAACAGCATCTTCTAATTGATCCAGGTTAGTGCGGACATGGCTGAACACATCTCAGAAATGTTCCCTCTTGTCGGTTACTTTGTTAACCTGCGGTAAAATGCGTCATCAAACATCGTGCACTACAACTACTCCACCTATTTAATCTTTCATCAAAAGCCACTGAATCACATCCAATGTGGAAAGTACACTTTGTAACAGGTCATTACGTAACAATTGCCTTGAGTTTTACTTTGTCCAAGTCTTCTCAAAACCTTTATTAAGATTTTAATTAGCTTAGATTATCATGATTATGTGACTCATTTGTTCTGTGACATGTTTTCAAAGTAGTTCTTTCATGCTGTTGATTGTAGGGGTGGGAAGCTCCAGAGGCCCCACGATACGATATTATATCGATACTTAATTGACTACAAACATTTTGTGATATGCCTCAGCATATTGCAGTAACATACATTTGTGATATATTGCGACCTGTTACCTTTCCTCAACTGCATATAAGGCCGTTTTTTAACATCTGTTTTTCACCACATTTCTCATTTCTTATTCCGATTTGCCATCTTTGTTTTGAACAACTTCCTGCCAAACCCGTTGTTCTCATCAGAAAAAAATGCAGCACCGTCTAGTGGACTGAAAAAGCAATTCACCAAAAAGTTTCATTTGTATTTGCAATATTAACAATTAATATAATAAAAGGTCGATACTTGGCATCCGTGTATTGATACAATATTGTTGCCATGAAATATATTGCGATGTTATGATTTTCTTTCCACACTCCTGGTTGATTGGTAGATCCCTTGTACTTACAGCTTCTCGGATGCAGAACTTCTTCAGCTGCAGTAGGCAGCTCTCCAGTCGTTCTTGGAGAGCCTGGTGTTTGAGCTTCATGGCCCGTGTGTGTGTGGTCACATCCTTCGTGTGTGTCATTGGGCTGTCAGAGCCTGCGTAATGCAACAAGAAAGAAGCATATTGATCTATTTGAGATTATGTGACTCTTACACAGTTTTTATTCAGTACTCAACACATGCGACCATAAGCAAGTGGAAATCAAAGTTAAAAATGACCAAATCCTAAAGCAGTGAAACATTTAATGCCTGTTGAATTGCATTGTAATATACTGAAATAGGCGTGTTGCCATATACCTGTATTGTCGATAACTGCGATATTTCAAAAATAAAATATTGATATCCTGTTAATAATACACATATGATAATATCGTGGAAATAATCCTGTGCCTCTTAAATAATTCCGGTTTCTTTTTGTTCTCGCTTTGTTGCCCTCCATCCAACGCCCCACACACAAATGAGTGTAATTAATAAAACAGACATAATGCACAATAAACAAAAGTTAAAGATGAATTTTCCTGATAGAATTATTTATGATAATCGAGTAGTGAAAATCTGAGATCGTGACAGCCCGATACTAAAAAGGTGTTTTTGTCTTGATTGGCAACTCAGCAAACATATGTGCGTGACGTGTGAACAAATACGTACTTTTAACAACAATGAAAACAAAGCAAACAAAACATTATAAGTCTATTTATAAACCCATGTAAGTGATATCTCAGCTAATGTCGCTACAACTGCATTTATTCATTTATCAGTCATATGACTCATGTCATGTCATGTTTGAGCAACAAAATTATATTTAAAAGTAAAAAAAATATTTATAGTTATATATATATATATATAGTTATAAAATTAAAAACTAAATTCCTGAATATTCAACAATATTCATGTTGATGGTGATCTTTGCTTTTCCATTTGCCACTCCTGTGTACTTTTGCCCTGTTCTGTATTATTTTCTTTTTTACGTTGCTTGCGATGCTCATATTATGCTGCCATCACTATTACACTGCTTCAGACTGAATCTGGAGGCCACTACAGACAACACAATGGTTACATTCAACAGAAAGTACCTTTTGTTTTTAGCGTTGTTTTCTTTAGTGGCATGCAGAATGACTGGCAGGATCTTCGTAACTATAAACAATGTGCGAGTGTTCGACTGGTGCTGTCTGTAGCCTCGGTGACTAATGACATTAAGATTAGTCTCAGGGCTGTGGGAGTGGCTTCAGGCTAAATGCATTGAGTGCCACATACCTATAGAGATTATTAACAGAATCCCTGCAGGTACTGACAAACATCTGAGGTGCAACAGGAAAGAAGTGTGACAGCACTACAATAGGGCAAAGAATTCCTCTTCCTAGAGTGACAATCCCCCTATTCTTTGTGGATCGACCCTTTTTCATTGTATAGGGTAGACATCACGTGGCTCAATTAAGGCTCCAGGAATGTCAGAAAGGCCAGAACTAATCGGTAGACACTGCTGGGCGTAGCAAAGACAAGACTGCCCAAGTTTGCTGTTAATCTATGGTATTGTTACCATATTAGACTGAGGGATATAATGAAGACGAACACATTTTGTGTTTAATAAAGTTGAATTTGGCAACCCCAAAATGCAGATCGACTTACAATATACAAAAAGCAACATATTAACTCGAATTGCACCTGTTAAATCGATTAATCATTTGGTCAAAAAAATGTCAGAAAAGAGGGAAAAATGTTCATCACAATTTTTCAAAAGCACAAAATCACATATTCAAACCGCTTATTTTGTCTGATCAACTATCCCAAATGAAAAGAGATCCAGTTTAATATCACAGAAAACTAAAACAAAAACGAGAAAAATGTTCACGACTGAGAAGCTGGAGCCGGAGGAGTTTTGGCATTTTTGCCTAAAAAATGAGGGAGCGGAGTGAATTCTGAGCTTCAGTTGTGTTAAGACGACACGTTTAAAATGAAACCTCTGGTTCCTCATCTCTGCTTGAGGCTACTTTACCTCCCACTATCACAAAACAGCCAAATCTCTGACAGAACGGTTGTTGCATTGTGGGTAATGTAGGCACCAGTTTTCTAAAAAGTAAGAAATATGAATGGAACAAAAAAAGACGTTATCTTATTTGATCATTTAAAAAACATTTTTTTTACTATCCATCGGGATAGACAATGTTATAGTGCAATGCTTAACCGGTGTAGTGCTCTTTTATTCTTGATCATTTGCGATGCGTCCTCCATGTTGCACATGATACAGAGACTAATCTTACAGCAAATCACAATGGACCACGTGCATTTTAGTCCCTGCCTGGGTTTTCTTTAACAAAGTAGATAGTTGTTTTTAAACTGGCTGGAACAACTTCCTAAAACAAATCAAATCTGCGGTGTGTTGAAGTGGGGAGTTTATTTAAGAGTGTAGATCACCAAGAGAACTATAGCAGAAATGGTTAACTCCATGTAATCTGCTGCGATTGTGTTATTCTCTGAAAGGATGTAATTTTGCTAAATATTGGGTGAAGCACAAGTGTGACGAATTCAATAAGAACCTTGCAATAAAAGAGGCAAACTAGTGTGTCAGGAGAAGATTTATGTTTCCAACTGAGTCTCAACTCAACAGCAGTGAAGTCGATAATGAGCAGCTTGAAGTAAATTGTTTCTGTGGCAGAAAGAAATCAACATAAAAACTTAGTTGGAGTATTTGTTATCTTCTGTTTGAGGTCATTTAAAAGCAGGTGCTGTGATAAGATTACCCCGGACTTGACTAAGGCGTGTACTTAGTTTCAACATTGATTTGGGCCTCCAGCAAGGGGCTCCTGGCTGAAGGAGCTTGATGCTTTTTAAATGAATGTGTAATTTAAATCAAGGGTGCAAGTCACACAACGTTGTCAATGTTAATTTCACGTCTGAATAGTCAAAGACCATTTTGATAATGCTCAAACTTTTAAAATAAAGCAGTCCAGACTTAAATCCACTTTCTGTCTATTGCATTAATTAATGCAATTCAATAAATCCACCCAGTGTCCCTCAGACACATGTGGGCAACCAACCAAACACAATGTGCTCTCCAGTGTGCTTTTACTAATTTCCGGTCTCATTATGTTCGCCATTGATGTAAATTTGGAATCTAGGTAAACAAAACCTTGCTGCAGGGAAATGCACTGAATGATCACATTTATGATGTTGCACATGCGTATATACTATTTTGACCAGCAATTAATCGTTTAAGTAATTTTTCATGTAAAAATTCCAGAAAATGCTGTTTTCAGCCTCTGAAATATGGAGATTTCTTGCTTTTCTCTGTTTTATATAATAATAAACTGAATATCTTTGGGTGTTGGACTGACAAAACATGACATTTAAAGACATCACCTGGGACTTTGAGAAACTGGGATGGACATATTTCCCTCATTTCTAACATTTTATAGACCAAACGATTAATCGAGAAAATAAATCGGTAGATTAATCAATAATGAAAATAATCGTTAGTTGAAGTCGTTATATCTAGAGACAAATTGAATAGAGGAACATTTTTAAATGTAGCCTTGATGATCAAATGTAATTGTTATCTTGCAGTGGCATTAGTGTATACTACATGGACAGACTTTAGTGCCTGAAAAATACTGTATGAATGTGCATTCTTTCATTTAACGAAAAAATGTTTGTGACACAAAATGTTTTACCTGAATGAAGGATGATGCCGCTGTCAGTGTCACTGATCTCTCCGTTGCCCTCCATGTCAGTGGATCGACTTCCTGTTGCAATTCTTCAGTGGATAATGTTGACGCTCACCATTTCCTGTTAAGCATTATTTCAGCTTTAGCATCCATCACAATTCTCAAGCTTTTTCAAGTCTACATCAACCTGAATTTCACAAAAATTAGGGATCATTTGTGGCAAGGGCTAAAAAATGTACAAACTTCTGAACGGCTGTTTGAAAATGTTTTTTTGTGCAATATAATGCTTAAGAAAAAAGGCAAATTCCCTTATGAAAAACTAAAACTTGAATGAGCAAACAGTCAATACTGTTTTTCTGCCATTTCGTGAAGGTATTATTGTCTTTTGTGAAGGTCAAAAGACCAAAACAAGACAGATTTAACCTGTGACAATTTAGCAGAGTCGATTCAGGGGAATAAAAAACCTGAATATATATATTGTTTTTAATAAAAAGGATTACAAGCTACTATCATGAGGCTACAAAGACAAGCAATAGATGAGTCAAAATCTAAAACCACATCTAGAGCCACACAGGCTGTACAAAGACTGCACAATACTTAATCTTGTGACCTGTTGATCGAGTGATTCAGGCGTGACTGGCCTTCTTGACCCTACAGTCAGGTGTAGTCATAGTCTCCCACAGCATGAGTACACATGCATGTTGCCAAGTCTAGGGTGTTTTGTGAGACTGCCTGTTTGTTAGTCTCTGATGTCATATGATCGGCATTATCTCATTCCCTAAGATAAGAGGCTCAGGACATACGAGTCATATATCCGGCTGGTGTCAAATAAAACTATGAAACTTGTTGGTTAGATTATTAACTAAGAGAATACAGGAATGTGGCGTTGGTTGCATACCAACACACAGGGGAGGTTTGCCTCAGTTCGGGGTAGGAAGCTTCCCAACAGTCATAGTTTTAAAAAGGGAATAACTAGATAATAATATATATATATATATATATATATATATATATATATGTTCCATTATATTGTATGTCCATCCTCATAGTAACGTTCAGGGATCTATAACATGTATATCCCATTATCACCTTGAACACGACATGAACTTGACACATCCTACGAACTGCTCACATGACTGACTGGAGTCTTCACTCCTCCAAATCACAGATAATTGGCTGCTGTGTTTGCTGAATTAAGGCGGAACAACTTGTGTACGGGTCACTTCAATAACAACACAACCCACACTGCCGTTTCAAAAACAAATGTAAACATATGCTAGGTTTTGCAGAAATGTTCTCTACAATTGTTGGTATCCACTGGTACTTTTGGCCAACAACTATCAATTACTACAAATAATACTTTAGCAGGTATTGATTTGCATGCTGGTCAGTGTGTCAACACAATCCTACTCGAGCACAGGAGTTTTTTTCACTGTATATCTACACAGTATAAAACTACTTGCAGCAGTTTGATGACAGCAAAAATCAAAGTTATGGAAATAAACCTACTAGGGATGCAACTAAAGATCGTTTCCATGATTAATCATAAAGTCATTTTTTTTTTATAATAAAAAAAAAAAAAGAAAATACTGAAAAGCACCAATCACACGTTCCCAGAGCAAAAAGGTGACGACTTCCAATATTTTTTGCTGATATATGTACAATAATATAACACAGAGAAAAGCAGCAACTCTTTACATCTGAAAGGTGGGAATCATGACATATTTGCCATTTTTGCTTGAGAAATTACTTTCAATTATAAAAATAGGTTTTCATTACAGTCATGCCGATCAACTAACTGAACAATAAACTAACCGTTTCAGAACCAAAACCCACAAAATAAGATGATCTTATACACACAAAGACATGCTGTACTTTGCTGGTCCAGGCATCGGTCTTTGAGCTTTCGGATTCCCACTCACCAGTTCAAGGTGTGCTAATCACTGAAATTCCCTGAAAAACCAGCAGACTCATCTCTCCACCGCACAAGGACAGAAACGAAACTACTAAATTAGTTGGATGCACTGTAAATGTGCAGTATCTGGCCTTCATATGATGCAATATATATATTTATTATATATACACACACACAAAGCAATCTGCAACATTCTTCTAATCAAATGTTTTGTTGGACATATTCAAACGTTTCTGCTGTGTGTTATATTTTCTGTTTTTGAATAGACTATTACATACACAAGTACAGAGTGGACATTTCTTTGGGAATGTTTTAAAATAAATCTAACACACTCATACAAACAACTGCTAAGGAGTTTTCTCTACCCTGAAGATGTAAAACAGATTACTGAACTACAAAACACTAGCTGATGGCATTTTTCCTCATTATTTCATGTCAAGTGTCAGTGTAAGTACAACAGACAAAAACAATCACACCACGCTGACATAGTTTGTGTAAAAGCATGAATGTCTCAATAAGAAACAAGAAATCAAAAATACTATTAACACAATCAGTTATTCCACATGAATTCAAATGAATTAATCAGATGACACAAGAAGAATTAAGCACATGAAAAACTGCCAATTGGACGACATATGAAAACTCTACTTACTTTATGAGAAACTTAGAAAAACTGTCAAAATCCAAAGAGTGAAAACTTTCCCTCAGAATTCCCCACTTGAATGGAAATGCACACAAAACCTGAGCCGAGTAGAGTCTGGACAGGAATGAGAGACTCGCCCATTAAGAAAGCGCTGCATGCAGAAGAGGAGTGGCCACATACAGAGGGCTGAACACTTGAGTCAGTATCATATAACTCGGTGCTCCCGTCTGAGTTTGAAACTGTGTCAACAACAAAGACAAAGATACTGAGAAATTACACTTTACTTGAACCTCTTATCAGTGACTAATAGACGGGTGGTGCAACCTGACTGAAATGTGTGTCCCATTACAAAAGCACTATTGCTATAAAAAGTAGACACGGTGTGACAAAGATCGAGGGCCCATGAGAAACATGAGAACAACACTTAATTACAATGTCAGTTTTAGAGCTGAAACAATTTGTCAATTAATCGATTAGATGATTATCAGAGAAATTATTGGCAACAATTTTGGTAATTGATTAATCGTGCAAGTAATTTTTCATGGCAAAAAAAAAAAAAAAACAGCTGGTTTCGATTAAGATTTTCTGCTTTTCTTTATGTTGCACGATAGTAAGTTTAATATCTTTGGGTTGTGAACATCGCCTTCCAATCTGAGTATGTTTGTGTCGTTTCTTTTTACCATGTTCTGACAACGATTTATCGATAAAGTATTCGACAGACCTACCAGTTTATCCACATGATGTTAGCCATCAACACATTTTAGCAGTCAAAGAGCATGTGTAACTTTGTCAATAATTTCTGGGTCCAGGTTTGTGGGACAACATGCAAGGTGTCTAAAGCCAAAAGTCATGCTTTCATCACTGGTAATAGATGACTATATGACTTGATAACTGACTGTTGATTGCTCTTCACCTCCTCTCTTCTCTTACAATACACGGTCAGGTTCACAGTTGTACAAAATATTTGCCCAATGCATTTCTACTGCCATCTCCTGGATGTTCAAAGTGCCAGTAAAAATGGATAGCCAATTATGACTTTTCCAATTTACAAGCTTAGATTTGCAAATAGTCTTCCAAACTTTACCACTTATCTTCTTACTTCCAGGCTACCAATCCAAAGGCCCTTTTTTGGCCTGACATTTTTGCCTTCACTAAATAAGAGGGAAACACATGGCGGTGGGATAGTCCGCATGATTTACAGAGACACCTGCTCTCTAACTGCATGGCTCACATTCATTCTAAATCTCAAAATTCATTTTGGCTTTCCAGGAATGTTGATGCTCAGACACGCTGAGAAAAGGTCCAGCAATTCCCAGACACTGAAGAATCAGATCTCAAATGACATGGCACCAAGAAAGCAGAAGATATTTGGTTCAGTAACTTCTACATTTAGGTTTCACAGTGTGAACACAACCGGGTGCATTTCACAGATGCCTTCACGTTTGGCCTTGACAAGGTAGTGAAATATTATATCCGATTTCATGCATTACAATATTAAGGGTTGATGTTGGCCTATCACAGATCAATGACAAGTTGAAGACATATTTGTAGTCGCCAGCAGCCTATAACTAAATATCAGATATGGTACATCTCCTCCATAAAGCTTGAACAATAAATTAGCCAGGCTGGATCAGTATAAATTCAAGATTCAGTCAAGAAATTGAAAAAAGTACAGAAAAAAACAGTGTCACCATTCAATAGTTTGTGTGAAGTGAAAATTAGAGATGAACCGATTGCAATTTCTCGTCCAATTTCTGATTTTGAAGTCTAACCTGCTGATTCAGATTTTCCTTCTTTCTAGAACTATAGTCGACAGCATAAACACTTTTTTTAATTTACCTTTCTTTCATGGAAGATTTAAATTAATTTGCATGTTCAAAATTAAACATTAACTATTAATTAACTTACATTTTCTCCAAAACTGCACCAAGTTACAAGAGTTTAATTTTGTCAAAACCTTGATAACAAGAAGGTTCTAAAAAACTGCCAACTAAGAGAAGGCTGAAGGGAGGGAGGACACCTCCAAACCACCACCACCAGTATGGTTAATATAACAAAAGAGCAGCAGCAGCGTCTTGTGTAAACAGGCAGCATACCAAGTACTTTGATAACCTAAAATCAGATATAAGGGAAGTGAGGTCATGCTAATGAATAATAATTTCTTCTTGTATGTTTGATTATCTGGATAATATCGTGAATTACAGATATTTTGGCCAGGATTATAGGGACATAAATTGTAATATCTTCCCATGCCTAACTGTGACACTGAAAGGAAATCAGTTTTATCAGTTTTTCCACTTTCAATAAGGCCATTACAAGGCATGTGCAGTTAAGTCCATCACGCATGATGTGAAGACTAGTTGAACAACTTCCCTCCACACTGCTGTACAAAACAGACACTCGTCCTGTGTTTAAGTAGCCAGTTGGTGGATGTCATGAGTAGTTTGTATAAACCAGAGGTCCCCAAGAGACAGAGAGAGAGCTTTGTGTAGGCAACACAGCAGCTGGCAAAACAAATTCTTTAAATATTCTTAAGTCCTTTTATAAGTGTACGGCTAGACTATCCCTGCCAGTTTGTAGATCCATCAGCTGCCAGGGATCACACATTTTCCCCTCAATATTTTGCAGCTTGGCTCTTCCACCAGGTGCTAATAGATCATTTTGCTGTAATGATGCTTAAATCAAGTAGGTGTCATAAAAAAAGTGCTATAAAGTTACACTAATGCACCACAGATCCTAAAACTTTAAAAAGGCAAACAAAGCACCTCTTGGAGCAGCTGGGTTCCCTCCCACCTCTCTCTGCCTGCAGCCAGCTTTAAGTTTTATGTTGCCTAAAGGCTCTAATTGACTGTAATAAAGATGTAACAAAAATACCATGTGTATCTCAAATGCGCAAGCGTGCAGAAAGGGTGTGTCTGATGTGGATTACTGAATTAGAAGTTTGTGCACCACAATGCAAATCAAGGTCTATTCTAAATGGTGGCCAAGCCCAGGACTGTGAGAGTGAGCGAGATTAAACACATCAACACCATTACACAGAATCACACATTCATACATAAAGCTCCTCTTAATCAGCTTGGTCAAGCTCTTTGTTGAAGCTATATGATGTTTACACTGAGTGAAATATTAAAACCCAAGAGCCAATATGTGTTTATGTCTTTTAAAAATCGACATATTCTAGATGTTTTCTGCTGTGCATCCAACTTCTCCAAAGTTTAATCTGACCTAAATGCTATCTGTGGACACTTTAGGCTCTCCAATAGAATTAAAAAATAAAGTTATGTGGGTTTTACAAAGTTTGGCTGCACAGCTTGAGTTTGTAATGACTGTCCCACCCGCAGGTCACTGAGGCTTCAGGGGTTAAGCCGCTCCTGTCCTCTAGCCCCCTGACCAATGCTCAGGAATGTGTAGGCAAAAGAAATGTGTCAATGCACATAAATCACACACTAACTAATGGGATTACTGATATAGAAGATTAACACAAAACAATATCATTAGGTTTCCAATATGTCCGCTATCGACCATTATGTGTCAACAGTGTGGATGCATGCAAGACAGCATCAAATAACCCTGTATAATCTGAGTGTTCCTCCCAGATCAGTATTATTTAAATGCAGTCTATTTTTGTTGAAAGAGGATGTTGCTCATATATAACTTCCTGCTGGTCAGATATGATTTATACAGTTTATGGTACACCTTTAAACTTTGGTTCTCACACATAAATGACACATCCATACAAAGGCCAGGGACTGACTGTCCATAAAAAACAGGCTTATTATAAACTCAGTGTCCCAATATATAATACCTAGACATGTTGTTCTTCTTCAGCGGGTTATCTCCATGTTCAAGCTAAAACTACTGGTAAAATGTTACCTAATAATAATGACATAATAAATAAACGCAAGTTAAGTACATCTGAATAAAGTTCATGCAGGTAGATTTACACAATAAGGTCAAATGGTACAACAAGCTTGACTAAAGTTCAGACCAACTTTAGAGGTGAACGAATAGCCAGGTAACGTTATAAAAAAAAAAACCCTCTGGAGTAAAAATAAATAAATAAAAGATACATTTTTCATCCACCCGCTAACCCAGCTCCATTCAGCTGCTGGGCCTCGGCTTTGAAGAGTTTCTCAAAGTTTAGAAACTCGCTTTAGTTGTGAGCTTTTGACAAACATTTAACTTACTATCTGCTCCCAAATACTTATTTTCATAGGAACAGTGAGCGCAGGAGCGTTAATAAATAACGCATTGCGTAAACGCATATAAAATGTGTAAAACAAAACTTCTAACTGCATCGCTTTTTGCTCTTACCTTAGTAGCTAGTTAGTTAGCCTAGCTAGCATCGTGCCTCATCTGTATCCATACAAACTGCGCTCCATCGGCTCCCAGTATCTCAGATTTGAGATGGAAGTTTATTTCTATTTACACTGACAAAAGAGCAGAAGAAAACAACACTAAGACCTCGAGTTACGGCTCCGTGGTCTAAACGAGTGGATGAATTACAGCACACGCGTTAAAATAACGTTTTACTCCCCAAACGTAACTTTTGTTGGAGAGGCTACTTCTTGAGCCCAGTAAAGTAAAGCAAAGCTGTGCTGCCTTCCCGTGCTGTCGAAAAAAAGACCGACATAACAACAGCAAGTATTTACCATGGTAACTGCGTGTTTGACAAACGACGTATAAATGGCAATGCGTAGGCTATCAAGTGTATTTATCAAAATCAATAACACCATGGTGAAGGTGGTCAATACTTATCAATATGGCCATTCGATGATTTCATAAAGGTGTTATTCAAGGTCCATGTCATTGTTGTATTCCTACACTCTGTGGGATATTCTGCTGATGTGTCACTCGATTTTTAAAATAAATCAATATCCACAATGTAAAACAATCCCTCGATAGGTCAATTTAATATTGTTTATTAGTATTATTATTATTATTATTATTGTCATTTAGTGGCCATTGAGATGGCTTTAAGTTATATTTACCACTATAGTCTTAGAAATCACGAGCTAAAAATGTGCTTGTGAACGCTGCATGGGTCATCCACCTCTCCAGTCGCGTGAGGGAGGTTTACCGACAGTAATACACATTTCATGGTTATTTAGCGGATTTTAACGTTAAGCCCACAAACTTTGTCTGACATGACAATTAAACAAAATATATAACCGAGGAACACAACGTGTGTTAACATACCTTAAATTAGCATTACATTATACTTAGGGGCGGCTGTGGCTCAGGAGGTGAGTGGTCGTCCACTAGTCGGAGGGCGGTGGTCGGTGGTTCGATCCTCGGCCTCTACGGTCAGCATGTCAAACGTTATACTGAAGTCCATATAAAAACATTCGATGGTATGGCCAACAGTGTGAGTGTGTGTGACAGTGACTTGACTAAATGAGAAGTGCTACATGCCCTGATGAGCATGTGCCACCTCACATGGTAGCCCATGGGTGTATGGTGATGTGTTGTTACTGTAAATTGCAAAGATTGGAAATGCAGTCCATTTACCTTTAATCCTGTAATGCTGCATTGATGGTGTCTAAAACCCTATGTAAAGAAAATTAAATAATGAACAATACTGTAAAACTGTAAGTTAAACACATACAAACAACACAGATCACTTTGATCAAATACATTATAAATCAAATACAATAAATCAAATACATTATAATCAAATACATTATAATCAAATACATTATAAATAAAATGAATAAATTCTAGCTTACCTGTCTGCTAAAATTACAATGGATCTATCCCTTTTGCACTATTGTTTATTGTAAAAGTTGTATGTTTTTAACAGTGTGTTGTGTAATGTGTTTTGTACCTTTGCTGTACTTGGATGAAGCCAAAGACAAATTTCCACTGAGGTCGACATTAAAGTCAATCTAATTGAATCTAATTCACTCATCTAGTGCGTTACTGTAAAACCGACCTGATATAGACATTTACCCTGACATGACTTAAACATGAGTTAAAAAACTTTTTGATGTTCATTATTAAAGCAAATTACTCACATACGCTGTGCATTACAAACCAGCAGCTTTAAGACATTCCCTCAAATGGACACACTTGCTATGGCTATCAACATTTCTTGACAAATTTGATGAAAGTTAGTGGCAAAATATGTCTTTGTTTATGTAAAAGAATGAAACTGATCATCACTATTTTACATTCACATTAAAAGTATTTCTTCTGGTTTGTCAACACATCATTTTTACTGTTAAACCAGAGTTTGTTTTTCACATTTCACATCATTTATGTCCAAATTCTACTTGTGCACATCCAGTGATTATTATATTCTTTAGTTAACAATTTTGAGAAAATACATTTTAACTCATGTAAAGCAATAAATGTTAGTGTTTTGAAAAAGTAAAACACATTGACTGCTTTGATTTAGTGATACTGACAATCATATACATATCTATATATATATATGTGTATATATGCGAAACATCCTTCTGATCAACAGAGGATCAAGTCCTCATCTAAAGATAAACAAAGTCTGTTTTTTTCACTAGTGCTTCCTCTCCTCTTTTCAGAAGCAACAACATTAAACCACATATGTCTCAGTGGTTTTATCATTTTTCATGCATTTAATTCCTGTGAATTAATCTGAAACCATTTTTTTTTAATAAACAATTTTACGAAGAATTGCATGTAATTGAAAACACGGTTCACCTATGAATGACATTTGTTGTGCAGATGGGGAAGTACAAACCAAAGTCATGAACCTCTTTTGTCTCTATATGTTACATCCTTCACAAAAGAGAAGTCGTCAATTTAAATGTAATCAGATTTCAACTTTGCCCACACGACAAACAGAAATGAAATGTTTATTTTATATATATGACAAGTTGCACTTTTCTCACTGAGCTGATTCTGTACAGATTAAGTGTAGCTCTTGTAGACTTAGTCTGACTTTTTAAGGAACAAGGAAACCACAGTAAGTCACCTGACCTGAGAGTTGCAGCGTTGGCATGATCTCCGTGCTAACGTTCTGCATGTTGGTGGTTAAACAGTAAAACAAAGTTCAAATGCACCACCATTGTGCTGAGCTACTTTATCTCTAAATGCATTGCAGCCTTGATTCAAATCCATCCCAGGGTTCTTTGCTGCATGCCATCCCCTCTCTCCCCTGCCTTTCCAGCCTGCCTCTCACTATCAAATTAAGCAGAAATGCCAAAAAATAATCTTCAAAAATGAAATATCAGATATCACTGATGTGACAGTATTTTGTGCATGCCCTTTTTCATATTATTCATTCATTTGAGGTAAGTTATATTTGTACTCAGAAAAAAAAGATAAATTATATGAAAATGGTACCTATGTTGGAAAAAACTTCAGCTAATAATTTTTTACTTAATTCCAACAGTCTAATAGGCTGTGGATTAATGTGTTATTTCTTCTTCTGAAAGAAGATACATAGTCTGGCTTTAAAGACCAGAAAACCAGGAACATATTTACCATAAAATAAAACATCAATACACCTCCCGGCTTCAGATAAACCTGCAGGCTTATACTGTATATAGTCCTACTTGTATTGTTATTTAATTATCATTGTAACATGTTACAGTTATTTAAATGTCCCCTGAACAGTTATTACACTCACTTGTCAAGTTGAAGGCAAGTTCACTTATCAAAGAACATGATTGATTTAAATATGAGTTTTATAATGAATCATATACTACAAATGAAGAGCGCTGCAGCAGAGCGGTGAGAACATTATCTGTCTCACAGACTACAATCAGAAACTGACTGAAAACTGACTGGAAAAGACTGACTCAGTGTCAAGGTCACACCTTTCACAAGTTAAGTTCATAAGCAGTAAAAATGCCCCCATACATAATGTAGCACACTTGGGTTTCTTTTTGCTGCTACAGGCGTAATGCTTGAATTGGTATGACCATAGACCACATAGACCATACACTTTAGATATCATTGTGTGACTTAATGACTCTTTTGTACTTGTACTAGTGTTACATAATGTTGTAGCATGTA
>CALSCE010010723.1:6043324-6086532 GCA_943593645.1 Bovichtus variegatus | reverse complement strand
TATTTGAATCTTTATATTCAATAAAATGCTAAAGAACAGAGTGATAATAAAGTGATAAATTTGATCCGACACAAAGCCTGTCTGTGTTAAATTGGCTCTCTAAATACTTTCATCTTTTGCAAACAACTCCCCAACTACTGTAAAAAAAAAAAAAATTCCATTAGTTGTTTTAATTCAGTTGTATTTCATTTTTGTGAAACATGTCCCAGCTTTTCAGTTAACAAAAATGGGCAGTTGTCGTCCATTACTGTCACGGCAGGGCCGGTGGTTTGAACCCCGGCCCCTCATGTCTGCTAAGTCATGACTATGTGTCCTTTAGCAATTCACTTCCTCAGAGCATTGGAGTGTGTGTGTGTGTGTGTGTGTGTGTGTGAACTGCGCTGTTCTCAATTTAAAGGTGAAACCCATTAACATGCTCAACTGTACAATAAGCAGTGAGAATAAAGTACACATTTGTGATGATAATTGTAAAATAAAGCTTAAACTTTAAACTTGAATGTTATCTAACTGGTAAGATTGTAACACACACACACACACACACACACACAAATAACTGTGATGTGAACTTTTAAAGAATGATGTTTCAAAAAAGGAAGATGAAGAAACGTTCATTTCAATCAATCACAGTTATGAGTGTGCAGCAGTTGTGAGCCAGTACCTCACTGGAGGGGATGTTTTCCCTCAATTAAAAACATTTTGTTTTACAACCTAATAACATCTGTATGTATATTTAAAAAAGTAAAAATAAAAGAATATATATACATATATATTATAACTTCACATTATGGATATAAATTTACTACATTCCTGTTTATATTCAGTTCATACATTTTGTGTGTACACATTTATATTTTATGTTATATTGCATTCATATATTTAAACTTCTGCACTGCTGTATGTCTTAGATTAAACTTTTCCTAAATGTGTGATTTTCTTTTTGTGCTTATTTGATGAACATTGTTGGAGGGAAACCTGAGATCTAAGTAAGCAACTACTGCTTCTCTGTAATTGTTGGGCAGATGACGATAAAGAATTTGAACTGCAAATAGAGATCAAATTAAAATTGTCTCATTTGTCCACTCTGCTAGAATAGATCCTGTTCTGTGACTGTTTCTTCGGTTCATGTGTGCATGAGCATTCTTTAGGCGGTGTAACAACAATAAAATACTGATCATCTACACTACTACAGTTTATCTTATACTTAATACCAGACACTTTGTGGTTATTTGTGATAGTGTTGAAACAGTGTTGTGAGAAAAGCTGGTCACTGTGTCTCTGAAACGATTCCTTCAAAGAAGAGAGGGGAAATTCCCGACCGCTTGCACCCATAGCCTGGCACCTAACCTGGTTTTCTCATATTTTAAACTACATGTGCGCGATTGAAAAAGAAGTGGGCACACATGAACATTTGAACTTTCATATACCCGACTCTCGCCACTCATGTGAATAACTTTGATTTCTCATAAGGTGCATTTAGCAGTGCCTCATGCCTGAGTGCCTCTACGTTGTTGGCAGTGAACACGCTCTTATAAAGAGACCAGGAAAATGTTTGTGCACATAGAAATGTTTTGCATGTAGACTTCCTCCCAGGAGACATCACAGATGTCAGATCTGAGCTGCCTGTTGTGTTTTTTTTTTAGATAAAACTAATTATTATCTGATCATATGTGAGAATTTACCCTCCAACAGCTTTTGTTTCCTGTGTCAGTGAAATGCATTTGGCTGATTTTAGATTGTTAGTTGAACGTTTCCTCGTATGACTAAGTGTGACTTGTTTTCGCACGGTCCTTTTTGTGTTCAAACTCACGTGTGAAAATAGGAAATCATAAATGTGTTCATATTTCACACTTCTCTTGAAGTTCTACATCATTTTTATTTATTTATTTGTCCTCTGTTTGCACTGTGTGATGGCAAGAAGAGGAGGAACAACATCAGTCACAAAAGTGCCCTCACAGAGTGAAACAGTTACTGGTATACTGAAAGGACCAGATCTAATCTGAGAGATCAAGTCAATTGTGAGATCTTAAAAGTTTTGTCAACCAGAGTTACAGCAAGCAGAGACCGCCTATGTTTTAATAAGATGAAAGAAATAAGCTACAAAATAGAGATGACCTTATTACTGTATTATCCTGATATTATTTTGGTGCATTATTGCATTATTACACCAAACACATGCACATTATTGCATTAAAACTGAGCATTTTTGCATGAACAGTGAATTATTGTTTTAAAACTTACAATTACTGGATACAACTAGGTCCTTCAACACTTGGCAGTGCATTAGGGACCGGCATGAAATGTTACAAGTCTCTGCAATGTATTATTTGAAATTGAAGACAACAAACACCTTGTTGTCTTCACAACAGAAAACATAGAAATTGATTTAATTTCTTTGAATGTCAGTTACAAGCAACTACAGCTGAGCGGTATTGACAAAATTGAATTTAATAACGCTGCCAAGCAACAAACATGTTCATAATAAAATCTTTTGTTTGTGTCTTGGCTGGTTTAGAGCTGAAGCTCTGTCTACTTAGCAGGATTGTATATGCTATTAATGCAGTTATTGCATCAGATGTCACACCTATTATTACTGCAAGGCTTTGATTTCTGGATTCTAATTATGGAAAAGCTTGTTCTGATTTTTTGTGGTGTGATATCTCTTTTACAATGAAACACAATTGAATTATGATCTTAAATTCTGTTAACAATTTTTTTTGGCAGATCTTTTCAATTTGATTCAGTATCTCGTCATCAAAATGAATCTATTTTAATAATTTATTTTAGTGGAATCACCAGTTAAACAACTAAGAAATACAATGTTGTCCTCAGTTTATAAACTTTCAGTTACAAATAGGCAAAAAAAAATGTTTCAGCTTTTATTTTTGAAATGCAAACGTAGCACAACAATATATACATTTTTTTACATTTCATAAAACATCATTAATGCACCGAACATTTTTACATTAACGACATAATAACATTCTTGCCTTCAATATTTAAAAAAAAATTACAAAAAAAAACCAACTTGTCAGTTATGTTAAAGATTTTAAAATTATATTTACAACTCTAAATTGATACAATTGCATTCTACTAATGCTGCAAGGGTATACATACAAACAAAAGATATCAGTGGATACTCACTCATATATCAACACTACTCTATGGTACACTATAAGCAATATAAACAGCATGTTCCACATTTGCAGAAAAATTGAAAAAAGAATATATATGACAAAGGAAAATCACATTATGGTACTTACTGTAAAAAAAAAGCTTTTTTTCCTGCCACATATCTGGTTTTACTACACATTCAAATATCCCTTGAGAGAAATCTGCTCTCTCATCATTATCACGATGAGCAGGACACAGAAGAATAACTTCTCCTCTAAAAGTGAAAGAAAAGTTATGTCCTCCTACTCTATCGTCTGCAGCTGAGTTCTCGCACCAGTTGCTCCAAAGCTCTCTGAAGTGCCAGCATTGGTGAATGAGGCTGAAGAGTTGTGGCTCTGCAGAAACTTTGGCTTGCCTATGAAGGTTTTGAACAGGGTCTCGGCCTGTCGTCTGAAGTGACGATCCAGGAAAAAGTAAATAGCTGGATTCACACAGCTGTTGAAGAAGGCCAGGCAGCACGAGACGAGGATCCCGTTTCTTTGCCACGACTGAGCATAACAACTCAAGTCAGCGTTGGAGAGCTGCGAGCTGATGATGATGACTTTGAAGATGTTGAAGGGGAGCCAGGACACCACGAAGGCCACTATGATGGTGAGGACCATCTTCAGGGAGTGTCTGCGGCGGGCTTCAGCCCGAGCATTAGCAGCACTATGGTGGTTGAGACGCGCCACGATGGTGCCATAGCAGAGCACGATGACTAACACTGGGATGACAAAGGTGAGCAACGCCATGGCGAGGCTCAGACCAAGGAAAAAAGGTGAGTTGTTCTCTTCCACGCAGGAGAGTCCATCCCAGACGGGCTCCACTCTGCGGTACACCAGGGATGGGATGCCGAGCACCAGGGAGCTCCACCACACCGCCGCGCACGTGGCACGGATGCACCTGCTGCTCCGGAGATACCTCGAGTCCATCAGCTTCACCACAGCCAGGTAGCGATCGACACTCATGCAGGTGAGGAAGAAGATGTTGGAGAAGCGGTTCACAGCTATAATGTAGCTGCTCAGTTTACACAGCAGGTCACCAGCTGATCCAAAGTCCCAGTGGCCGCTCTGGCTGGCAGAGGTGGCCCAGAGGGGCAGCGTGAGGACGAAGACGAGGTCGGCCAGGGCGAGGTTGACAACAAATGTGTCCACCAGACGCCCACCTCTCTTACCTTTGCTGCCCACCACCGTTATCACAAATAGGTTGCCCAGAAAGCCTGTGAAAAATATGAGGTAGTACAGTATGGGCAGGAAGACGTTGGAGCCAC
Organism: Bovichtus variegatus; assembly: GCA_943593645.1. NCBI lineage: Eukaryota > Metazoa > Chordata > Actinopteri > Perciformes > Bovichtidae > Bovichtus > Bovichtus variegatus. The sequence goes on along the minus strand of CALSCE010010723.1, from coordinate 6,082,112 downwards.
GCATTTGTGAGCTGGGACAATCCACTGTGACATTTAAATGAAATAAGCCAGTAAAGTTCTCAATGTAATTGTAGTAATCGTAATGTGAATAATCAGGGTAGGTCTCCATCCTGAGAGATCACAGAGAGGCTCTGCAGTGCCGCTGTTGTTTTGTGGCTGGGTGGTTAGTCTCGACATGCAACATGCTGCTGCTTGATATATACTGTGAAAACCACAGAGAAAAATAGATCATTGTTTAGTCTTCCTTTGACTGCCAGTGATAACTTCCTCTCAGATGTCCTTTCACATGTGATTGGACAATACAATCTTTCATACTTTACACTTCACAAAAGTGTGTGTGTGTGTGTGTGTGTGTGTGTGTGTGTGTGTTGTGTGTTGTGTGTGTTGTGTGTGTGCTCTCATGAATTGTCACATCTTTCTTATAAATATAGAAGACCAGAGGTAGAAGAAGGACTCAGATCTTTTACTTAAGTAAAAGGAGTAATACCACCGTGTAGAAATACTGTAACTCCTGCATTCAAAATGTTACTTTTAATTATTCTGCAGAACGGTGCATTTCAGCATAATAATAATAATAATAATAATAATTGGGCTATTTTATATCATATTATTGAATTAAGATTATTATTATTTTCACTTTAATGTTGCAGCTGGTAAAAGAGGAGCTTTCTTTCTTTCTTTTTTTAACTATACACTGAGCTTGAAAATTTCACCAAGGGATCAATTAAGTTTTTATTTGAACCTATAATAATAAATAATAAATGATTTGTAGATTAAATGTTTTATTATTAATCTGAATCTGAATATTCAAAGTTATTAAAGCTGTCAGATAAATGTAGTGCAGTAAAAAGTACAATATTTGCCACTGAATTGTAGTCGACTAGAAGTATGAAGTAGCAGGAAATGGAAATACTCAAGTAAAGTACTTGAAGTACCTCGACATTGTACTTAAATACAGTACTTGAGTAAATGTACTTAGTTACTGTCCACCACTGGAGAAGACCTTATATTGGTGCGAATGATTTACCACAGAAAGTGTTTTCCTTTCATCATAGTGTATTAGATGTGTGTGACCAGTAGAGGGCAGGTAAGATTTACTTGTGTTTTTATATGTGTCGACCTCCTGCCTGCCTCAGGTTCTGGAGATAATGTCCCCGATCTTCTGCACATGAAAACGTTTGCTTCGCTGAGAATTTCCCTTTCATTTGTTAAAAGACGCTTCCAGCTCAAGCCTTGAATGAGCTGGCAGAATGAAATGTGAAATTAATATTTCCTCTTTATTCTCTATTCAAACCACAGTCTTTGAATAGCTTTGTGCCCATATATTCAACACATACTGTAATGTGCAGTGTCTGTCCACTGACAAGTCTTATATCACCTTATTTTTTACCACATAGAGTAGTTTCTGTTTAATTCTGAAGCTAAGAGAAAGTGCCCTCTATGATTCTTGTGTTAGACTCTCAAGACTGTTGGTCAATAATATAATCACTTTGCACTTCATTAAAGTTACATTTATCATGACAAGGTTGTTCTGATGAGAGTTAATATATTATATTATATTTTTTTGATCTGTAATGGTCCCTGTACAAAACATAGACTGCATGTAAGAAGGTACTAAATAAATACATTTTATCATTTGATGTTTTGTACCAGAGTTAGTTTAAAGTCCATTTTCATGTGCAGTCTCCTACCAGCTCACACATAAAACATACACACACAGCGACACAACATCCATAAACAAACAGGACACTACAATAATAACTCACAGCAATTATTGCTTTCACTTAAAAAAACAGCATTTAAATATGCAAATATCAGCCATAGACAAACACTTATACAGTCTTTGTTGGAACTTCCACTTTCAGCTTCTTGATTTGAACTGGTTTGTTTTCACATCCACTTTATTTACTGACTTTGTACAGAGGCCAGTCTAAGCGTTGTGTCAGCAGTGTATCATTGTATAAAGAAAGTGTGATTGTAGCCAATAATTAGATAGCATACTGCGCTCTGTTGTGCACAATGAGTCAGGGGTTATTTCTATATCTAATATGCTCATTCTGTTTCTTCATAGTGTAATTTTACGATTGTTATTTTTTGTCTATTCTATACACACAACGTGTATTGAATGTCTTTTTGTCCTTAAAGAGAGATCCCTCCTCTGTTGCTTTTCCTGAGGTCCCTTACTTTTTCCACATTAAGTTGTTTTTTCATTTGTGATTTGTGACTTCGGGACATGGAAATAAAACCGACTTGATTTGACTACCAAATCACTGCCAGCTAGCTAAAACAAGAAAATGACACGTTAACAATATGTTTCATGCACAATGGACATACTGTAGCTGAAGCGGCAGACGATGCTGTAAAAACCCAGAACTACCACGGAACCCAAGATGAAAGCAAACTGAAACTGCTTGACGATGCATTGTGCATCCGCAGCTCATCTTTGCCAGTTACTGCACTAGTGTCCATCTGGATGGTATGATTCAACCTGCAGCTCGTAGCCTCAAGAAGATTCGTCCTGGTGAACGATAACAGAGATTGACAGACAAGGCTTTGGCAGCCATTGTTGCAGAGAAGGAAACTGTCATTAAACTACCTCCTCAAGACAGATTAGACCCCGGGAGAAATAAACTCCATGGTGCAGACAGCAGCTATTGTGCTGTGGCGTGAGGTTGGAGGACAGGCCACATCTTACAACAGGCCGGAGAGCGCTTCATTGTTCTGCGGGAGAGTTTCAGTTAAGAAAGCACGGCGAATGAATGACCTTATAGGATCCCTGCTCCACTTTCTAGCATTGTGCGTTATTCAAACACTCCTTTTACTTTGTAGTGTCAAGGTGACGTGTGGATATACTCATCACGGCAGAAAATCCTGTCAGTCCCACATTGTTCGGTTTGACGACGTTCTCCCTCATGCTCAGCTGTACCTTTTTCCTTTAAAAGGTTTTAATTATTTCTTCTACATTCTTGCTGCTCTGTCAGTGGAACGCTACATTCCTCTCCTCGAATAAGTGCTGTCTCACTCCAATTGAGCAGAGTAAATGTGAGAGCCAGTGAATGGAGCAGCCTCAATAGGAGAAAATAAACAATTGCATTGGTCCATGGGTGCAGTGGGGGAGAGCGGATGAGAGGAAGGGAGAAAGGCCTCCCTAACGTGCTGAGATTCCCATGAATACTTAGTCCTTTTTCTGTTGAGAGGAGGATCTCGTAAAGTACTTCAACAGTGGATGATTTCTCTTTTCCTTTTACCCTGTTTTTATTTGAGGAGAGAAAGGGTGGTATGCGTCAGGGTGATTGTTAGACATAGGGGGGTCACATGCACACACGTGCGCACTCGTATACACACACACGCACACACACACCACACACATGTACAATTTGCTCCTCACTTGTCGAGTGCTATGTTTCAGAAAAGGAGTCCATTGTTTGGGTGTGAAAGGTTCTTGTTTTAGCTGTTTAACTAAATCAAAAGTTCCTTCAACACAAAGGATTGCACCCTCAGTCCTCCGTTCTGTGTCATTTTAAGTGGTGAGGGGCTTTTAACTGTTCCCTTTTGTTAAAAAAAAAAAACGTCATATTTTTAACCCACTTTCTTCATCCTCCGCATGTCGGATTTCTCTTTCACATACACACAAACCACATGATGCAATAAACTTGAGTAACACCTTAATGCCCATACCACATGATAACAGATCAATACAGGAATACAGAGATTAAAGAATAAAGATGAATTGGTCAGAGTTAATCAGTTTGCACATATAAAAAAATGCCAATTTGAGGATAAAAATGTAATTTCTCTGTCCCTTTCATAACCACAAATTATTTATGGTTATGGAGACACTGATTTTTGATGATGTTTGTGTTTCAAACTGCACTAAATAGCTCATCTCAATCAGCTCAGGTGTTCCCACCTGCAATTAAAGCTTGTCTTGGTGATGGTAGACAGTTCATTTCATGGAGCGTAAGCTGAGGCACAATGGTCAATGGCAGTCTGCTTAGCACTCCTGTCTCTTGGAAGCTCACGGTGCCAAATGTGTCTGTTTGCTTCCATAGCTACATTGTGTGAAAGGGGCTCAAATTTGACCTGAGCGTAAAGCGTTTTGCATTTTGATTTCTGCATTTCTGCTCTATGCGCCTCGCGTTTTTGTGAAAGCGCCCTGAATGTCTCAATAATTATTAGGTAGTGTACCGTTGATGGTTTGTGTTAAGCTAATGTTAGCACTTGCTAGTTGGTTGTTCTCGGTTGCTCAAGTCTTACGATATGGTTGTAGATGGGGTGTTGCTCGGTAGTTTCTATGTTGACTGGTGAGGACGGGGGTTAAGGTTTTTGGATGATCGCTTTTGTGATTCTGGGTGGTTGCTAGGGAATGTTCTGCTGTTGCTAGGGTGTACTAAGTGTTTGCAGAGGTAGTGCAGGTTGTGCAGGTTGTGCTAACGGTAGCAGCAGTAGCTCTGGTGGTAAAAGTTTTAGTCCTTTTTTACTCTGTGTGAGCAACATCAGCGATAGCTAAATACGGTGATAAAATGCGACCTCTATAGGGTTACAGAGTCAATGGTCATAGTGTTAAAGAGTATGAAAAAAAAAGAAAGAAGCCAACACAAGATGCTACTGTGTAACATTTTCTCAACGGTGCAAGACTCTGAACATAACAAGATCGTCATAATGAAACTGAAAGCATGTTTGAAAATGCTTGAAGTGTTTTTGATCAGCTTGTTTTTCAGAACAAAAGTATCGGAAATGTGTCTGCGGTGAAAGCTTAGGGGGATGATATATACGCTTAATGCTTTGGCCTAAATGTTACACTAATGTCCCTTTTTTACCGTTTCAATAATTTTACTGTAATTGACTATTTTTATACTGCTTAATGTACTTTCTATTTTTGAAGTAGGTTGTAACAGTAACAGTTTGTAACAGTTAAAGGATTGTTTTGATGTTTTTTCGATGTCCTAATAAGAAAAATGTAATACAAATAGGCTTACAGTTATCTTTGATGGGTGTTTTGCCAAGAGCACAAAAGCCTCATGGGAAGTTAAGCTCCCATTACCTGTAAATGCATGCAAAAGGTAAAGTTGTGTTGTGAAAAAGGTGACATGCAGACAGAGTCCCTAAAGGATTGTTGTAGATACTGTCTATGCAGCAGAACATAAATACCATCATGTGAAGGAAATATGATTGTATTGCACCTTTTCTAACAAACAAAGTACAGTAAGTCAGTAAAACAACACATAGTTCAAGTTATGCTTACTTCTTATTAGACCTTTTACAGCCAGGAAAAACTATCCTTCAGTAAAATCCATTACAGTATCATGAAACTGTCTGAGGAAATTATGACTGAAACATTGACTAAATTAAGACAAAAGTTAATAGTGAGTTCCACTGACTTGACTAAAAACAAACAATCAAAAAGACTAAAATGTGACTTAAACCAACTGCAATTTTGAGTAAGTGACTAAGACTAAAACTACATTTAAAATTCTTGTGAAAATGAACAGGATGGCACAGAATTTAGTGGAGCTCAGCAAGACAGACAAAGGTTTGACATACTTTTTTTTTTGTCCTCCTACTATTTAAACAATGGAGCAGAACAAACATTAAAGCCTTCAGTTTTCCATATGATTTAAGATGGTTTTATCCTTTGTGTTTTCCTACTTATATCACATTTTCTTATGTTTCTGTTTGAATCTGATGTTTTTTTTTGCAAATGGATCTTTACTTGGCATAAGCCGGAAGCTTTCAGTCAAAATGTGTCTCCCCGAGTGCAGGTTATCTGTCAGAGCATTTAGTAAACACACGGCTTAACTACTCAGGGAGGAGTCGTGTTTCATCTGCTGTTGAGAACTTAATGAGCAGCTTTGAGAGAAGACAGGAGAAGCATGTTGGCCCTGCGGCTGGATCAGGTTTGTGTTGAGGGGAGACTATAATGGTTAAATCATTAAGTAGGAAAATCATTATTGCCAAAGCACTGCTGGCAGCTGGTGGCAGGAGTGTGAAAGACCAGGAAACAGACGCTTATACATACAAGAGGTTGATGAACTGATGAAATGTATTGTATGATTCATGCTGTTGTGATATGACACTGTCCAGCATATATTCTAAATACAGAAAATAAACGTAAATATCAAGTCTTCAAGCTGCAAACGTTATGTGGCTTGTGGGGTAGTGTAGAAGTAATAATGTCCTTTTTTTTTTTTTTAAATGTTCAAATATTTTGGGGAATCTATTGACAGAAATGGAATATAATATTCACAGCTATGTTTTCATTAGCGTGTAATCACCTGAAACTAAGAATCGTTGAGCCCTTCATATCTACACAAGGAGCGGGTCCCTTTCTACGGAGTCCGCCATGTTTCTACAGTAGCCCAGAATGGACAAACCAACACTGGCTCGAGGGAGGGACTTTCACGTTTCTTACGTTACCTGAAGGCCACCACAGATTTACCAAAATGCTTGGAACACACTTGTCCTTTAAAGGACGGTTACACGGTTAACCACACCACAGTCAATGATGTCAATACAATTCAGCCGAGAGCAATGATTATGACATCATGAACCTGCATAGGTTCTGTCCAAGCCCGACCCGACCCAAACCACGACAGCAGTTCTGGGCCCGAGCCCGATTAAAAAACAGAATTTCTATTAAAAAAACGATTCAAGGCCGAAGGGAATTCTGAGAAATTACAGCCCGGCCCGACAGATTGGGTCGGGCTTAATCGGGTTAGGGTAGAGAATAAAAGCTTTATTGCACCCGTAACACATTTTAACGATATTTTTTTGGCCTCTAGTCACATATCCTAATCAAATGTATAGATTCAGTTGTCAACAAAGTTAAACACTGTTTGACACAGTTTTTCCATGCAGGCTTTTTGCGGGGAAGTTATTTATCAACAGGTAACATCAAACGTATGCTCACATAAAACACACATAAACAAAACATACCTCATTAAGGTTTAACCATACCATAATATTCAACAGTGTAATAAATGCTAGATTGGCTTAATTATCATGCCATTACAATTAACATCCTTAAATCTGGACACAAATGAGGCACAAGAGACCTTTGCTTTGCTACATTAACATTATGGGTGTTGGGTCGTTAAATCTTACAGTTTTATTACTTTTCATTAACACTTTGCATGAACTCCAGTTAATGACCCATTCATAACATCTGAGCTTCATTTGAGACGTATTGGAAAGTCAATACAGTTATTGTTACCATCATTTTCTTAATGTTTTATGTTGCAGAGATGTGTGCGTTTGTTAACCCGACACAATAATGCCAAGCCTTATGGATGAACATAAGAGTGTGCATAATGAATTATAACACCGGCAAAGCTCCATGAAGATTGTTGATAGTTTAGGTAATAAGTAGTGACATCCTCTCCGCATGATAATGACGAGGAGATCATGGACATTTGTAGAGGCTGAATGCTAGACCAGTCAGTTGACGGGTATTCTGGTCTTACTGGACTGCTCTTGTCTCCCTGGGGAACGTTTTCGGAGCAGATGGCGGCCTCAGTGTGCAGAGTTGAGTGTCAGCTGACAGTAAATGATCTTCTCAGCAAGGGGCCACCATGTTATAGCTTGTCCTTGTAAAGCGAAGAACAAGGTTGTAGCGAACTGTAAACGAAGGCACAGTGAAAACGCTTTTGATTATTGATCTACATTGCGGGCTGGGATTGGTTGTTGACATTGATCCTGCTCATTTGATTTGAGAGGAGCATCAGCTGCTGCCGGGCTGATTAGGCAGGAGATGATCTCGTCCCCGGGTGATCCCAGGAAGGTGAAAGTCTCAGCTGTGTTCACAATGAAGGAGCTGATCTCCAGGGGAAGAAGAGCGGGCAGGATCCCTCCTGAAGTCAATCCTCATCAATAGTTTTACGTGTGTTTTGAGGAGTGCATTGTGACCACGGTCGTAACAGTTCTACCTGTCACATCTTGGGCACGAGGAGCTGATTGATCGGCCTGCGCTACCAAATGTGAAGCGAATGTCTCACCTCCTGATATGAGTGAGCCTCTCACTTTGTTTTGACTCAGTAGGTCAGGTCACACAGATTTCATTCTCAGGTTCGTTATTAGCTGTGACGACCTGTTCACATTAGGAGTGTTTTGGGTCAGTAGGTCAGAGGACAGGCTTACTAACACCTGGGGGACGCAGAGTTCATCGCTCAGAGAGCCATTAGGAGCAGAAAGGCTGGACCCCGACCAATGACAGGCAGGCGTATCACTCCTCAGCGCAATAAGAGGTCATCAGTGAGAACATGCATTTGTGTGTGAGGTGTTTAGAGGTATGATTGTGTGCAAATGTGTGTGGGATTCTAGGGAGTCAGAGGGAGCGAGGCACGAGGAGCACAAGCAAGAAGGTATCGCTGATTTTTAGAGAGGGATTGTTTTGTTTTTTTAAGAGAAAGAAAAAGGGCGGATTCAGAGGAAGGGTTGATGAATGTGTTGATGGTGGCATTTTGATAGGGGTAATTTTGACCTGACAGGGCCCAGGCTCTCTCATGAATCAAAATGTGTCAGCCAGGCGCTGGAGATGGAGGGCTGCTCATTGTGGCTCTGACACCCATGTGAGGGGCTGAGGCTGCTGGGGGTCAAGTGTGACACCTCATTAGGACGATGTTGATTTAGTGTGGCCGCAGCGCAACAGACCTCCTCCCATGGGGTATGGGGAGGCGTTTGAGTGAGGGGGTGGGGAGCACCGAGCACCGGACAGAGAATGGGGGCCTACTGCTCTTCATCCGCAAGGCTGTCATCTGACAGCTTGCAAATCATGCACCTACGCCGACACCACCGCCCTACCCCCTATTTAAATTTCACCCCTACTTTTTAAACATGCATTTCTTTAACAAAGGAGCCATGTGTAATTGTTTTTGAGAGATATAAATGTGTATGTGAGTCTAGTTTTGTATGTGTTTTTTGTTTTTTTTTAAAGGTGGTTTGGTCAGTTTTCGCCCTCAGTGAACCCAACACGCCTGACAGAATGATTTCGACCTTTCACCTTTGATCTTTCGATTTGAAATTGTTTTCAGTTGTTGCAGTTCAAGTGCAAACTGTTATTTGCTGATGTTACGAATGAGAGTTTTAAGGTTTAGAAGCACAATGTTTATTAGCTGCCCCCCCCCCCTTCCTGTGCATTATTTTAAATTTGTGCCAAACTTTATTTTTTAATTGTTGATGGGCGGGTAATATCTATAGAAATTAAACCTTAAAAACACTTTTTTTTTGTCTAATAAACTTGCTTAATTAAAGTCAACTTGAAGTTATAGTTTGATTGTTTAAAATCAATTTAAATGTGTGATTAATTAATAGAACAATGTATTCTCTTTTGTACAAACAGTATTTTCTCTGTACTGTTTCTGGTTGTTCATTAGGAGCGCTGTAATTATACACTGACTCGTTTTCTTTATAACTTTTTCAACTTAGAAATCACCCACAAACAACAATTTCCTGGTTTTGTGTTTTAATAATGATTAAAGGTTTTTAGTGTTTGATAAACCTTCATAGTATAAGTAGAATTTATACATTTATGTTATGAAGTTATGAAAGAATGTATATACTTTGAATATTGAAAAGCTTAAAGAGGACTAATTTTTCTCCAGAAAAGGGATTTTTATTACATTTGTTTTCTTCACACCAATACCTGTACAAACTCAATGTTGACATTTTAATGTACATTTGTAACTACACTTGGTGTGGATATTTGATTATGCTAAGATGGGTTTTTGTTGAGGTTCTGTTGCTTTTCGCTCTGAAACATCAGCCCACTAATCACATCTGTTATTTTTTTGTTGATTTAAAAAAAAAAAGTTTAACCTAAATAAATTGATTGCCGGATTACCCAAAGAGTGTTTGGGACTAATTTAAACTTTGACCTTTAGATGTAGTGCCCCCATCTGGCCAACTTGTTAAACTGCATTTAAAGTTGTGCAGGCACAATTCCTGCACGTTATAAAGTTTATCTTTTCTACTTTGTGCAACATTTTACAGGACATTAAGAACAGTTGTGGTAAAACAAGACACATATCAATTCACCGTGTTTACTGGAAGTGTCATATATGTTTAATGGTGAACTAATATGCACATTCTTTAAATGTCAGCATTTAAATAATGCCATACAAATGTTACAAAGCATTATGATTGATCATTATTCTAGGATGCAGGCTTTTTATTCAGATAGCTTGACTGATCCATTCATGTCAGCTGATCTTCTGTCCCCTAATTTCTTATCTGTTATTACATCTCAGTTTCAATTACTCCACAAAGCCACACACTGCTGGACTGTCACTGCATCTCATTGGCTGGGAATTCATTGAGAAAATTAATGTCTGTCTTAATGTCTGCGACTGCTTGAATTTGATTACTGTGACTCAGAGGCCCACACCAAATGTCATAGTTTGTCACCGGGCAGTTTCCCCCTCTTTCTGCACCCCACAAAAGACATTAAGTAACCCTTTATTGCATTAACTCATCATGCATACTTAAATCTGAAATGATGGAAAGCGTTGAACTAAATGAGAAAATGCATGAATAATGAATGAATCTTACTCCACAGATATGGTCAGTTATCATCAAATAAGTAAACACAATGATTTTTTTTGGGGGTAGATATTTAAGATTGTGTTACTTGTTTAGAATTGGGGTTTAAAAAAAAAAAAAGAAGCATTTAAATATAAAATAATATTGCCAATAAACCTGATCTTCTTCACTCCCTCTGTCTCTGAGACGTGCAGGCACATGCGCACGCACGCACACACACACTCACACTCACACACGCACACGCACCCACAAACAAAGGTGCAGAGGGCCATCTGTCTTTTCTGATGGTACAGATCTGGGAAAACAATGAAGGCTTTGTGACATTTCACAGATTTCCCTCTAAATGCTTCACACTTCACACACACAGATATCTGCTGTTTTCGTCACCACTGCTGTGTTCGATCAATTAAAATCTTATAAGTTGCAGAAATAATATTTGTCACCCACTTATTAATAAATCCCTCTTGCCAAGAATGAATGATTTATGAATGCTGTTATAGCCGATGTCACAGTCCACTTTTGTTGCCTTTGAGATTTTACTCATTAGTCTGAATAATAACTGTCACTAATTCAAGCTGTTCTCGAATGGCTTTTTGAATAGAAAGAGAGGGAGAGAGTGCGAGTGAGAGAGAGGCAGCAATAGAGAGGAGAGAGGCCTGAGAGATTAACTCCAGTGAGCTCACTCTGAGAGGCCCAGGAACGGCTGAATATTGTTCTAGTGGTGGGGAGATGGGGAGATGGAGGGGGGGCCGAAAGGAAAAAAATCCCTATGCAGCCAGAGAAATGAACTTGATGATCTCAGGGGGGCGGGGGGAGGATCACCATTCCTTGCTCCTGACAATCAAAATTAGATTGGCCAGCACTGTGTCAACACTAGCCTCAGTTAAGGCATGACAGGGGAGGGAGGGAGGGCAACCCCCCCGTGGGTGTTTGAGAGTTTGCCATGTGAACTATGGAGACCCCACAGTGCCTTTCACTGACTGCTCAGGCCTCAAAGAAATCCACAACCCCTTTTTATTGGCCAGCACTGTAACCGACGGCATCTCTGCCCCGAGTTCTATATTTTGGCAACTCGTTATTGCTGTTTTGGCTGCCATGTTGCATTACACCCCCCAAATCTGCAATGCTGGGATTACAATCTGCGAGGTTTGTGAAACAGAACAAAAAATATGAACTATATTTTGTGAGCAGCACTGCTGCATCTTTCATTTCTTCTTTCGTTTTGCTCTCATCCTCACTTCATCCACATAATGTGATTTTTTTAGGGTCTGCAAAGGCAAATTTATTCATATAGCACTATTCATACACTCAAGGCTTTCAAAGTGCTTTACATGTATTTAAAAGATAGACTTTGAAGGAATAAGTCTCAAAGAAAATATTTACATAAATATAAATACATCAGTGCTACATGAAAGAATGCAATTACATTTTTTGTAGGCCTTTTGCAATTCATCTTATCCGTCAAACACATGATAAATTGTAAATATTGGTCTCAATTATGCAACATAAAAAGCCTCCTGAAATTTGACAAGCAAGCAACAAAGAGCAATTCATTCATATACATGTATAGAAGGCATAATAACGTGAGATTGTCTTGCCTCAGTCTCTCAAGGTGTCTGTGGGACTGGAAGTACAAGTGTATTAATCACAAAACGCACAGAAAATTGTTCCTTTTTATGTTTTTTGTCATTTTCTTGCACATGGAATACAGATGTGTGTGGAGGGGGGTTAACTGACTGATCGAGGGTTGTGTTTTTGGAGGTTTGATCAGTGACCTGGAATATTTCCGTGTGTCCAGCCCTACCACATTAGAGAGGGAGTGCAGCTGTGTCCTCGTATAACCTTCCCGTTTTTTATTATATCATCCCAATGAATTTGATCCGAGACAACTCAAGAGGAGAACAAACAGCTTGGACAATATTTCACATGATAGAAAAATTAGCATCCTCATGTTTTTGTTTTGTGTCTTTGTGTTTTCCACCCCTAATAACATCTCTAATATTAATAGCACTGCATGTGATATTTCTGTGTTTTAATGTGCAGTTATAGTCGTGCTACAGATCGAAGATGTTGTTCCAAAAAGAAGGCAGATTTAGGATTATTACCAGGACTGCAGGACGACAGCGTGGGACAAAAGGTTTTGTTTTTCGCTCTCGGGCTGATTCCTGTTGTTGCCAAAAGAGAGATGTCCGACTGACTTTCAAGTAATCACACACTGCTGTGAGGAGCATTCAAAATAAGTGGACGGAATGTGCAGATTGCTGAGTATTGGCAGAGGAAAAGCTGGTTCATGTTTTCAGTCATCATTAGGATGTTGTACCTGTGTGAACCACACAGAGAATTCATTTCTCACATTTTATACTCCTGCATGAAAGAAGTTTTGCTCATTGATATATCATCTAAAACCTTTGTGGTCTGAATTTTTTTTTCTTATTTCAACATGATGACCTCTGTGGCTTTTACTTGTAATATCTTAAGATCACGTTTTGTCTTGAGAATATCTACATCTCCTTGACATATGGATATAAAATCATTTTATGCCACTTTTAAATACATTCCTTTCTCTTTGAGGCAAAGATGCAGAAAGCTACAAAAGGTTTAGACTTTTTTGTTGCCTTTTAAAACTACTATATATATATATATATATATATTGTGACTGCATATAGTCGATATGGATAGGACTCAGTACACGGTGCCCTCGCTCCACCAGGCTACTTCATTTGTATTCTCCCATTAAAACAAATTAGAAGAAGATTTCTCACTTTTCTTTCATTTCATGTGGAACATCCACTTCCTTTCAATTATCTTAAAATTCAATTTCAGTCCATCCTTGAATAAAATTGTCTCAACATTATTTTGAAATAAATCTGTTTACCCACGTATCAAGAATGAGAGGTTCAAATACTGGTTCAAATACTGGTGAATCAATAATCTTGTTGCATGCCCCACTGCATAGAAACTGTGAAACACCAACAGGATGTACAGATGTGAGTATAATTAAGTAAGTAAGTAAGACTGTAAGAGAGGAAATCCTCCAGGGTATGGTGGCCACCCTGTCCCCAGGTATACTCTCAGATCTGTGCAGCGACATGCAGCCAGGCCCAGCAGACTGCCCCTCACCAGCATCTAAAGCAGAGTCAGCAATGTTCAGCTTCAAAAACAGATGGTGAGCACAAGAGAGTGACAGCTGTCATTCACAGACACTATGACCCTCTGCAGGGAACTGGACCTAAACTGATTTAATGACTGCAAGTTCCACCAGAGGTGAAACAAAATGAAAATGGATCAAGACGAATGAGATTTCTTCAATGTCGCCTGTAAAATGTCTAATTTCTTCCAGAGTTCACAGTAGAATTTCATATGATTTTAAGCGGAAGAGACCTATCATATTTATTTTTAAACGCTGAAGTTGTGCTACTTAAGTTAATAGAAGTAATAATAGCATTTAGTACAATATAATGAACAAAAAGAGCCTGCTTCTGGTGCTAAAGATGCTACCCCCACTGTGATAACAAGGATGTTTTCCGTCAATGCTTTGTGTGACATGTTATCACAAGAAAAAGTACTCAAGTACTCCTATCAGTTACATGAAGTAGAGCTTATGTTGCACTTAAAACGACATATTTGTTGGGAGTTTAGACAACTGAGGTGAGGAGTGAAGATATATGACGTGATAGCTCAGTTTATGTTTGAAAGAAGACAATACATCGCCCTCTCTTTGTACATCTTTGGGTCCCACAAGTGATGATCAACCAATTCTTTATTTTCTTTTTTTTCTTGTTATTTATCAGGCTTTTACAGCATTCATAGATATTTCATGTCATGTAACTAACTGTTACAAAAAAGGCCTAACTGCATTTAATGTATCTACAATAGGGTGATTTATTTTCACTTGTCCACACTACATTGCTACATTGTATCACTTTTTTCATTTATTTTTGTTAATATCACCTTTTCTTTTTAACAAAATATTACCTGTTTTTTTTTTCTTTTTTGTTTATACATGTATTTAGCACTCTGAGCAGGGGACAGAAAACAAACTTATTACATATTGTATTGTCAAATATTTCTCATGCTTAGAATAAGAAAATACTTCATAAAAAGTCAATGCATCCATGTTAGAACAAGTGAGATCCTGTTTTCAGAAATATTAAATAAAAAAATCTACTGTTTATGTTGTATTTATTACCCCAAAATATGATTTTATATCCACTGTGAAAAGGTGAAATAAACACATTCTTTCTCATTACTTTGAACTACAACTGAGCAATAATAGTCAAGCACACACTTAAGTCCACTATTATTCCTTGTTGATGATTTGGACTCATCAAGACTCAAATCTTGTGTCTCTACTGTTTATTTTATTATCACGTGAGATTCTTTCATCCCATAAGAGTGCGTGTGATCTTCCCTGAATCCCCTCTCTAAACACCGGCCGGTCACTGAGCCTGACAAAAAGGTGTTACTGATGACTGTGTCCAGCAATTTAAGCTATTGAGAGCTGCCCCCAATTCACCTTCTTTCTTAACTTTATGGCTATAATTGCCATAAAGCTCCTCCCAAATCCCCCCGGCCTTTCTTGAGGGCTTTGTAACATGTTCAATATTCCCATTGTACTGTACTTTTCTTCCACAAGTGCCTCCATGGCATAGTTTAGTCTTTATTTAATGAAGCTGGGTCAGAGTTCATCATGTTAGTAGTCTTACAGCTTTGGGTGCAGCATTCATCCTCTAACACTTCATGTCCAACTTGTACAACTACTCCTTATGTGCCAAAACAATAAAAACATCCATCAATGTCCTCCCTTGTCTATGTAGGGCGGGTATGACTGATGATGTGTACGGCACATTGATGCACTTGAGGGGCAGGGGACTGTGTGAATGTTTGTTTATGTCAAGTGAGGATTTGTCAAAAGGTTTATGTCATTGCTGGCATCACTCTCCTCGAGCTTGTACTGGGTGGTCTTTGTCTGTTTGCATCCGTAAAGAGCTTCGTTCTCACTCTCATTTGTCCCCTATTGATTCTCTAAATTAGGTTGATGAGAGGCCCTCCTATCAGGTGGCATATTAATTGGGTCAGGCTGGATCTTATATGACATCCAAATAATGGCAACCCGAACCCCAAGACTAAATCTTTGTCCTCTGAACGCTCGCTTTCACCAATTAGCCTCGCGGTGAATCTGCTTCCTGCCACCTCTGCTGCCCGTTAGGCTACTGTTTTCCAAGAATCAGGATGCCACCGGTGGCTTAACCAAGTGTGTGTGTGTGTGCATGTGTGTGTGTGTGTGTGCTTCTCTAGGTGTGAGAGCAACCTGGGGGGAGTTTACATTCCACAATTAAAAACGTATCAACACGTATTTGATAAACGAGTTCCAGAGACTCAATATGTTTACATTTGACTGCTTTCAGAACAAAGCAAAATTAATGAAGAAAAGGTTTCTGCATTTTCCTGTTTTAAAACACGTGTGTATATATATATATATATATATATATAATAAAAGTCTGTAAAGTCAATATATTGCCAAATGAGGTGACAATGAAACTGATGAAAGTATTGCAATATTTAAATAATTGCAGTATTACAAACTGGGTGTTTGTGGCAACATTCACAGAAAAATCCTAATCTGTGGGAAGTGAGATCCAAAAGCGCACTTGCACTTACCGCTTATTGCCATAGGAGCCAAAGAAAAGGTAACGGAGGTCTTCGAGATTATAACTTCAAAAGAGTCATATCATGCTTATTTATTTTGGGTTTCTAGTAGAACATGTTGACATGCTTTAATGTTCATAAAACACATAGTTTTTTTTAATCATACTGTCTGTTTGAATATACCTGTATTTAACCCCTTACTGAAACGCTCCGTTTTAGTGCCTGTCTCTTTAAGCCCCAGTCTGCTCTGATTGGTCAATGTTCTCCGCGTCTCTGCACCGTCATTGCAGCCGGGAATGACTGTAACCGCGTGTAGCTGCATTTTCTACATATATATCGAATAGTTGTGATTACACAACTATACGGAAGTCTAGAAGTAAAGCACACTTTCTGAATACGGGCTGTGTGCGTTTCTTTGTGGATTGAGCGTTTTGAAACTTTCAAAGTATTTATACAGCACCTAGACCTGCTTTATGATGCAAAAAGACAAGGAATCTCTCTTTTTTTTACAAAACATTTAACTGACAAAAATTCAAAAATCCTAGTGGAGAGGTGTGTAG
Source organism: Bovichtus variegatus (assembly GCA_943593645.1). NCBI lineage: Eukaryota > Metazoa > Chordata > Actinopteri > Perciformes > Bovichtidae > Bovichtus > Bovichtus variegatus. The sequence goes on along the minus strand of CALSCE010010723.1, from coordinate 6,065,367 downwards.
AATAAGTTGTTACAAAAAATGTATAGCCATTACCGGCCAGGTGTCACTCGACTGGGTGGCACCAGCAATTCGTAAATCCATTACTTAATTTGTGCATACAATTTTAGTAACTGCTTGGCAATTTTTTAAACTAGTGGCTTGTTGAATCAGGTTGCACCATTAAAACTTAAGCAATGTCTCAGAGAGTTAGGGCTTTGTTGAACGTAATTTATTCTAAATACCAGTTTACATCAAACTACATGAGTTAGACTATATTCTAGTTATTTTTTCAATCTTAACAGGTCAAATATTAGCCAGCGAATGTCAGTTGGCTCAGTTAGCTATGCAGGACATACTGTAACACCTGTTAGTGGGAGCGAACAACTATCAATAATATTACGTAAAGTTTGTATAGTGCAACCGTTTTCACTTTATAATGTGAAACATTCACTCAGTTAACACATTATAATAAAGTCAAGTTTGAACTTATATAGCATTGGTCATTTTTCTGTCGACCGACTAATCGATTAGTCAACTAATCGATTAGTCAACTATTCGTCGCAGCTCTAATTAGATGCTCCACTATATTCACCAGCAAGTCGCCGACTTTGTCCGTCTGCTGTTTAACGCTGAGCAGGAAGTGAACAGTGGAGCTTTTTTAGAAATAAACAACAAATCCCATAAGCTAAATAAATGATTTATTGTACAAAAGAAAAATGACAGTAAATAAACAACAAAAGGCAAAAATAACAATTGAACAGTTATTCATATGCACAACCATTAAACTACAAAGTTGGGGTGATTTCTTTTTAAAACTACACAAAGAACGGAGGAATGAAGGGGGAAAGTGAGAAAAACATTAGAAGCGGCGAACCTGTCCAAAACATCATAAATGTCAACATTTGGGTAGGTATTTACATAGAGATTTCTTACTCTCATATATTTATATGAAAACACTCTCACACATACCAGTATACAAACACTAAAATTCAAAATGCAACTTCTCAACAAGCCATAGATGTGGGCACAGCTAATTATTTCTTTAGACCACACATTACCAGAGCCGCTACCATCAGTCACTCTGTCAATAACTCAATCTGAACCTGAGAGCAAGGGGACCCTGTGGTTTTCATCTACATTTTTTGGGGGGGTTCTTGTAGGTTAAATGTTTGCACAGATTAATCGATGACAAATTAAAAAAAAGCAAGGTTTTTAGGAGGCTAAAGTGAGGTAGACAGACTTTGAAATGCATTGTAATTAATATTAATAAATAGACAATTGACCAGTTGAATTATTTCCAACCACTGCCCCGAAACCAGCTTTTTCCTCCCTTTGAAATGTTCTAGCATATTCCTGCGATCACAAAAGTTACAGCACACAACATGTCATCCTCTACTTTGGCTAACAATCCCTGGATACTCCTCCCATTCTTACATGGGTGCTTTCACTTAAAATACACACAAAGGCAAAAACATGTCTACGCAAGACAGTCGACACATTGTTTAAGTCAAAAGGACGTAGTCTCTCTAACATGGTAACAGATTAAAGTTGGTGGGCGGGCCATTTCCAGTTAAAGCATTCTATTTTCATTGATCCAGACACTTATTATACACATGACTTATCACCCAAAGTGGGCAAGGAGGCCTTTCAGGCCGCTGGTACAGTACGTCCAGGTTCCAGATTGGATAAAAGTGTGTGAGTGTATGGACAGGCCCCCGCTTCAGACAATAGTCAGGAAAGCGTGATGGTATCAAAAAGAAGTGATAACCTCTCTAGTTCATGGTTTATCACCAGAAGCTTGAATAGTTTTTTTTTATTTTTTATCCTATACTGTACAAGCTCTCTTGTGCTTGGTAAAACACAAACAACACTTTACCTCCTCACGCCATGAACGTCCCATAGTGCAAAATTTATTGTTGGTAAGGTAGAGTGCCCCAAAAAAGGTTTTTGTACCCCTTTTTTTTAATATATACATATATCATTTATATATAATGTCAGAAGGCTCTTCCTTTATCCAACAGCATAGTGCTTTCGTTTACAACAAAAGGATATCTTTGCTTTGACATCCAGGAGACAAAGACAGACTTTAAGCGTTACTAATCTACTCTGTGTTCAAGCACTAACAATATTTTATGATAATGACAATACAGTTGAGGTGGAGGTGGATGGGGGCATTTCAAAACGCAATCAAAAATGTTCTCTAATCTAAAGTCAGTGGTTGAGTTACATTCTCTTGATTTGCACGTGTTATGTGGTTTGTTGTGATTTATAAAAGCTATTATTTCTGAGTACAGTACTGCAGTTAAAGGTTTTTGCATTTTTATTTTCCTCTTTTCTGAAACTAGTATTGAGAAAAAGTGAATGAACTGGGTCGACGACGTGAGTAATGAAGCTACTGCTCTTTCTAAATTTAAGTGTATTTCTTTTTAACACGGATGCAAACACTACTGTAAGTATGAGTGTGTAAACTTCTAGTCACAATGCCGTTATTCTGTTCTGTGCTATCTTCTGCTCAATAATTCACATCAGGGTGAACATTTGCGCATGACTGTCACCCTCGTGTGTTATATTTCAGGGCATGGATTTTTTTTCTCTCTGTTTGTTATTACATGCTCAGTCCCAGGCCTGTTCAAGTTATGAAACAGTGCATTTACATCTCATGTAAGCAAAAGTTGAAGGTGTTAACATGTATTTTCCTTTTGTCATGTAGAAGAAAGAAAATGTGTCGGGTTCTCGTCATCCTGCAGGATCCTGCTCCTCCTCCTCTCCCAGGCGGTGCCGAATAACTTCAGAGTGCATCTACATTACAGTACTAAGTTTTACACTTTAGTTTGGAAGTGAAACCTAAATATGTCTCATCTACTTTTGCAGAAAGGCAGAAATAGCTATACTGGCTTTATTTATCCGCTTTGAAAGACAGAGTTAAAATAGCGTAACCTCTTCTCTCCCTTTTCCTTTTTGAGTTTTACAAGACAACAAATAAAAAAAGATCAAAGTAACTGTGAAAGGTTTCGTAGATACTCGAGAATGTCACACTGGGGTGTTATACATTAATAGAGGGTATAGGTTTGGTTTTGGATCTCCTCAACACTTTACATCCCTAGAGCACATCTGTAAACAAGATTTTGGATTTATACTAAAAGTATTTCTAACGGTAAACCCTCCTCACATTAGCATGGATTTAGTTATTTTTGTTAAAGTGAAGGATTGCAAAGTAATTCTGATCATGCCCCCTTGCAAACATGTTTGAGGATCAAATCTCACCCGTAAGTAAGCGTATCTGTGAAATTAGGTATTTCCAAACTCACCTTAGGAGGACTGAAATTGCTTTTAAAATATTGTAAATGCTTATGTCTCCTGTCATCTCAATCCACTAACCTGGACATTTCACAAAGATGCCATAAAAAAACAAAAAAACAACCTTAAAAAACCCACAAAACTAACACGTACTCTATAACATAGTTTTGTCTCATTTACCGTTTTCTGAAGCTGCTCCACAAGGACGACCTCTTTAAATCATTCATAATGTACTGTATTTCCATCACTCAGTCCTTTTTTTGATTCATGTTTAATTTATAACTTTTTTCTTTTTTCTTTTTTTTACATTTAGAATCAATTTAATTACTGGAAAAATGGAAACCCAGTGGGATGATTTTGTGGCTGAGCAAAAGTGAAATCTGGTGCCGAGTAGTGGGTTCTGGTGCCAGGGGAGAGCTCCGTAAGGGTTTTGGGTGGTTTGATGCGATGGTGGCTGTACACAAGTGTGTGTTTCCCCTGCAGCCTAAGAGCAGCCACATCTATCCACCACCATCCCCGGGATTTTGCCGTGAATGATCTGCTGCTTGTCATTGAAGTAGAGCATGTTAATGGGGGACATCTTGGTCGGGGTACAGCAGGGCCCTGCAGAGCCCCGGGGGTTGGCGTGCTGCACCAGGTGGGTGTGCGGGTATTTCTGCATGAACATGTACTCGCACTGGCCGGAGCAGTAGTTGGCTTTGTAGCGTTTGGGGGCAATGATCCAGTCCCAGCCGAACGCCTCGAAATCCACAGTGAGAGGGTAGCGACAGCAGCGAGACTCGGTGGAGTGCTCGTCACAGTCCAGGCCGAGGTTTCTCCGAGAGCGTTTGGTCGTCTCAAGAACCTTCACTTCCAGGAACGGCTGCTGGAATCAGGGGGAGGAGAGGCAGGACAGAGAGAAAGAGGTGGTTATAAGAGAACAACAACTCGGCTGACACATCAGTTAAGGAAAATACAATTATTTGTCAATAAGTTAATGATTTTTTTGTTTTTGACAATTCGGTCCACCAAAAGTAAAGACATCTTCAGTATAAGTCACTTGACGTCCTAAAGGGACATTTGCTTATTTGCTTTTTTCGTCGAGTGTTGGATGAGAAGATTGGTACCACTCTCCACTTTGACTTAGGACCTAGTGCCAGGAGGTTATTATCTTAGCTTAGCATAGAGACTGCAAGCAGGAGGAAACAGAGTCTTTATCTTTCCAATAAAGAGTTTAAGTTTAAAAATAGGCGTAATCAATGACGTCAATGCTGAAAATATGTCAACATACATTTTTTTAACCAATTGATGAAAAAACAAACATACAGTTGGTCAAAACTATTATTTTATTTAGATTTTATCATTATTATTATTATTATTATTATTATTATTATCATCATCACCACCATTCACATTACTGGTCTTACTCCTCGTATTTTTCTCAACAATCGTTACTTTTATTGTTAATACTCTCTTTACTATTCTGCAATTACTGTTGCTATTATCCTTATTGCAACGGTTGCCATCTCAATTACGTTCTACATTATTTTAGTATTTAATAATAAAAATAAATATTTTATTAATTGACTAATTGGTAAAATCAATAGAAAAGGAGCTGTGAGTGGCAGCCCTAAAGCTGCCTTCACATGATCAGCGGTAAAAACCCGACCTGCGGGCGCGCTACCCTTAGCGTGGGTCACTGCTGGAAATTGCCGCCGAGCGCTGCGCTCAAAGTTCAAACTATTTCAACTTTGACCTCGAAGCGGCACAGGCAAGCAGGGAGGTAACCATAGCAACAAAACCAAGTAGCTATTCTCACCGCAAGGCCGCTACCTCGCGGTGAGCGCAGAGAACATTTCCTGTCATGTGAAGGCAGCATAACGGCCACCGACGCCTGTAAAACCCACTTAATCCGTGCACAAACTGAAGAGTAAAATGACAAGTTAAAGTGTAAGGGGGAGTTACGTACTGTAACTATTTCTTGACGAACAAAAGTTTATCTGTCCACCCAGCCCTTCTGTGTCTCTGCTGGTTGCCTGGCAACCTCACGGCAACCACAAGACTCTGGGCAGTTACGGCTCCGGCAGCTATTTGCCAAGAAATTGTTACAGCATGCAAGTCTCCTTAAAACCTCAAAGTGTCGTTTTTACAGTTCTGTTTGTGTACGGATTAAACAAAAAGCTTTAAAAAGGTGCTGGCAGGCAGATTTTTGAACGAGGCCGGACTAACTGTTTTCCCTGTCTTTATGCTAATGCTAAGCTAATTGGCTCCCAGCTTTAGCTACATATTTAACACACAAACATGAGTTTTATCGATCTTCTCATCTCTTGTGTATTTCCTAAAAATGGGGAACTATTCCTTTAATTTCTTACACTGTTGATGTAAGACAATGCTCCACTGGGATTTAATTGTTTATGTTATCAGTGTAATCTGTATACATCTACAATTTATATACAATAGAATGAATGGAAGACATATTGACATATCCTAACATAAACACTTTGCTTTACGAAGGTTTGAGGACTGAAACATAAAATGAATAGTGACCCAGAGTGAGGGGGATTCTTAAAGAAAAGCACACGTGTTGTGCATGATGGCTCACTGCCATCGTTAATGAAGGTACTTCCACCTGTGCTTTTCCTGCTACTGAAATTCCATTCATTCATTCTGTTGATACGTAACAACTTAGTCAGGCGGATGAGGGCAAAAAGCTTCCCCAAAAAGTCTTACGGACGAAACAAGGAGGAAGACTGCATATGAAATTAGCGTTTCTTTCTCAAGTGAAGACAAAAACACAAACAAAATCAATTGACAATCGCATGTGTCAATCCATGTGTCCTCTGACCTGCAAACTCACAGAAACTGGACTACAAGCTACACACTTCCTCTGATAGCTCCGCATTAAGCATTTGTAAGAATTTAAAATGGCAAAGCACATGCATGTCTAGTTGGCACAGAGCTGGCCGTAAACAGGCAAGAGCTTGGGTGTTGCAAACTGCGGTAAAAGCCCCCAAATGAGACGATTATTCTGAATGCCCTGTATACATGTCCAAATAATGCTCCTGAAACATGAATAATATCAGCATATCCCACATGTTTTAACTGGAAAATGCTACATTCAGAATAAGGTCTAATTCGGACTATCGACGAGGATAATACTGTTTAAATAACCCGTATCAAATTCGGAATATTGTCATAATTGGAATAATAGTGTAATATTAGTGTGCATGTAAACTTGGTCATTGGGACACTGTCATGGCTTACTGGGACACTTGAACAGAAATAAGTCATCGTTAATGTTATTAGTAACAACTGAGCTTTTAAGATAAAATGTCTGATGTGAAAAAGGCCAATTAATAATCAATTAGTTGGACAAATGGCATTTTCTTTTTACTGAAAACTACTGAAATATTGAAAATGCGTATAAAAAGAGTTTGAGGAAAAGCACCTATTGACAACAAACAATTACATTACATTCGGGTGAGCTGGTTCCAGGGTCCTGGTAATTGTGCTCACTGGCATGGCTTACTGGGACACTGAATGGAACTGAGCCATCGTTAATGATAATTGCTTCACCGGTGCTTTTCCTGCTATGATAAGTCAAAATGTCTGCCATGAAAAATGGTCTAAGCTTAGCATTACTAGCAGTTGCTAATGGCTACCAGTTTGTTTGGCTAAAACGTTGACACTTGGACGACCTGAAAGGGTCGAAAAGTGACAAAGAAAATGATTCAAAACTGCTTAAAATGCAAAAACTACTCATCTGATATTTCACAAAAACATATGAATTAGTTTGTCATTTTTAAAGTAGGAACACAAAGTGATTCAAAGAGCATTGACAGAAACTATCAATGGCTGACTCTGGTTTGATCCCTGACCCAGGAGGTCATCTGCAGGCCACCATAACCTTGACCTTTGGGCAAAGCAAGCAGATCAAATATTTTACTCCATCATGTTTGTTTTACAAAGCCTTCCTCTCCCCACAGTGATTCCAGCTGGGCTCGAGCACAGTTTTTTGTGACGCATTCAAAAGAGGAAATAAGCTGAAAGGCCGTTGGGGTGAGACCATGTCAGCTTGGCCTTTAGGGCTTTTGTTGTAGAAAAAAGACCCAGAGGATCAGGGAGAAGCAGAGTTTCAGTCTTTCTTTGCTTGTTGTGTTTTGTTTTATTTTGGTACGCTTGCCTGTGTTTTTGATCTTTTCCCTTTTTTTTGTTCAAGAATAATATTGCACACTGCTGTGTGCTCAGAGGGCAGAGATTTATTGGCCAAGACACCAGAGCTGACCTCTGATATGTGTTGTGAAGATCTGACCCAAATGACCACTTATATAGACCACAAATATGCGGTGTTGCTTAACTGGGATGAGTGGCCTACATAATTCAATTCAATTTTGATGTATCTGTCAGTCGCAGTAACTCTGGGATTTTGAACTAGATTAATTATTCATGGCTGGTTTTACCCTCAGACTGAAGTTTAAACTCATCCGTGCAAACCCATCCATTACATTAGACATAAACACAGTACATTTAAATAAAATCCTAAACAAACAAACAAACATAAAAACCCTGCTCTCAGGGTTTGATGCCCAGGAGCATCCTTTCAACGTGAGGCTAAATGGTTCACGATAAAAATCTTCAAAAGAACGCCTAAACTATTCGGAGGAACATCAGGTTACGATCCATTCAGATTTTGCAGTACAATCTGTTGTATTTTCATTTCTAGCAGGAATAATTTCATTATTGAATGTGCACAGAAGATGCACATTCAATAATGAATGAATGGTGAAGGTGGATTCAAACAAAGCAGCTGTGTTTTCTCTGGACTGAACTAAATACATGCTCATGACTGACAGGTTCAAAGAGAGCAGAGGTGACGTATTTAGGGTAAAAAATACATGATGCTTCAATAAACTCCATAAATGTCTTTTTTTATCAAATCCACTATTGGTAATATGGATACGATCGAAATTAATTATTCACAATTTTGACACCGAATACAGCTCTCCCTGTGCTCCTACATGTAGACAGCTTCAAAAATCTCTTGCCATCACTAAGAAAACTTTTATGTTTAAAGCTCCCTCTGATTGGAAAATTCTACCTGTAAATATTCAATATCATCTTTCCACTGTTCACAATGTCTTTTTATTATATGATCAGTTGTCCATAATAACACCTCTAGAATTATGTTTTATAACTGTATTACTTTTTAAAGACATATAAACCCAGAAGTAGCAGAAATGGAGGCCTTTGAGTCCAGTCTTCAGCAGACCCTGCTGCTTCATGCCTGTAGGCTACAAATCACCTCTTTCTGTGTGGAGATTTACAATCTGAGTTTTTAACTAACACAACAAATTCATGTTCGTGTTTGAGGTGAACCTGTGAAATAAATCAGAGGGAAGCTGTTCTCTTAACAGTGGGACTTTGTGATTTATATGCTGAATGAATTCAGCTTTACAAAAACATTGTGTCGGCTGCAGGCTTGTTTGAAACCATTAGTGCTTTTACAAAAGTGTAGCTGCGAGTGCTTCGGCTCAAAACATGGATTTTGCTGTCAGCACACAGAATTACCCATCACTATTAATGTCAACACTTCATCGTAGTCTTTGCTATTTTTGTTGTATTTATAATGCAGATTGATGCTACATGATGCAACACTGTCCTTTTTTGCGGCTCACGTCCCATCCACTGGTTTTCATTCATTTCACAGTAGTATGAGAAACAACTTGCAGATGCTTAAAACTTTCTTAAGATGAACAATCCTTTACTATGAAAACAATTTCTGCTTCAGTCTAAAGCCTGTGTGTGGTGATGTAGCACATATTCTACTTTTGATGTTCACTGTGATGCTTTACTTTTAAGTTTTAAGTCTCTGCAAGTTGATTTTGATACTTTGCCCAGATGGTAGGAAACAGCTTTCGGAAATCTAAAACCTTTACTAAACCATGGTTGGGAACTTTTCAAAATCTGCTCTAAAACAAATATAACGCATGAAGGATGCAAGACAACTATTGTAGGGCATCAGTATAGTAGCCTGTATTGCATCCTCACTAGATTAGAATATTTAACTCTCTAACTTTTCCATTTTAAGACCTGACAGTAACAGGAAAGATATGGAAAGAGAAAGAGACATGACATCGATGCCATCCTTTTCTTTCTTTATGAATACTTTTGAATACTGGATACTACTTCAGTCCAGTTAAGGTTAATCAATGCACATCCACATTTCTCTTTGAATCAAATTTTTTTCTCTAACACGATTTAGGTTGCCCTCCTTTGATTGAAATATGACTTCACATTTGCATAAATCCGAGCTATAAGAGAAGTGACCCCCAGGGACAGGTCTGACGGTCCTTACCAGCCCCTCCTCCCCGGGTCGCAGCGAGGTAACTGCCAGGTCATTGCCACTCTCATCAAAGGCGTTGATGTCGATTCCCCAGTTGGTGTGGGGCTGTTTGAACCAGTTCTGCAGCACGTGCTTAAAGTCAATACTTTGCCAGTGGCCAACCCTGGAGTTGAGCTCTATCTTCAGGGAGCGGATGCGGATGTGCCGGCTGCCCTGATCCGTGACGGGCTTCAGCCGGAGGATCTGCAGGTAGACGGTGGAGGTCTGCTGCAGCGGCCGCAGGTACACCCACAGCTGGGCCTTCAGCACCTTGGTGAACATCAGTTTGGGGCTGAACTTGAAGAAGCAGCAGCTCGGCTTCCCGTTCTCCTGCACCAGGGGCTCCGCTGTCGAAAAGAGGAGAGTTACATTTACATGTGTACTCTATATGCAGTATAACTTATATCCTCAGGATCATCATCATTGCAATAGTTTTGTTGTCATTCCCCATCTCTCTCTCCCTTCATTTCCTGTCTTCTTCCTGCTTTCAACGATCAAATAAAGGCGTGTAACTGCCCCCAATTTTTTTTTTCAAACATGCTTTCACCACAACATGCATCTTGCTTCAGTGTGTGTGCCAAAATTTATTGTATTTACATAATCCACATTTTTATTTTGGCAACATCTTTGGTGATAAACATTACTGCTACAATGTTTCATCCAGAGTTTCTGTTATTTAAATTTGAGATTCTGCAGGAAGTGCTCTTTTCTGACTGTTCTGTCCTGTGCTTCAGAGGGGGATTTCCTTAGAAAAGCCCTTTCTAAAACACAGTTTTGGGAGAGCAAATACATAATCTTTCATCAACACCCCTGACTGAGAGGCTCAGAAATTGCATATATTAAAAAAAAAATATATATATATATATATATATATATAAAAATATTTCTATATATATATAAATAAATATATATATATATAAATATATATATATAAATAAATACATATATATATAAATATATATATATATATATATATATAAATAAATAAATAAATAAATATATACAGTATATATATATATATATATATAAATAAATATGTATATATTCATGCTGAACAGCACAAATAAAACAAAGACAGCTGCATGTATGCTCAGTCTTTCACAAAATGATCAAACCATGACTCTCTTTATTCATGTATTAATAACTACAATTATACTTGGCCACATGACTGAAAGGGATGCTCTCTGCTTTGTCACAACTTCCATAAATTCAAACCACAAATAGGGTAGTTTGATAATAAAAGTGGAAACTTTTTCCTCTATAATATTAACAAATACAATATTTTGCATTAAACAAGAGACAGGCAGGCAATTATTATAAGTTAAGAGAAACTCAACTCCTCTGTGTTTACTGTGTTTAATTCTGCTGATTCTTTATTACATTAGGAAAAATACAATGTTTCATTTGTAAAACTGTTTCTTCAATGACACAACCCTAGTCTGTTTGATTCATCCGTACCTGACGAATAGACAAACGCTGTACTTTTCCAAATGTAATAACGTACACATTTTTAAAGGGAGCAGCTAACAGTGTTGCGATTCCTTGGAAATCACACTTTCAGTTTTATGGACTCAGCACCTTGACAAGAAAGATGTGCATGTGTTTTGCACAAGCCAAAGACTACCACAGGCCTGCACATCACTGAGGAGTTGGTGCATGTTGTACAACTCCAAATGTATGATTTAATGAGGGTTGTGCACAGTTTGTAGCCCAATACACTGCTGTTGTGAACATACAGGATATGGGTTGTTTTTTGTGTAGAATATTAATTTGGATTTTGAGTCCATGTCATTTATAGAAAAAAAAAAAGTACAATTGTATCTCAGAAAAGATAGCTCAGTATCCGTCACAACATGTGAAACAGGAACACCTAAACTGACTGCCATTCTCTGTCCAACTGCTCATTTCAGCCACGTCTGCACGAAGGCCGTCCGTTATCACACGTGCACATGGTCCTGTTGTTTGGTCCATTCAGTCAGGTTATATTTGTGATTACATCAAGGTTGGAAAACAGATCTATTTGCATATTAAAACAAGGATCAGTAATGGTGGCCAGTGGCCAGATGGTAACCTTAGATTCCCCTGGGTCAATCGTAATGAAATGGTCTACCCCTACATTACAACTCGCAAAATTAAAACATCTCAAGTTTTTTTAGTGGCCCGCCCTTGTTGAAAATATATTTCGGGTGTGGATTAAGGGTTATGTCAAAGCCGTCTCCTAAAATAGGCAGATTTATTCCTGTCATGATCCTTGGCTCTGGCGTTTCTGTGATTTGCACCACATGTCAAATCTGCTCATGGTTAATTTACATAGACCTCCATCTGATATAATGACATCCATCCATTGCATTCATACATTCATTTCCATGTAAAGCGTTCATTTATTAAGGGAAATTTATTCTGCATCTATCTGGCATAATAATGTGCCAACTGAGTACAATAGAATATCTAATCCGCACATTTTCTCTGAGCAAATTTGACATATTACAACTCTACATTTTTGCAAATAAACAGTCGTTTTCTGTCATTTATCTTGCAGAGGAGTGTTGTTGTTCTTTCTTGCTAAAAAAAAAAAGCTGATAAAAAAAAACAGTTCGGACCTGTCAATCATTGCTAAATCTGAGGTTGCTCAGGCAACCTGCAAATGCTTCCTGGGTCAAAAGGTTATTTGGCACCTCAGCCTAGTTAAGAAATGGGATCAGAGGTCAAAACCGTCAGCCTCTTTACATCTCAGGGGTGCTGGGGAGGGGCAGCCCTAACAGCCAGATTGAGTTTGAAGGTCAAGGTTGACCCCATGGCAATGGTAATATGTCTTTCTTCACAACACGCCTTTTTTTTCCTTTTTAGCAGAGAATCATCTAAAATCAGAAACACATCAGCACTAAATGAGCCACAGTTTGTTTTTGTTTTGATTAGGGTGGAGATTCTCCAGCCAATAGTGAATTGTTTATCAAACCTCAATTGACCGGGAGAGAACACTGCACCGGGCTGTTTTTTCTTTTTTTTTTTTTTTTTTTTTTACACCAAACAAGTGTTGTAATTGAATTATGGGCATGTATTGAGGGATATGAATTCACCGAGGTACAGATGGACTATCCATTAGAAGAGTCCAGGGCGAACATTGAATAAGGGCCAAGCCGGGGACAGACGTGGTCCTTCAGCCTGTATTTCCAGGGACAGTCATTAGCGAGTGTAAATTATACAGTGTCTCACGCTGGACAAACAATATGTCAATGTTCCTTTTGGTGGGTTGCTGGGGTCACAGCAATTAACGTGGATGGTGTTGTGTTTGCTCATCAGCACAAAACTGGGAATGAATCATTCTGCAGTTTACTTGTGTTTACTACTTTTTGTTGTTTTTAATCGCTGCAGATGGGGACCGACACACACCAGCTCTTCCTTTGCAAACAGTTTGTATTGCTTTTGTTAGGCTCCAAACCATGAAACACAGCAGAGCCGGAATGGTTCAGCTTCACAAGCAGGGGCCTTTTCTTGAGGAGTAATCTGAGAAGCAGCGCCCATACACCGTGATCCAGTTAGGACCCGGGTTATTAAACACACATGCACAACATATGAGCTACGTCATGTTAAACAATGACTGCATTGATAGGTGAAATCAATTTGTGCCTTTATAGATCCTGTAAGTTACAAGTAAGAGGCAAACCACGGAGGATGAATGCCTGCAGCTTAATTACACCCCACGTCTTGGCAGAGCGTTCCACTTGTGCAAAGCGAGCAGGGCTAGCTTGTAAAGATCAGAAAACCAGTGGGACATTTAATGCTTCTACCTGAACTAACTCAGCTCTTGCTTCCATAACATGTTATTGCTAAAAGAGCTCATAATCTTTTTCTGAAACTGCAGGACTGCTTTTTTATGGCTAATTTCCTGAACAGTTTTCTCAGCTATACTTCAGTGTATAACTGATTCCAATCCTGCAGTTAGGAGATGAATTCTGATTTTGCATTCAGCACCACCTACTGGAGCAACGACACCTCTCCCCTCTGCCAAACTGAAGATGCAGATAGAAACTAGTCTCTATATAGTAATAACAATATATTTTGCCTAAAAAGCAAAAGACAAGTAAAGTGAAGTATGGACAGAGGCTGTGTTTTTCCAAAGGAAACAGGCTTGTTTGCTTTCCCTCCTCATGTTTCCAGCCTACTTCATTATTACAGCAGCTTATTTCCCTGTGGTATAATTGCAGCATATGCAGCGCATGAATTTTACTGCCAGCACGCAGCAGGCCTGCAGGTGAGCCTATCAAACATCTGGTGGACTCCCTGGGTACCTGTGTCCCATAGTTAGCCCAGAGCCTCCTATACGTGTATGTTATGGGGAAACATATAGTATATAGGGGTTTATTCAGCATGCCATCTGTCCATTTTAATATGACCGTAGCCTGTTTCAAAGTTAAATGCTTTTAATAATCAAATGCAGTAATGTTGAGCCAGTTAAACAGTTAAAAACAGATGTAGAGGGAAAGTTAAGGTGTAGTTATACAATGAATAGTTAACACATGTTACCAGTGAGGGGGCTTTAATGTTGGCAGTATAAACGGTAGACTCTTAATTATTCAAATGGATATTTATCTATCTTTGATTTCCACAAGACGTATAGAAAAAAAGAGTTGGCATAGAGTTTACAATGGTTTCTACTTTCTTTTATGAAGAACTTGCTATCGACTTTAGCAACCAATAGCAACCTCACTATATTTACTGCAAGTACAAGACCCCAACCTAATGATCATAACAGGAGAAAATACATAAGAAAGCTTAATATGTTAGTTAAAGAGTTGAAAACCAAGAACTGTTTAATAATCAAAATCAAAATGATTCATTGTTTTTGTCAAATATCAGGCAGCAACGTAAACAAAATTGTTTCACAGTGAGTGGGGTCAGTTTGACAGGATTTTATGAATGAAATATGATTCATCACATTCGTTAATTCGTTTCTGAATTTAAAAATGACCTTCACACACATCTTAAAAAACGAATTCTTTAGAGTTCACTTCTGTATCCAAACTCTTGAAAGGCGGTTGTGTGCATGTTGTGTACACGTGCCGAAACATGCGGCAATCGGGTGAAAAAAATCCCAGCTAAAATGAGGTGGGGAGAGAAATGGTCATCTATTGTTAATGTCCAAATGGATAATGCAAAATGGTATGAACCTAGATAGGAGTTTCATTTGCATATATATCTATATTTTTTTTTTCTTAATGGGAAATGCAAATGTGCCATTTTGTGGTGAGTGTGTGTTTGGGAGCCCTCATGTTGAATAAATGTGACTCTAGGGTATCCCCACGCACCTCGGCATATTAATCATCGTGACACGTTCACGACCCTTCTAATAAGACAGGGGCCACAGTGCACCCCCTCAAACATCCCATCCCACCCCAGCCCCACTCCCTCTTTGTCTCTCGGTCAGTCCCAGGGGACGGGAGAGGGTGGTGGGGGAGGCCTGGCTCGAGCTGGGGACGGAGGGGGTGTGTGTGTGTGTGTGTGTGTGTGTGTGTGTGTGTGAAGTTAGACCCCCTCATTCAGAAGCCCTCCCCTGGGACAACGGCAGGCACAAGACTCCTATTAGGACTGAGCACAGTAGCCCCCCAGGAGCAACAAAAGACACCTCCTAAAGCTCCCTGTTCTAGCTCAGTGAACACACACACACACACACACACACGCACACACACACACACACACACACACACACACACACACACGGAAACACGCAACTACACATAAACACACGACATACACAAGCTCCAAACTGACTGTCTTCAGCAAACAGACTCATTGTTTTTAGTGTTGTGGTTATATGTGTTTGTATTAGGAGGGGAACATCCGCGGGACATCTCCAGCAGGACGGGGACGGACTTTGAAAAGAGTGAGCGTGCAGTGAACTGCAATAAGGTGGACAGCTGGACAGCAGGAAGCATGCTGGGGTCTCACCGCTTGTGTTTGTGTGCATCCACACATACATGCAAGACGTTAACGTCAGAGGACAACGATCGGCTGTTTTTAAAAGTTAAATCCAACCCTTTTTTTTTTTGTTTTTTTAAAAACACATTGTATGAAGCATATATCTAAACAGGAACAGACAGAATTTGCAGATTCTGTTTTTAGTGCTGCTGCATGGACTGGTGACAGGCTTAAAATCTGATTATGACTGAACACTAACATATCAGAATAAAAAAAAAATGTTGTACTGTATTTAAAGGAAACACTATTGATGATGATAATCTCAGATAACAGTTAACGGTTATTATATTCAAAACTATCATGCACTGCATTGCATTTTAGCCCCAATCCATGACATGTATGTAAAAGTACAGAGAAAGTCTTTAAGCTAACACGGCAAAGCTAAAACTAAAATAAGTATTTATTTTTGCTAGTTGGAAGCTGAGCAGAGTTGTGGTAACTCACACAAAGCAGAAGTAGCAGTGCTGCTTTTCTTATTATGAACCTCTGAAGTGTTTATTCTCTTCAATGTTGTTTATATTGTGGTAAATATATTTCCCTTTTTTTTGGTTTAAAATGACAGGGATCATTCACACAGCCAAAACATACAGCAAACAAACATTTAGTTTGGTGAAAATGTATTTCTTAGTCTTGGACTCTATCTGAAATGTTCTGCAACTAAAGGTCGGGTTAGTATACCCAAGTGTGTATGGCATTCAATTTGGCAGTGACCCTCTTGAGAGATTATCACTTCAGAAACGACTGAAGCCCCGAGGCGAAGGCTTCAGCAGGGACGTAGCTCAGAGGTGACTGATGGGAAATGGAAGGAGGAGGATAAACACTTGAGAGGCGGTAAGAATTTCCGTCATTATTATTTAGATGGTAGAAACTTAAAACTTGTAACATAGATCATCTCTTGATTTTGCAGGCTGACCATGTGTCACTGATATTCTGCTATATATTTCTTCAATCAACCGCTGAGTTATTTTGCTAGTTAACACGACACATCTGTTGATTCAATTTAAATAAACCATTATCACCCATTATCAACTTGCACTGCAGCGCTGGTCATCAAGCCGCTCGTACGGTAAACTGAGCTGATGACGCATGTCCAGCTCAACTCGATCTTCTTTGGTTTTCAATTAGCAAAAGTTCTGGATAGTACCTGGTACTTTTTTTTAGAACCGCGTCGGTCGAGGTTCCAAGTGAGCTGAGCCGATACTAGAAGGTGGCGTAAAAACACTGCAGACCACTGATTGGTCAGAGAGAATCGTCCCTTGTGCACAGCGTACATCCTGCACAAACCCGCCATCTTTAAATAGCCAAGCTACTGTCAATAGCAAAACCAAGATTAAAAAAACTACGCCGTACACTATGCAAAACACTTCAATTGACGCAGTGCAGACATTCTTCTGTTTGGTTGCCGATGATGATTCAGCAAGTGTCCTGTTGAAGAGGATGTCGCGGCAGTTTCCTAAGGCGTATCTATGGCGATCAGCTGAGGGCAGACTATCAGCTGTGGTAAAATCAAATAGAGAAAAGGACCAAACTTATCATCAGTTTGGGTCTTTTACTACTTACTTATTTACTATTGCTCAATGTAACAAGCACCGCTAACCCAACATACAAACTCTGCAGCAACATTTTGTACAATGAAAAACAACAAGAGTACGAGTTTACTCTGTAACAAAAACTATAGCAGTTCAGTTCATATCCTGTGACGGCATCACTACAGACACATTAGCGGCTGGACACTTAGTTTGTTCATCTCAGCAGTTATGCAAAAAAACCTGAAGCAAAATGATTATTATTCAAACTGCATGACTGCTGATACTTTGTTGGTTGATTTTGTTTGTTGCCTTGTTTGATGGAGCAAACGTCTACACACCTTACCTGCCATTCTAAAAATCTGACAGAGACTAGTTTGACCTCTGAGACCACGTGTCTCTTGTGAGTGGTGTGAATTGTGTCAAAAATAATTTTGTCTTAGTCCTGTATCAAATGTCCTTGTTCATTTTTCTCATATTTAGTCAACCTCATCCTGTTTTTTTAGTCAAGTTGTAGTTAAATTAAAACTCCGAGCATTTTAGTATTATCTTAGTGAAAGAGAAACCACAACTATTTTAGTATAGTTTTAGTCAATGAAAACTGTCAACACTGTTTTCAACCAATTTAGTCTAAAAAATATCACCTTGTTCCTTTCTCCCAAGCCAATCTCCAAATGTAGTTTTTATGCTCCATGTAGCTGGAATAAACTTCCAGAATAAATAAGACGATGAAGTTCACCTCTAAAAGCAGGTTAAAAAACTAGTTTGCTCAGCATCTTATCCACCCTAGACATTCATCTCTATTTGCCTTTGTGTTCATTTTTCAAATTTTGTGTTTACAATTAATGTTTGTCTCTTATTAAATGTCTTTGTGCCTCGTGTGTGACCTGTGTTCAAATGAACTTTTCTGAACCTCTAGCCTACTCTCTTACAAAAAACCATAGATCAAATCCAGCAAACTAAATCATAAACATACGTCACTATGGCATAGGGAGACTGATCAGTATCGATGTATTTATTGTTGCTCAACCTGAAAGTACTCTCAAACTGTGGGACCCGGAGGTCAAACTTGCTTCTTTTTTTCTTTCCTTACATGAGTACACACATGTTGACCACTGATTAGTTTCATCACCTTAAACGCTCCAAAAAAAATGATCGACGTGAAAAAAAGAGTTCCCTTTACGAGCTGCGTTGTACATTGTATAAATCAAACTTGCCTCTTGTCCCTAAAGAAATCACTTCGACTGTGCATATTCCATAATGAACTTCCTGGGGCGATGTGGGTACGGCAGGCATAAATACAACCACAGGTGATAAATACAGCGAGAAGCTGCTCTCCCTGGCTGCAGAAAAGAGGCTAATTAAATTTTCATGTAGATAATCATGAAGTAATCCACTGTTAATTGTGCTTCTATCCGACACAGTGGCTCCCTCGTGGGATCAAGCATTATGCCCATGCAGCATTTCCTTTGCTTAAACGCCTCTTAGATTTAATGGACTCTTCCATAAACTGATCCTCAGCAGCTCCTCGCACACGACCACACAGAGCCTCAACGCATCCATCAACAATAATCCCCTCAATGATGTCCATTTTATCTTTCCACTCCCCTCCTTCTCACTCATGTCCCTACACAGGGCTTAATTACTGGTGTGAAGTAATTATTTCCTTTATTAGTGAAACGTAACATCTGTTTCAGGTCTTTTTAATTGTACCTATAAAACCCTTGCATGATTTCTGTCCCTTTAGGATGGCACTGGGCTGCTTGTTGCTCCCTGTGGACTCCCTCCCTTCTCCCCCCACACCCCCATTCATACCCGCAGCGTGAGCCATGGTGCACCTAACTCGATCACACTCTCCGAAATCCTTTAAAGAAGCAACGAGGAGCTCACAGGCAGTGAAAGCAGAGATTGTCTTTTTCTTTTTTAGGGGAGCAAAAATATTCTTGCACAGCCACGACTCCAAACTGACATCAATGCACTCTTACACCCATTCTCCCAACTTCTCAGTGTGTATTTTTGGTAAAGCATGCATTAAATTCCTCAGCAACATATTCCAAAATGGCAAGAGAGAAGACCGGCTGCAGGGACTGGTACACGGGAGCGTGGGAATAGGGGAAGGAGGGTGGAAGGAGTGAGATTCCTGAGGTCCTGGGGAAATTTTGTCCCTGTATTAATAGACTTTGGTCCCTTTGAAATTTTATTAGCCATAAAGTTGACAGTATGTTGTGCAATTTCTACAGACCTTTCTTTCTTAAGTTTTTACTTCTTTTTAAACAAACCAGTCGTGCCCCCCAGTGTCCAAACAATTCAACACCAAAGTTTATCTTTCCCTCAACTGATGCCAGCAACTACACAGGGAGAACAGGTGTCATCGTCAAACTGAGACCTCCATGGAATAAATAAATCTATAAAAACCTCACATAGTCATCAACTTCTAGCAAACACTGGCCAGTGAGTGGAAGACAGTCCGACTTCTGCTGCTCTGTCCTTTTAGCGCTCTCCCTCTTAATTTTTATGGTTCCTGCACCTTCAGGAAATGACCCTTTTATAGGGTCAACACTATAAAAGACTTGTTTTTTTGTGGGAGTGGTTAGAGGATGAGTGTGTGTGTGTGTGTGTGTGGTGGGGGATAAGTGTTCAAGTTACTACCGGTTCGTCTTTGCTGCCAAAGAAAGAGACCCGATGAGGTTAATAGTCTCCTCTTCCAATATATCACATAGCTGTGAACTCTGTGACCCTTTTTGTCAATAGGAGAACTTTTCTCTGGAGTGTGTGTGTGACTGTGTGAGTGTGTGTGTGTGTGTGTGTGAGAGAGAGCATCCTCATGTGTCTACACAAGTGTGCACATGTGGAAATGTGTACATTCGTACCTTTACATGTGTGTGTAGATGTCCATTTTTCAACTCAAGAGTTGTGTAAGCCTGTGCTGGAACTGAATGTGCCTCTTCTTAACAGGATTACATAATAATACCAGTATAGCACTTCCTAATGTTAGCCTACACACAGTCATGATGGACAAGATAAAAAATGTGGTTATGAAATAGTTAACAAAGTGAGAAGTTCCAAGAAAAGCTGAGTGGTCATTTGAAATGTTTCACATGTAATCTTCTTTATGTCTAAACCTCAGTTTTCACTCCTTTAAAAGGGTAAAAAAAAATTCTTGCAGACAGTCACTGATTTCCTATGCTTTGGACACACGGCAATGAAAAAATGTAAACATGGAATTAAGGCTCAGAGGGAGGGTAAGCGAGTGCTGCTCTCTGCTGGATTTTCTCTTACTGGACAATCGCAAAATGACTCAAAACCTCTCAAAATATCACAGCACAAAAAAATGACTCAAAGGCAAAGACGATAAAGAATACATGACGCTGTTCACAAACAACCTCATTTTAAAAACTCTTTAAATCGTTTGCCTCATGTGCTCTGGAATGATTTGGTTTTCAGCATTTAATATTGCTGGAGTATGTGATAGAATAGTTGAATAGTTTGCAGTTGATCAGCATCAAAACATGCACACAGAGACGGAGGGAAAGAAACGAGAAGGCCACTGATGGGAGAGGAAGGTCCGGCCTAAATGTCTTGGACAGGTGACAAATGGCAGACTAGTGGGGTCAAATCCTCGCCCCACCTCAGGCAAAACTGAGCTCCAAAATACACACTTTGCACGCACTATTACACACATAAATAAACATAAAACAAACCGCTTATATGTTAATGCAATTAGATTTGAAAAATCAACACTCGTTCGAGATGCTGCGCTAGAAAATGACCCTGATAAACTGATCCAAACTGACTAATTGTTTATGCATGAACAGCGAGTGGAGCGGTTACCTACACAACACACTATATGGAGAGAGATGTTTTCGTGCCGCACTATGATATAAATAGCTGTACTTTTCCATGAAATTTCATAGTAATTAGAGACCAGGAAGCATGGACCCTCTCAACCCCCACTGCGACACCCACGTACCTTGAGTGAATACTAAGAAGCAACTCTGGCACAGGTCCAGTTCAGTATGTACTGTGTGAACCCACATGGCCCATCAAAGGCAGTGTGCACGACCGTGAAAAAGGGTGATTGGGTTCGAGGTGCGCAGGGAATAGTGTTTGAAGTCCTCCTTCTATCAGAGAGACAGAAAAGGCACTTTTAATCCTGTGGGATCACTAAGGCGCCACAGGCAAAAGAGATGCACTCATTCTCTCAACTCTTCCAAGAGTACCGGAGAAAAAGAAGAGGAAGGAGAGAGTGGGCTAACAGGGAGGAAGGTGGTGGTGGTGGTGGTGGGGGGGGGGGATAGAGGGAGGGAGGGCGGGGTGAGGGGAGGGGAGGGAGAGATGGAGAGAAGGAGCAGATGACAAAAACTGCAGCTGACGTAAAAGAGATGAGGCAAACAGAACAGAACAGGAAGTGCTGTAACATGACAGATACAGCAGTAATGTCAGTCATTAGCTCCTCTCGCTCTGCATGAGGCCGTTAGGAATATGCAATTAGCCAGCGTCATGCGTTATGCCTTTTTCTGGCTTGAGAAGGTGACAAATTGCTTCGCATGGAGTGTTGTGTGTGTGCGAGTGTGGGAAGCAAAGAGTCAAAAATTCACTTTGAGGATATTGTTGATTTTCCCTTGTAATGTGCAGATAAGTGCGTTGCGCATGCGGAGTTTCATTGTGTCTATATTTACAGGTGGAGAGAGAATAATCCATTGCAGGATTGATCTGCACATCAGAGAGATAAGTAATTATAGATAATCGTCATTGTCTGCATGCATCGCATACATCCTATGTGTGTTTGTGAGAAAGTATTCAAAATAGAAACAGAGAGATATAGATATATATATATATATATATGGATAGATAGATAGCGAGAGAGAGAGAGAGAGAGAGAGAGAGAGAGAGAGAGAGAGAGA
>CALSCE010010723.1:5992054-6042813 GCA_943593645.1 Bovichtus variegatus | reverse complement strand
AGATAGATAGATAGATAGATAGATAGATAGATAGATAGATAGATAGACTATAATGAGGATTTAATAATGTCAGACAACACATGAGGCCAAAGTCTGCTGCACACAGGCTTATCTTTGTTCACTCGTGGAGTGAAAAAAACTGATTATTTGGAGTGTGTTTTATCCGCCTTGTGCAGAATATATTACGTGTGTAAATGTTGTTGAACCCCGCAATTCGCCAGGAAAAGGTCACACACTCCCCTCGACCCTAAGTGATTCTCTGTCTTTGTGTACTCGTGGTGAAAAAAAAACGAGCTGCGCCCATAAACTTCGCATTTAAAAGGCAAGTGCGGCCGAGGGGGGCCGCTGCATGAGGGGAACAATAGCAGCTTTTTGGACACACTTTTTCTCACTGCGATGAACAGCAGGGAAACCGGTAGAGCCTCCTATAAAAGACCGATAGAGCACAGCTGCCAGGGTTCAACAGTAATTTTATAAAATGTCTCCAAGGGGCCTGCCTGCGGTTTATCTGTGGATTTATGGGAAACTATAAGAGGGCGAGCAAATTGTTAGAGGGGCAATAATCAGAGGGCCTCACGACGTGATCATAACTCCAGAATTTAAGGCCTTTATGCAAAATAAAGACATAAAGGATAAAGTGGTGCAACTGCCAGCCAAATGGTGCATTATCATTAATAATGCACTTGACATTCACACGGATCTGTCATGCGTTTACTCCCCGTCAAACACACACAAAAAAATCATCTGAAAGAGGGAAAGTTGGAACATGACAGCAGGTGGACTGAGGAGCTTTATATTAGACGGCTGCTCCAACAGGACTTAGCCCTCCATCATAATCATCATCATCACCATGAAAACAAAAGTTCATCAGGCCATATTGGAGCTGTCTGTCTCAGAGTGACGAGGCTCTTTATGTTGCTGATTATTGATTTATCAGCTTCACGCGTAATCCCTATTTTGACAGCCGTGGCCAGCAGCTGACCACAGCCATTTGTCTAATATTATCAGTCCGCTTCAGACACACAGAGTGGAGCCCCCCAATCTCGATCTCAAAAAGTAGCTTAGGTCACTGATTGAATGAGCCCCAGCGGCTCTACTGTCCACGCAGCAGGCCTGAGTCACTTGAACCTATCTGCTCCGCAATTACGCGCATGACGCATTTGGAGACAATATTGTTGGGTTGTAAACTATTACTCACGCTCAGAGGCCATGGTGATCACGGACTCCGTGGTGGCGTGGTACTCATCCTCCTCCATAAACTCATCCTGGGACGACGCGTCTCCCTGGAAGTCGTGATGGTCCAGGAGCTGCTGGAGCGGAGGCGCCTTGGGCAGCAGCTGATTGACCACCTCCCGGCTGATGTTGGGCGCCTGCTTCAGACGCAGCTTGCTCAGGATCTGGGACTTGATGGTCTCCAGTCTCAGCACTTTGCTCTGCTCCCTCCAAACACAGGCGGAGCACTCGTGAGAACCGGCGTCCTCGTCCAGCAGGGACAGCCCGGCATCCGTGGGCGTCTCGCTGGCAGAAGGCAGCAGCAGATTGGGCTCATCGCTCCCCGACTGTCCCAGGGAGATGAGCACCATCAAGCACAGCAAGAAGTTGTACCTCGGCATGACGATGCGTGGACACCAGGCAATGCAACTTTTTTCTTTCTTTTTTTTTGTCTTTTCACTCGCTTTATCCCGTTATATCCCCTCTCTCGTATGTGCGCCGCTCCTTGCCTTATCCTAGAAAAGGCAGGGTTTCAGTGACATGCATCTAATCCAATACGATCACCCCGAAGTTTTTGCGATAAATAAGATTTTGCAATAAATTTTCAAAAAAAAAAAAAAAAAAAAAAAGTACGTCCCAGTGTGTCTCGGTACAAGCTGTCTTGATTGAAAGAAACAAATTATCTGTCTGATAAATGCATAGCCCGCTCACGTGTAGTATAATGGTTGTTTTGGGGTCGTCTGTACAATTTAGTCCATGGAGGTGTGTGAATGTTCAGAAGTGTCACTGAAAATTGTGCAAGTGCGGTCAAAAAGGGGCTCTTTATATATCTCAGCTGCCCGGTGTCGTAATCCGTCTCCATTGGCTAAGATTGCAACAAAAGGCTTTTAGGTCTGTCACCAAGTCAAGAGGGACAGAGCGAAGGGAGGGTGCACGCACTGTTATGAGAGTATAAATGTTTTTACAGTGCACAAACAATGTCTCACATTAGAGATATTGCCCAATTAGGTTATTATGATGATGACATAAACTACGGCTCATTGCGCCTGTTGTTTTAATGGTTTATTATGGTGTACAATTAAAAAAAAAAAAAAAAAAAAAAAGCTTCATTGATTCCACCCGAATTCACCAAATCATCTCCTAAATCACACACATCCTACTATTTACGGTCCATTTGAACAAGAAACCCACTGATGAGAAATCCTCATGTAGACCCATCACATGGTTAGATGCAGATTATTTAGAAGTTGCACGAGCTTTTGCGATGCAGGGCTGAGCGTCAAAGTGTAAACCAGTAAAGTGCTAACTGGCCTTTTCATTTCAAATCAATGCCTTTAAATGCACAAATGTGGTCTTAAAGGATGCATTCTATGCTAGTGAAAAATCACATATTTAATAATTGTTTAATAGTTTATATTGATAGATTGATTAAAGTCATGCAGTAGCAGTGCTATTAGACTGTATAATGTAGCCTTTATAAGCCTACTCGAAATTGAATTAGCTCTATTCAGTGTAGTTGGTATAATCCTTAGGAAAATGTCACACATTTTTTTATTGTTTCCTAATGAATAATAGATAATTCTTCCGTGTGTCACATCTATGTCAAAATGCCATATGATCTGATCCAAATGTAGCCCAACAAAGCACGGAGAGATGCTGTATTCATGACTGTATATCTGCTCAATAGAAGTTGTGATATTTCTGGAACTGATTTATTTATGTACAAATTGTACTTCACAGCGCAATGAGTCGCCTGCTCTCAGTGAACCATCACTGACCCGCTAGTGTCATCTGCTGGACGAAAACAAAGTTGCAGCCGCAGATTTACTTCACTGTAAAACAGGGCCTAGGGTCTAGGCAGGGTATAGTCAGGTCAGGGTCTAGTCATGAGCTCGTTTAGTTAGGGAATGCTGGGAATGAAATAGTCCTGCTCAAATACTGATAGGACTAGAGGTTAATGAGGGTCAAGCATGAGTGTACCTGAAATGAATCCTGCGTTTATGTGTGTTTATAGATAAACGTGAATATGGGACCAAACACTCACCTCAGCACACAACAAACTCTTGAGTCTGTGGCACCAACACCTTCTTCCCAGAAAGGAAGCCTCATTTGTGAGTCTGAGATCAAGGCTTCAGGAGACGCTGGACTTTTTGATCGTCAATCCAACCTTCGGACGCTTAGCTTTCGCCTGCCCTGATTATCAAGTGTGATGATGATGATGATGCTAAGGAACAAGGAGAGAGCGGTTAAACGGTTCATCCTTCACTTGAATAAACTCTCAAGCAGCGTTGGAAGAAGTACTCAGATCCTTTACCAAAGTAAAAGTAGTGATACTACAGTGTAGTAATACTCTGAGGAAAAAGTCCTGCGTTTAAAATGTTACTGAAGTGAAAGTATTAGCATCAACATATACTTAAAGAAGAAAAAGTACTCATCCTGCACAATGGCACGTTTCAAAATAACATATATTATACTATTGAATAATAATTATTGATGCATTATCACTTTAATGTTGCAGCTGGTAAAGGAGGAGCTTTACTTTTTAAACTTTATATACTGCCGGGTAGCTTGTGAGTGTAAGTTTTAGGTTCACCTATAATAATACATAACAAATGATTTGTTTATTATATTCTGTATTATTAATCTGAATTTTCAAAGCTGTCAGATAAATGTAGAGGAGTAAAACATTATCTCAATTGTAGTGTGGAAGTATAAAGTAACAGGAAATGAAAATACTCAAGTAAAATACAGGTATCTCAGTACATTACTTTAATAAATATAATAATAATAAATGTATTTTTTTACTGTCCACATGCCCTCAAGTCAGTGTATCCACTGTGAACTATCTCATTCAATGTTTTTTTCTCTCCCAATGAAGACATTTTGACATAAATAACAGGTGTAAATAATAATTCATGGTGGCTTTATTCCATAGAGCTGCTTGGGCTTCAGGTTCCTGTTATTATGCACGCTGGCTCACTGTCACGACTTACCTTAAATAAAACGGAGCCATTGTTAATGTTATTAGTAACAAATGTAATTTAGTCAAAATATGTGCTGTGATAAAAGGTCTATGAGCCAGTGATTCCACTCACAAATCAGTAATTGTAATAATCTATTAATACATAAAGTAAGAAAAGTGCAATTTGATAGATTCCTTGATAAGAGGTATGAACGCAGGTTGGGCTGAGGCAGTGAAGGATTGTCTCTGGCAGACATACAGAAGAGATGTCGTGCTCAACGCTGTTTTCTGATCTGACTACACCATGTTTAAGGAAGTTCAAGGTATTTTTGCGTTGTTTGAATTGATAATGGGATTATCTGAGTTTAATGAATTAATGTTTAGAAGTTAGAACACAAGTCTTACACTGACAGTATCACAAAGTCTGTATATTTTGTGTCTGCTTTTTCCAACTCTTCTTCGAAATTATAGCGCTGACACTGAGTGAAATACAAACCCTAGGTCTTATTTTTTATTTATTTGTTTTCATCATAACATCAAATAGGAAAACTCTAGAAATACTGTGAAAAATGTTAAAGACATTTCCCTCAAATTTTGCACCTTAGTGATATTTGATATTATATTTGATATTTGCACTATTTCCTCTCCCTGCAACTGCTGTAAAACAATGAATAAAGTTCTGTCTTATCTTATTTTGTGTTATGTTCATGTTCTTTGGAATAGTGGCGTTTGGGTTAGAGCGGTTTGGCTCTTCAACTTGTTTTTGTGATGGGGATTGGCACAGACGAACACTTGTTTGTATCGTAATGAAGTGTGGTGAGTAGCTTTTATGTGTAGACCCTCGTCCCCTAAGCTTGTGATTTGAACAAGTGAATCAATCTTTTTGACTTGTTGCCCTCTGACAAAACAGCGGCGTCTGCTGGGCCTTCTTGTTACGGTTTAGACGTCTATGAGGTTGTAGCAGCTTTACCAAAAAAGTGATTTTATATCAGATTGTTGTGTTTATATAAATGTTTCAAGGCCAAAGAGATCAAATTACACAATAGTTAAAAAAAACAAAAAAAAAAAAACAAAGATTAGAGAAAAGTAAAGTATTAAGTATTAAAGTTATATCTTATCTTATCTTCAGCCTTTGGGATTTTGTCCCAAAAAAAGAGACAAGATGAGTATTTGTATTGTGCTCTGTCCTGCTTCCTTCATCCAGGTTAGGCTACTTCATGTTTACCAAACTACACAAAGGCAAATAAACCACCAAGCTCACCTGAAAATACT
Organism: Bovichtus variegatus; assembly: GCA_943593645.1. Taxonomy (NCBI): domain Eukaryota; kingdom Metazoa; phylum Chordata; class Actinopteri; order Perciformes; family Bovichtidae; genus Bovichtus; species Bovichtus variegatus. The sequence goes on along the minus strand of CALSCE010010723.1, from coordinate 6,037,367 downwards.
GCTTGGACTTGTTGTCATCGATGGATGTCAGGACTTGACAAGCGCCATGGTGCTTACGGTAACTTTAAAACAAACAATTTATTTTTTATCTGGCAGCCCACTGTTTCAAAATGCTGACCTTTGACTCCTCTGAGTGTGTGGGCGGGGAGAGGGCGGTGTTGTACACAGTTTGGTCCCCGTGGCTCTCCGTAGATCACGGCCTGGGCGTCGGCAGTTCACTCACTGCTGCTGCGTAGGAAACAACACAACACCTCTTCACCCAGAGAGAGATCAGAGGTGTTTCTTACATAAACTTAAACGTAATATAAAACATTTAAAAAAATGCATTCAGTCACGCTGGACAGCAGTGGTTCGCCAAAGAAACGGACGCTATCTCGAGGACTGAGCGAGGATGAGTCGCTCCGCAGCATTATAAAGGAGGTGAGCGGAGCAATCACGACGTCGTTACAGACTGTTTGTTCAGAGCTAAAACTAAGGTTTAAAACATTTAAACGCACTGACTCACTTAACAAATGAGTCAGTGCGAATTCCGGCCATTTTGTTAACGTTTTTAATTCTTACCAACGGCCGTCTAACGGCTCAAATAAACCGTCAGGCCTGTTGCTTCACTTCCTTGTTGTTAGCCAGCGTTAGCTTGTTGTGACTGTTACGTGATGTGATGCTAGGCTACTTCTCCCACCTGAGGTGTGGTTCTGTCTCTATCAGACCGAGAGTTCATCCAGGCGTCTGGCACGAAGCGACAGCCGAGCAGGCACCCTGAAGAGGAGAACTGACAGCCAGGTAGGAGCCCGATAACACGAGCAGGAGCCGGGAGTGGACGGACGAATGGAGGCGCCCGTAACGTTACATCGTGTCTTGATCTCGAGCTCGGCAAACCTCTCCACGGTCCTGGATGTCTCAGTTTATGTGTCATTAGCATTGTAATATAATGGTAATGCATGAGCAGCAGTGGAAAGTAACCAAGTGTATTTACTCAAGTGTTGTACTTAAGTACAGTTTTGAGTTACTTGTGTCTGAGTATTTCCGTTTTATGATATTTTATACTTTTATTCCACTACATTTCAGAGGGGAATGTTAGTCTTTTCACGCCACTACATTTCAACTGACAGCTATAGTCGGATTGATATTTGACATAAAGAAAGATATATATGCCTATAAAATACCATGCATTGTAACATATCGGTTCCCAATGTTTTTGACTTGTGACACAATAGCAGTCTAGTTGGGGGCTGTACGGTTTACGGTCTATGGGTTGTTAGCAGTTCCACCAAAAAGTGATTTTATATCGCATAGTAAAACAATTTTAGCCAAAATACATTTGTTTTTTTACTGTTTTATACATGTACTACTACTGATGTACATGTATGCTTTTTTTAAAAAGCGTGGAAAGGCAATGATGCTGATGTAAATATATCTTCATAAGCCGGTGTTGCACCAAATCATGTCACCCATCACAGTGCGTGACCTGATTAGGAATGTCAGCTGTATTGCCATTGCAAATGTTTTTTTCTTATCATACTTAATAACATGGTGTGTTTTGAGAGCTGTTATCCTACATGGTGCAGTGTAGTATTAAGGTGAGTTCACAAATGATGTTACCTGGGATTTCAGTGTACCAAAGTGTGACGTCTTGTCAGATTCTGTGACACTAGAGAATGAAAATAAAATAAAAACAAAGGGTGGTCCAGTTGAAGTGTTGGTGCTCTTAAGACGATAGCTATTAAAAGTGTGACCCTATCTAACCATGGAGGCATTCAAAAGAAAGTATGTGATAAGATATGATTAAAAGTATTCTCAGTAATCGGGTGCATCACCCTATTTTAAAGGTTTACAGTGAAAAAAAGGTTAAAGACTGAAAAGATCCATTCTCTTTTGGTGTCCTGTCAAAAAAACTTGTCCTTCCCTAAAGGACACATTTTTTTCCCAGCAGACCTTTAACTTGTCATAGAAGGAAAAGCACAGATGTTACTAGTAACCTACTGTGACATGTCTAAATGTCTTCGTTGGAAAAAGGCCTACTAACTCAAACTAAGAGCTATTGTCCAAGTAAAGAAGCCTTTCAGGAACAGAAACAAGCCACTAACATTAATTGAAGCAGCAAAAGTGATTTAATACTCCTTATTCTTCACATAGTTAGAATAATAAATAATTTCAAAATGTAGATATATTATATCAAAACACATATCTGAACAGTGCCTTTTCTTATCAGGGCTCTTACGCAAGCCAGTCCTGCAACACATGATACTTTATGAAGCTTACAATGATTACATTTGTGAATTAACTTTCTAGTGTTATTGCTATCATTTGTTTGTAATTTGTTATAAGAGTCATGTTATAATTTTTTCGTGTAAAAGAAGAGAGAAAAGGAAAAAGATCCTATATGGCCTTTCGAAATACTTGAGCATTATTTACAATTGAACTATATATATTTTTTTTTAACATCTTTTCTTTCCGTTCAGCAGTCTGACCAGGATATCTACATGGGACTCCCAGAAATGGTGAATATTTCTTACTGTTATAATAATTATGACGATTATTACTATTCAGAGTCTGTCAGGCGTAATAGATCACTGCAGTGATGCCTTTTCCTTTACATATGGAGGATTGTCGTGCTTCCAGATGAGGCCTCCCACTGATGCCTCTGAGAGCTTACTAAACACTTGTCCACCCACTGACATATTATCGCGTTCCTCTAAAGTTGCCCACACTGATTTCTAACTGTGTTCGTGGCGTAGCTGGAGCTGCAGGCCAGCTATGACGAGGTGGTGCAGGAGCTGCGTGGGCTGGAGGTCGAGCGAGAGACTCTGTTGTTCCAGGTGGACGTCCTGCAGGACACGCTGGAGGGTGTAGAGGAGCTGCTGGCTGAGGCCCAGAGGGAAGCTCGACAGGCCACTTTGGTACGTTGAGGCCTCACTAACTCTAAAATACCCCCTAATATCAAAACACTTGACTTCAGTAAAATACATATGTATATATGTCTTCATCCTCTTTAATGAGAAGCTTGTTTTTGTTCCTCGCTTGCATCAACACATGACACTAACAAGCTGTTTCTCTGTACATGTGTAGGAGTTGGAACGAGAGAGGGAGGCCAAGAGGAAACTGGAGAGCATGGTCTGCTCTCTGACGCAAGAGGTGGAGAGATTAAAAGAGGTAATGTGACGATTAACATTACAAACATTAGAGGCGCACAAGGTTTTTTCAATTCATATACAAAGATGTAAAGTCTCATGAATCAGTTTCAGGAGCATGATCGCTTCTTATTCAACGTGAATAATGGAGATGGTGCCCGTTTAGTTTTTTTAGTTAGTTGTTAGTCATAACCTTTCCTTGCCAATTTATACTAATTAGTTACTATTTAACTTGCCACGACAGTGCACCATGTACTGTCATGTTACACTCTGTTCCTCATGGTGTCCGTTCACTGGAAAAAGTCATACAGTATTAAACTTGATCATAAAAAAAATAACATTTACCTTGACAGAAAATTATCTCCGATATTATTTTGTGAGAGAGTTCTGTGTGTTATTCATTAAGTATTCAGCAGTGATTCAATTTCACAATCTTGTATATATCGAAAAACCAGATATATGCTTATAAAATTACATTTTTAATGGCTTTGGTCGGGATGGCAAATAAAAAAATTACCAAATGAAGCTATATTTAGTTTGAGCTGAAAGGACTCTTAATTGACTTACGGACCGTTAAATTTGTCTTTGCAGGAAAGTAATAACAAAGCGTCTGCTCCAGCGGACGCACATGGAGGTGTGGACGAGGTGACCACACAAGGACACCAAATGAAAAATGATGCAAAGGAATTGATGAAAGAGTCCCTGCTGTGTGAGCCTCGCAGCAGTGAGAGCAGAGGAAGTGCATCAGAGGAAGTGGTGGAGAGTGAAGGGGAAGACGGGGAAGGCAGCGCCCTGACGAAGCCGAGGAAGATGGTCTATAAGCCCCTCGGCCACATGCCCTCTCTTGCAATGGAGAACACATTCTCCGTAGACGGGATCCTGCAGAGGCCTTACGAAAACGGCGTAGATGAGGGACGAGATTCAGACAGCATAAGTGCCTACGAGGATGCATCTGCTGAGACTCCAGAGCAGGACAGGATGTTTCCGGGCGAAGAGGACGCCTTCGATCTGCCTGATGATTCAGAGGGAGGTTCCCCTAACAACTGCCCGCTCAATGACGGGGACCTCCAGGACCCCAAAAACCCTGAAGCTTGTATTGTGTCTTAATCTGTTTAATCTACTACTGGGGAAAAAAGATGATTGATTATCGATCATTTGGTGTAATTCAGGAGCTCTTTGAGCCGCAGGTTACCCACATCTGATACTTGTGTCCTTAGAAATCTTTGAGGTCAACAATTACATTCAGAGTTCTAATTAGAGCTCCAACAAGTAGTCGATTGAAAGAAAATTAATCTGCACCTATTTTGACAATGGATCAATTGTTTCAATAATTTTTCAAAAACATGCCAAACATGTGACACACATTGCTGCTTTTCTTTGTCATATATATATATATATATATGTATATGTCAAAGAAATACCTTTGGGAATTTGACGCGTCACCAAAGACTTTGGGAAATTGTATTGGTAGTTTTTCACTAGTTTGTGTAATTTTCTAACAAAAGAATGAATTGATTGATCTGTAGCCTAATTGATAATGGTTAGGTGCAGCCCTAGTTGTAAAACACTAAGTTTCAGTTTTAAATTCACAACAAAAAAACCAACTCAGGATCCAGGTGGTTTACTAGCTGGAAATCCACTAATGACTACTTTAATATTATTTGCCAATAGTTACTTTTTAATATCTGTCTTAACTTTTTTTTTTTTTTTTTGTAATGCGTGGATAGACATGGAAGAAAAGTCCATTCTGCTTTGACCGTTTACCTCTTTTAATCTTTTAATAAAGGTTTGTTGTATACTAACAGCTGCCAAGACACAAATCAGGATTTACCTGTAGACAAAACACAGTGAGCTCAGGAAGTTTCTGGACCGGGACTGTTGATGTCACATTAGAAAGTCGGGAATTTAGAGACATTTCAGACACTCAGTCGTTAACTGCATTTTAAAGATATTTGTTGTGGCGGTCCTCAGCTGCAGAGCTCACTGTGCAGAAAGTTCAGGACATGTTTGATCGATCTTTGGAAGCTAAGAGCACCTACAGGTAATCAAAGGCAGTTGTTTGAAGGGTTATAAGATACAGATTAAGGGAAAATGCCATCTTTTTGCTGCCTTGCTGATCTTTACAAGAAGATTTATTTTTTTATCTTTTATATATATGTCCCTTTTTTTTATGTTGAATTTAGGGAATTGGATTTGGCTGCATTTGCACTTTCTAAAGTTCTTGTATTGTGGCATAACTTTGTCCAATTTACATTAGAAACAACATTCCCTTAACAACCAAACACGTCAGCAAGAAGTAATCAGCTGACCAGCAGCAGGCTGCCCGCATGGTAACACTGTACATTTGCACATTTGCAGTGAAACTTGCTGAAATTAGTCTCTTTCGATGTCTGATTGCTGTAAACACTTTGTATTTAATCGCACATTTTTTATGTTTTTTTAAAACATTTTTATAATGTTACATTTCTTTTATGCTTAAGGCAAGAATAGATCCTTTCACCTCATTTGTGATAGTTTGCATGAGCACCTAAGAATGTATATCGATTTCCAAACTGCACATGAATTGATCTGTGTGATTTATTAGTACTTTTGCACGCAGTACACATGTATAAAAGAATACTTTGATCTAAGGTATTTACTGCGACAATTGGTGTTTTGAAGGGATTTCAATTGTTGTTGCAAATTATGTATCATTCTGGTATTTTCTGGTTTTAAAGGTGGAATTTAGCAAAATTAACAAAAAAAAAAATGTCTTTCGATGGAACATATGTGATACTAACAGTTTAAAAAAAAATGAAAATCACAATTTTGATAAGTGATTCTGTTACACAAAAGGAACAATATTAATACATTTATGGACATTTTTAAATGGGACGAATGTTTGCAGTTGCTGCATTTCGCTGCTTATCATTGTGTGGGTTTGTAATGTTTGTAATGAATCTTTTGTGGTACTTCCATCACATTATTTCAACATAATGCTGGTTCACATGCTAATACTTGATTATCTGCAGTGTTTGCTGCCATGATGCACAAACAGCTCAGATTACATTAGTTTATTTTCACACGAAGTGAGCTGATAAGATGTTACTGTAGTGCTGTGTGGTGGCCCTGTGGTCAGTTCTTGGTCAGGTCAGATGTTCCTACATGAACATCCACAATCGTTGGTTGTTTTTGTTGTCATCAACAATTCATTTTACATTCCTGTTGATTTCTTGCCAGGTCAAATAATTTTGTTTTGCTGTAATAAACCAGTAAATGTATGTTACTCCGACTTTCAAACTGATCAATCATCATTTTCAAATGTACTTATTTTTCTTATACGAGTGTCCGGGGCTGTTAAGCATTTTGAGCGCACCGCAGCAAGTTTTTCAAGCAATCAAATTGTTTTTCGTGTTTCGTTTTCCTCGACAATGCAAAAAAATGTTCTTACTGTAATAAGATGCGTCTTTTGGGGTCTAGATATTTTTGACTTGTCCTGAGCTTTGTATTAAATGTTCAGATGTAAATTCCATACATTTATACTTGTAATAGGTACTACATTCCAGACATATCAAAATAAAAAGTGAATAATGCTGATGAGTCATTTGTTTTAACTTATAGTATACCTAAAATATTCCTGACATGATAAAGGAATCGCTATCAGAAGCAGATTTTTTTCTTCATATAATATTTAATTGTATATGTGTTGTATCCCAGTCAGTGTCTCTGTATATTGTTTTTGTTATATTACACATCTGGGGGAAAAAAACCCGTCATAGAACTAATTCAAGTTAAAAACAGAGATTTAAGTCATTTTTGGAAGAGAAACTCCTGCAACTAAAGAGGTTGATATAAACTATGAAAATAGCATTGACGATAATAATTATGGACACTTATCTGTTCCTGTGAAACTTAAAGTGCAATGACAGAATAACAGAGATATCCAACAGAAACATCACTGGACTCTCTACTCCTTCAGATACCTGAAGGAACTTTTAAACTAGTTTTTCATTTTGTTCCCTGAAGTATTTTGGCCTGACGTGGTGTAACATTGTTTTTATCCATCAGAGGGCAGAGTCGAGCTCGATTTAAAATGGAAATGAGATGTTCCTTACATTTGGTCTGGTGTTTAGGGGTGAGGTCATAGTTAATAAAAGCTACATAAATGTTTGTTATTTGTGATGAGTTCAATAAATTAAACACATTTTACACATTTGCTTTAGTTCTGTTTTTACTGTTCTGGTTGTTATCTCCAGTTGACGTGTTTTTCTGTTTATTATTAATATCTTTTTTTGTGTAGTTGTTATGTCTAATGTGTTATTTCAGTGGAGGTAAGCCATGCCACAAACACACACACACACACACACAGCAGAATAAACATTAGAGTTTATATGTTTTTCATACTGAGAGTTCAATTGATATTATCACAAACAATGAAGTAAATAGTGTCGATTGCACAACATCAGCACAGGTTTAGCACTCGAGACTTGTGTTACAGTGATTTGGAACAAATTAATTCAAATAAAATCAGGATGAAAAGACACATTATTAAGATTTACTCCAAAATCAGATTGAGCTAAAGTGGAAAATCATTAATTGTAGAGAAAGTGGAAGTTGACACAAAGTCTTTTACCGGTTATATCTTATTTCAAATACAGAAAAAATCTGATCAAAACATTCCCTTTTCTTTCTTCATCTTCAGTTGTTTCCACTGCGGCATGCTGGCAAAGTCGTCTTTGGTGATCCCAAAAATGTTGTTGAAGTCGTAGTCGGACAGATATTTCTGAAAAGCATTTACCCAATTTTAGTAAATAAAAACAAATGATTACCAATGCATCACTAATACTATATAGCAGCAAAGCATCACTAACAAGGTGCAAAAAAAATGTTGAACCAACAGTGATTGAACAGGGAACGAATCAGGAACTAACGGCAAATTAATGAGTATCTCCTGAATAATGATAACTGAATCAAACATGGAACATAATGATATCAACTTCCAGCTTCGCTTTATGGCTCTGTAATTTCCTAATTATTTCATAGGAAGATTCTTAAAAATAAATATGTAAGTTCATACTAATTATATGTAAAATAGAGACAGTAGGGCAGCCAAACATGCAAAAACGTGAAATTCAAAATATGGAGAATGAAGTTTCCAATTACAAAATAACGATTAATACACATTTTCTTAGTTTAAAATTTAGCTTGTCTTTTAAGGAAATTCCTCTTATTCCTAAAATATAAAGCCATAAAATAAAGTATTCTGAAATCAAGAATTTCCACTCTGGGTAATGTGGCATTTAGAGGAAATTGCTTATTTTTTATTTATTATTTTATTTCAAAGTAAATGTGTAAAAGTTCCAAATAAAGCTTCAATTTTGTATTATCCATCTTTTGATAAGAGAATGTGCCAAGCTGTGTTTTACTGTCCATGCTGCATATATCACTTTCTGCTAATAAAGCTGAATAAAATGAAAAACTCAGCCTAGTTTGTTGAAGGTTATTTCTGCTCCCCTCACACACGCACACGCACACACACACACGCACACACTACCTCTTTCTGGGTTGGGTCAACACCTTCAGGCAGCTCGCCGGTCAGCTTGTTGATCAAGTTGTTGGGTTGAAAAGACCGAGCGTTTTTCTCACTTTCAACACTGTTCTGCTCCTACAAACTCAGATCAAGGTTCAGGTTAGGAATATTAATCTTCATCTTCATTAATACATCACTTCCTGATGTGGCATTGAATCGGATGTTGGTGGATGGAAAAGGTACTAACTAAGGAAGATTCAGATTCTTGTCCCTGTAGTACTTTTTGACATAACCCTTACATAGCATCGGTCATAGCTAAAGGTACACATGTTACACTTTCTTCAATTCTTCCATGTACTAGTAATGTCCCTAGTAGCTCTTTTAGTAATAAATACTAACCTGGTTTACCTCTTTACCTTACGTGCATGAAGAAGAATGCTAAAAATGTTGGTAACCAGTGAATCTATAAATAAATATAGAAAAATAAATAAGACTTTACTTACAGCTGTAACGTTGACAGGTGACGCTTCATCTCCCAACTCCCTCTTCAACTCCTCGTAGCTCTTTCCTCCCTAAAAGAAAGAAACGTTTATCAGCGTAGGTTTCTTTTACTCCTCAATGTGCATGTCGATGCTCCGTTTCAGTTCAAAACCACTCACGCTCCACTTGGACGGGTCCCAGGCTGTGAACCACCCAGTGAAGGTGGGCGGCTCAAATCCCTGCTTGATCAAGACGATGAGGGTGTCTGGGTCCCTGGCGCCCGGGTGGGTGCGCAGGTACTCTTGGCTGGTCACCACTGCTTCTTTACGCTCTACCTCATTAGCCTCTTTACCGATCCAGAGTAACACCTGAGGCCAACGACAAGAAAAAAGTACGTTTAATATTTCCCTAAGTGGCATGGCACAAAAAAAAGACACTTCAGGGTCCGTATACACAAACATTCTGATAATCCTCTCAGAAAGCTTCTCACTTAGCCTACAACTTTCTAGCCAGGAGTCCTAGTTCAAGAGTGATTTAGGAAAACTGAGCAAGGAAGGGAGAGAAACGTTTACCTTAGTGAGGAGATGAGATTGACCCTCAAAAGGACTAATCATGGAAGTGTGTCTCTATTAAGACATGGTGTAATTGTGAATATATTTTATGTAATGAACATCTCTGTTGAATATATTTTAAGCCATACTCTAACAGTAGCCTACAAGACTCCTAACAGGTTTCCACTTTAGGACCTGTCTTAAGGGCGTAAAACGCTTTGTCAAAAACCTTTATCTTTACCAGGATCCAGTCTTCACTGTAAGGGGAAATTCTTAGAAAACATCATAATAATAATTTTCTCATAAAGTCAACAGACTCTTTGTACTAAGACGCTTTGTGAATACAAACCCAGGTACGTTGGGGATGTAAAGAGTAGAGAAAGAATAAAGAAGTCAGTTTTCTTCGTCACAGTGTCCCCTCATACCTGGTCCCACGTGTCCAGCAGCATGACATCATCCTCATTGAGGTCGTCCTGTGTGAACTGAGTCACCTCGGTCACGATGAAACGGCCCGTCTTATTGGAGCATTCAAACAGGCGCGGCTGGTGGTCTGAAACCGCCTGCTGTAATCTGTGATCAACAACATGTGAAAGACATATATTTCTTTCTTTGTCTTGTCCAATTGTTGCGGTTTTCTTTCTGTAATCTTTTTTTCTCTTTTTCTTTTTTTGTGAGCTGGTGTTGTCATCTCATCATACTGTCGTGCCTTTTATGTGTATTTCTTGGCTGTGCTAAGTAAATGAATAAAAAACGTAGGGAAAATAATAAAAAAACAAGCGTGTCACCGTCGCTGCAAAAACTCTTCATGAGCCCATTTGCAAATGTTAGTAATGTATTTGTGTCACCATCACCTCTTCTCACTGGCATAGGGAGCTTTCCCTCCGAGCAACTCCCAGAATTCAATGGGCTCCTGACCCTCGGCCACAATCTCCTCAGAGTCTTGCTTTGAGTTCTGGCCAACCACAGAGCTCACCTCCTTAGCCATGGCTCTCTCGTCTCCGCTTGATCCCTGGTGACAAAAACTCAGTTACAGCCAGTTACTTTGATTTAGTGCACTATGTGGCTAAAATGACGTGGACGCCCAAACATTACGCCCATGTGTGATTGAACATCTCATCCTGCGCTCTTGTTCCGGACTTGTCCTCTCCAAACTGTTGCCACAATGTTGGAAGCAGACTGTTGTCTATAGTATGATTGTATTCTCTACCTTAACTGTAACCTTTTCGCCAGTCGCTAGTATCTTTATCTGCGCCAAGGAGGTTATGTTTTCAGAGAGGTTTGTGTGTTTGTCAGCAGGAGAACGGAAAAACTGCTCTCGCGATCTTCATGAAACTTGGTGGAAGGGTGTAGCACGGGCCACGGAAGAACCCAATACATTTTGGAGCGGATCCGAATCACGGGGCGGATCCACACATTTCTTTTCACTTTCTTTAACTGTGGAGATAGGGCAATTGGCCTTGGCGGAGCTCTGCACTCTCCAGGTGCCCTTTAACTTACATATATTTTGACCTTTATGTAACCGCGGATACACAAATGCGAACATGCAATTCATAAAATACGAGAAACCACAAAAAATGCTATGAAAAGTATCATATTGTATTTTATTGTCACCCTGCTGCTGCAGTTCGGTGAATGATCAGTTTCCCTATCTGATTTTAACACCACCTTTACCGTACCTTTCCACACCACAGATAGATTCCTGATTGGCTCTTTAGAAGAAACACATCGTTGGAGTTCAGAGAGGTGGCCAGCGCAGGAACTTCAACGGCTTTTGTGTTGGATGCGTCAGATCCGTGAACCTGGAACAACCTTATCGGTGGTTCTGGGTCAGAGGACCCTTTTCTAGATGTTCCCCCCTAACAAAATAAATTCTGAACTGTCATAAGAACCTTATACACCAGAATGTTTCTGAATGAATGAATATAAATACAGTCGTACCTCAAAGATGATCATTTTACCCTTGAACATCGCCATAAAGTGTCGTGGTTCTTTGCCCATTGTTATTCTCACTTGAACTGGCTCATCACTGTACTTCTGATCCAAGTTCACAGCCTGAAAAGCTGAAGCGGTCACTTCATCCTGTGACGCTTTACGACCCTGAAATAATAAAGTGGTTTCATCACATAACACAGAGATAATCAGAAGAATCCAAAGCACGGACAGCGAAGGGTAGACTTTCTTGTAAGAAACTTTGTGAGAAACGTAATATTTCAGTGTATGATTGTGAATTATTATTATTATGTAAGACACTGGGTGTTTAAGCAAAATCCTCACCTGCCATATATAGAGCAGGTAACACTTCTTGTTGTTAGTCAAGTAAGTGTAGAGGATCAGGTAGCAGTCTCCTCCATAGAAGTATCCGTACCATTCAGGGTCCACGGGGACAAGCTCCAGATTCTCAATTCTCCACACCTGGACACATCCCAAAGGGAAACACTGACTCACAGAGTTGCATTTAACGTCTGCAGGCAAGTTAGTGCTACTATGAGGCGTTAATGCTCATTACACATAAGAAAGAAATGGTAAGAGACACAAAGCATTAAACTCAGATATGTCTAACTTAGTTTTCATTAAACTACGCTGTCCTTTGTCAGCAGGGTCAGATTAACACAGGTTTACGGCTTTTTCACCGGAGACACTTTGGAATGTCACTGTAGGAAAAGCACAGGGGTAAATAATCAAATTAAAGCTCACTATAAGATAAGATAAAATAAGATAAGATAAGATAGAACTTTATTTATTTAGGGAAATTGTTGTGCAACAGTTGCAATACACTGCAGAAGACAGTAGAAAATAGTGCAAAATGTTTAATACAAAACAGCTGTGAAAAAAACTTTCACAGCTGTGATAAAGAGTTCCCAGTATTTTAGGCAGGGGATTTTTTGTGTGTGTCAGGATGTGTTTGTTCTTGTAATACTCATTTTGGCCAGAAGACGCTGAAGTGCACCACTGCCACATGTTCTGAGTAGGACTAAAAGCATACATGTTTTCTTCCAGGTGAGTTTTCATTTCTCCATTCACTCTAAACACAAGGTTCTCATATTGTGTGTTAGCAAGTTAAGCAACTTACTATCATGTCTTTTTACATAAAGATGGTCATGAACATACAATTGAAAAACAATTGAGATCAGATTTAGAAAATGGATCACCAGAATGTATTTGCCTCTCAGGGCTTCCGTACCTTGTTCTCCTAAAGCTTTAATCAGTTTTTTCCAAACAGATTAAATTGTCACAGATACCTCTATTTGACCTGATCCATTGTCCACCATCCGCTCCTGTGCCGCGACCTCTGGCATGGCGTGCATCAGAGACGCATCAAACTTTTCCTGAGTGATATGAGCTGAAGCAAAATATGGTCACAAAACCAAAGCAAGTGAGTTTTTATTATCATTTATCAGAAGCAATAGGTACTTTTAGTCGTGTTTTTGTGAATTTAAGAACACACATACCCACTTTCCCTCTTGTATGCACTTTGCCCAGACCTTGAGTCTGGTCCTTTACGGTCCACCTCTGGAACAGCTGCTTGAACAGAGCTGACTCTGCCCCGTCATTCACCGTCTCCACATTTATAGTGACCAGGTAGTTTTTCATTTTGCTGAACTCCTATAACAGCCAGACAAAAACATAGTCAAGGCTGTTGTATTACACTACATTCATTTTTAGCTAGGTGAACCAGATAAAGTGAAAACTGAGTGTATGCAAGAGCAATCAAACACAAGCTAAAGATAAACGTGAAGGTCACTCACCAAAGCTCTGGCCATAGCAACCTGTCGCTCAGCTTTGTTGGCTTTCTTCCCCTTCCAAACAAAGATCTTCGTCCCTCCCTGATCCAGGAAGTAGCAGTCCTAAACAGATAATTATATTAAATATACATGACTAAATCATTTCTTACATCAGTAAATAAACTATTTGTATAAGTCGTTTGGGTCTAATCTTCAGTATCATGAGTTTAAAGCCTTTAGCTGTGCAGGAATGATGAAACATTACACTAGTTTAGGGGTTTTCAAAGACGTGGGCCTCCCCTCAGGCAAAGTTTGGAAAAAGGTGCCTCCCAGGATTACTATGTTATTTGATCCCATAGATTGCTTTGCCTAATATTGCTTTTTGACATAACTTCATACTACATCAAATAAATAAACAATGTGTGTCTCAAGACATATATTAGTTTCTGACTCTGGGAAAGTTGGAAAAACAGTCAAATTCACCAAAACGACTTTATCTCTGAACTATAACTACTAAATCACACACATTCAAGCTATTCAAAACAATGTTCACCTAAACCCGTGTCACTAGACGGACAACCATAACCAGTTTTATTGTGGCATCGGCCATAATATATAGCGTATGCATCCTTTATCTGTTCACCAACTCACCTCATGGCTGAGGAGATCCTGAACCAGAGGCCTGGAGGCGACTTCTGTGACCTTCATCTGACCATCAGCATCTGTCACTCTGAATTAAAGGCACACACACAAATAAGTAGAAGAAGCAAACAACACTTTAACTGGACATGAACACAGACGGGGAGCCGCTCACTGGTAAAGTGTGAGGTTTGCTTTCTGTTCCTGGTCAGCAGTTTCATCCGGAGGTCCGTCCGTCAGCTCGCAGCTTCTGTTTCCAAGAACACCGTTCAGGATCTCCATGTTCTGAGGAGAGCTGCTCTCTGCGTTGCCCTCGATCACTCGGATCTCTGCCCGGCCTCCTCTCTCTCTGTCTCGGATGTCTTTGGCCAACAACATGCCCTGAGAAGCAGAAGCACAACACAGCTCCAGAAATCTCAGACTTCTATCTAGATTTTCCCTGCACGATCATCGCGGCCAAAATAAGTCACAATAACGATATTATTGCGCTATTTATAGATATTTTTCTCTTATGAGTCTTTTCTCTTTCTTCAATATACAAGAATTTTTCGGGGTTTATTTCTTGCTTATTATTATTGAATTATTTATTTTATTAGTTTTTGTTGGTTTTGCTTTGTTTTGTTTTGTTTTTGTCTCGTTTTGTCAATATATGCGTTCTTGTGTATTCCTATGCAGTGCAGTATTGTATATCACTACCTGTATGTGGGAACTACCTGTTTTGTGTAATGCTCTTTGCATCAATAAAACAAACAAAAAAAACTCATGGCTAAGTATATCTGAACTAAACTAAAAGTGAGGTATAAACAAAATGACGTAAACACCTAGAATATGAATATCAATGACCTGAGAGTTTCCGTCCTCACTGCGTTGCTGTTACAAAGTTATGAACTGTGTGCAGCGGGATGATGAATCATTCAGAGCCTCAGGCCTATTTGCAGGAAGTAGGAAATGAGCTTTGACGGCACGCTCCCAAAGTTTTCCATAAAGGTTTTATGATGATATTCAGATCTGGTGAGGGCAGCACGGAAAGCAGACTTGTTTCAGAGTCTGCGCCTCAAACGTGTTTTATGTACATACAGAAAAAGAAAGCTGCAGATGATCATCAAACATCATAATATCACAAAATGTCATGTTATGTTAATGTTAATGGTATTAATTATTATGCTATTACTGTAAACTGTAAAGTATCAGGTCACAGGTACGCTGCTTTTTTTGTCCTCCTACCAATAGACTGCATATATAAGACCCGAGCGCACATCATCATGTCTTATTGATGATTACAGGAAGGCCATCTGACAGAAGTTTTTATATTGTTCATGCGAACGGACATTATATCCTGTATTATTCAGAAGAAGAAGAGTGAAAAAAAATGTGGAGTAACTGCTTATCTTTTTTCTAGATTTCTACTGAAGTATGTTTATGTGTTTCCACATGGATTGGACACCCAAGAGTAGACAAAGACAGCCGTTCACAAAAATCTTACTTTAAGCTTTTCCTGTTTATTACACTTGGGTCCGCTCCACTGAACGATGGTCTTGCCAATGTCCAACAGAAACACATCTCCAAGGTTGAAGCTTGTCCAGCTCATCTCCACCTGAAACAAATGCAAACATGAAGCACTCTCTCTGCATGACAGTCTGGTTGACGTGAGTAGAAATTGTTAGGACTTTAAGTTAATTGAATCATCATTGTTTGAGTCTCAAAACAATGTGTAATTACTCATGACAAGCTTATGGAAGCAATGTTTGTCACATGAGTTTATGTGAAACAATGACTTGTTAAGGCTATTGGATGTATGACCCTGTAATGAAAACTAGAATGAATATAAAAAGCAGTGTCCCACCTCTTTTGCGATCACTCTTTTCTTCCCTTTGACATGTAGCAGTCTCTTCACGTCGTAGGTGTTGGTTTCAGTGTGCCTCATGCCTGATGCAACTCCACCTTTCTTATAGCTAAACAAGACGGATGAGGATTTTTATTATTTCTTTCACTCTCTTTTTAACGATGGCCTACTGTTCTGATGTGTCACTCACATTACTCCCTGTTTGAAGTAGCCCTTAAAGGCATCAGACTCGTGGCTCTGAACCTCGCGGTGCTGGACCGGAGTGGAGCCCAGAAATTCATCCAGCTGTATGGTGTAAAGAGCAGCTGCACCCTGTTCATCCTGAGTGGACTGCGAGCCGATCCAGTAGTGGATATCATAACACACAGAGCTGCTCACCTTCTGAGTCTGTGGAGAGAGTGTGTGTGTGGGGCGGTGTGTAGACCAGGAAGTTATCTGATAACCAGGGTTGGGTAGTAGCTACATGTAACCAGGATTATGTCATCTTATTACAATACAAATGTGCAATTAGATAATAGTTACATTGTCAAGGATTTCTTCTTTTTTTTTTTTTTTCTTTAAAATATGGCAATTTAAAAATGATGAAACTTTTTTTACATGATAACCAGTTCTTTTAACCAATATAAATGTCTGACATTCGGGGTTCATCAAAGGAAGTTACTCCTCTCAGGTTGTTAGGATGCTAGTTTTGTTAATGGTGATTTATCGAATATCGTTTTCGTTTTTTAATGATGATTTATTATTAATGGAGTTTTTATTCCTTTATATTTACATTTAAATTGGAACATTTTGATGAAGTGCTCCTCGTGCATTAGGAGTCCTCCATGTGACCTTCGATTTAAAAAAAATTAAATAAAAGGCAGCAACACAAATGTACACAAAAAAAACAGCATCCCACATTGTGACTGATATAACACTAATATGATGCAATATTTTCAATGTTTGACTTTGAAGCAATCCAAAAGTATTCAGATTAGATTTTTAGAAAAAGATTATAATCCAATGAATTACGTTACTATTTACAAAATCTCCCATGTAATTTGTCTTCAGTAACCCCACCCTGCTCATCTACCGAAAGACTAAAAGACAAAAGCATTATGTCACTGCTTCATTGTACAACGTCTAAAAATACAGCTGTGGGCTTTACTAAACAAATAAGCAGCCATGGCACCCAAAACCACAATTAGTCACCTTCTCAGACTTACAGATAGAAGTAGGTAGCAGTCGCCCTCATAAAAGTTTCCATGAGATTTCTCTGGAATTTGTACCAGCTCCATTTTCTGTTGCACAGAGAAAAAAAATAAATCTACATTTCAGGTCTAATAATAGCCAGTATTCCTCGATCTTTTTCCCCCTCACATCATCACTGCTGTTTAAGTCATTTAGTCCTGGAGTAACAGACTTTTTATTTTTTTTTTACCTTGGAACCTAGCAGCTGATAAAAACTACAGTCACTATTGCAGCATCCACTGTAAAATGAAATTACCTCAATTCTCCAGATGATAATCCCCGTGCTGTGAGTTACTGCTCTGAATGTGTACTCCATGTTGCTCGGATGCACTCGGTTTCAGTGGCAATGTACACTTTTGTTGCTTTGTTTTCTTTATCTGGAAGAGGAAATCATTATGAAATCACTAATATGTGGTACTTTAAATACAATATCCAACAAAAATGTTGACAATAATTTCAAAAAGGTTTTCTTCTTTAGTCTCTTTTCTCCTTATAAACTGCACAAAATAAGATTTATAGCAAACCTGCAGCCAGCCAACTTGATTAAATCTCATAATCGATATATTATCCAACAGAACATACCTTGTATTCTTGTTTGATGACGTCCCTGCAAGCTTGTTTGATGTGCCAACAACTGATCTTCTATCTTATAACAAAAGGCCCTCAATCCTCTTCCCCTCACCGGCCCTGAAACATTTGCCTGTGTTTGCATGTTTCAGGACCTCTCACGGTGTTGCGCCCAATCACAGAGGAAGACACAAAATCCTGTATGCAAATGTTCGGAAAAAAAGGATAGACTCATATTCAAATGCACAAACACACACAGTAACACTCATCCATCTTGCATATATATTTTCAGCCCCCTCGGCCGTGTACTACCACATTATGATTATAAGTACAGCCATGAGTAGAAAGACTGTCTATAAATAATAACTTAGTGGTAATGAGCTTTCACAAGAATGGTATATAATAACACATGACTTATAAAGCATAAAGATAACGATCATTTGTTTATATTATTAGTAGTAGTGGTATTAGCGGTAGTGAGAATCTTTTTTAGTAGCATTATATATCTGTATATATCTATATGGTGATGATGCTGTGAACTGACTGCTGGCACCTCAGTGAGATGGTTTGTTTGGGGCCCTGTAGGAGACAGTTCTCAGAGGTGTGGAGCCGACCCGTCATGAGAGTCTGGCTCCCGAACAACCTGCAGAGAGCTCACATCAAAGGTGCAACAAACACGTTTTTTTTAATACTTTACATTGTGAAGTAAAAGTTGATTGCACAATGTAATGGCTGTAAAATAAGGACACCGTCTGAGTTTAGATTGGTTCCCTAAAAGCCTCGCTTTAACGATGCAATTCTGTCTTCCCCCGGGTACGGCTCGATTTACGGCACAAAGACGTGGAAAACGAAATGCATTGTGTCTTGTGCAGTGTTGCCAAATATTTTCCATTGAAATGATCTAGCACTAGCTTCAACAGTCTCTAAAAGTTGCCAGTTGGTAATAAAATATAGTATGCTTCAATAGATTTCTTGCTTTTTCCCCTGATGGTCTGAAAAAGTTGTTAAATTTATAGCCAGCTGTAGGCTCTGAGAACAGAAAGTCGTCTGGTTGTCTTTGCGACAGTGCAGCAATGACAGCACTTGGAAACGCTGGGGGTGGAAATGTTGCTACTCGCATAGCGAACCCAAATCTCAGGTTGAACTGTCAATGACCAAATTGCATTGTGGGTAATGTAGAAGAGGAATATGCTGAATAAAAGAAGTTCTTTATCTTATTTTTTTCTCTGTCAATCACGAGTCGCACAATGTTTTAGAAGCACAATGCTAAATCTGTGGATTACTCCTCTAAAAAATATATTAGAGACTAGACGCCAAACATTAGGAATCTGTTTTTAATATTCTCTGTACATTATGTAAAACCTATTTATCTGTCAGTTACTTCATCACTTGCATGTAAAACACACAAGACAGTTTTTAATGATAACTGTTTGTGCTGTACTCCTTTAACACACAGTCACTACCCAGAAACATTTTCATACACAGCATATAAACGCCCACACACACTCACACATACTGGTCTGTTACATACTAACATAGCCAACTTTTAATCACCTCATTTAATAATCATCTTATCCTGTTTTTAATTATATCTATCCAAGTTGTTATCGCAACTTCTAAGCCTGTATACTCTTTTTTTATATATATATAATAATAAATAAAATAAATAACTAAATGAGAAAAGAAAAGAAATATGCATATTCAAATAAGCACATCCTTATACAAACGAACTGTAAGGAATGAGGGTAAAAAGTGCGATGAAGGAGAGTCATAAATGTGCCTCGCACTACCATAATTTACAATGAAAATATTGTAATAAATGACCAATACAACAGACGTTTTATTTGTAGCAGCATTAAGCAGCAGCATTATTAATGATGCCATTCGTGTGTATGAAGCTGAGATGGCCTGAGAGCCCATTGGCATGTTTACAGTAAGATATTGATCTTACTGTTATGATATTATGTCACTGCACACAAATCTTCCTGGTCTTAGTTTGATCTCATGGCAGGTTAACTTTGTATCAGTAACTTTTGATGTTCAGAAAACTCTTAAAGCTATCCAATTGGATAGCTTTAAGAGTCTTTAAGAGTCTAGATTGTGTAATAATTGTATAACATTCAATAATATCTTTGTAAAGTGTAATATTAGCTTAATGTGCCACTTCTTTTTATTGATATGCCACTTATTTTATTACTTGTTTTTTTATCGTTATTTGTATTACTGTTATTTTATTTTAATATTACTTATCTTTTAACTATATTACCCTCTGTTAAATTACTATTTTATGCACTGTACTTTGTACTGTCTTTTTAGCCTATTTTATATATGGATATTCTTTTTTTTTTGTATTTAAATGTGCTGTAGAATAAACTTGATATTGCTCTATGTATGTCAGGTGCACATATGTGCATGTGTGGAAGCTTAATGTTCCGTTTCAGGACCAACAATTGTGTATAATGTACAATGTGAAATGACAATAAAGGCATTCTATTTATTCTACATTTTTAATATATGATCTTTGAATATATTTGCAACTATGAATGTAATCCTGTGACCCTCCCACATGTTTTTCCATTTTCTATACTTCTTTCCTGCTCAGGTTTGTGGGGAGCTGGAGCCTAACCAAGCACGAAGCAGGACACACACACAGTCTATCAGAGGGCTACACAGTTCTCCTCTTAAATATATAGTTTTATAACTGTAATATTAAAGCTTTAGAACTCATGTTCTAACAATTTAAAGCTTTTATATTCCTTCATCTAGAGGAATGTGTTTTTAGAGAGTTAACTGAGAGCTCTTTCCCAGTTTCTGCTTTGATTGCATCAGTTATAATCATACGTTATATATAACGTGGATGCTTTTTAAGGAGAGCCAATGGGCTGCGTGGTGGGAGACAAACGGCAGTGATGCTGAAAATGGGAAAATGCAAAACTGTTGCATCGTAGATTGTACCGAATTAAAATAATTTTGCTTTGATTTACAAAATCGATTTACCTCTTCAGATGCACACGGTGCAATTTACATGAAATCACAAACGAGAGCATGAGTGCAGTAGTTACAGCAAACATATATAGAAACTTCTTACTTCATGTCTGTCTTCCTCAACTGTGGCTCTACTGGATATTATGGGAAGTAGTTCAAAACAAAATGAAAACTTAAAAGGACAGGAAGAGCGTTGTGGTATTAATTATAGCATGAACACAGTTCGGCCCAGAGTGAGTTCTGGAGCTAAACAATACACAGTAAAGTAAGCTGTGCTGAAAAAGAGGTGTACAGTGATGTCATTACTGACTTTTGCACAGCAAGGTGATCTTATAATTACAAGAGAAGCCAGCGACACTATTTCCTATTTCCCCAGTAATTTACCACTCGACAAACTAACTACTGTTTTTGTTATGCTCTGGACTTCAGTGCAGTGTTACAACTCTTCCTGTGCACAGGGGCAGCCGGAAAACACCGCAGACGCAGAAAAAATACTTCATTAATGAAAGAAACTTCTTATGTATGTTTCACGTGTTATTTGGATTATTAATAGATATCTTCCCAGCACTATTCCAGATTTCTTTCCCCTCAGTCACACCACATAACCGTTTAGGTGTATTGCTCAAAACATACTTCAGTTTGAAAGTCATCCCCTGTTTAGTGTGTTTAATGTATACAAGTGTGTTGAGGGACAAGTTAAGGATGATGAGATGCTCCACAGAATGATTCAGAGCGTCTGTTGTACTCACAGCTGTGAAGCTTTTGAATGACAGGTATTGTTTCTGGAGATATGGGTTGTGTGTGACTCAGGTTTTAAATGATTGATTGTCTCAAATACATTGTTTTGTATATTTGTTGGTCATTTTGTGGTTTTCCTAATGGAATATGTGTTAGCTTGAGTGTTAGCATTACTGCTGCTGTTGGCAGAGTGTCTTTTATATAATACCACCTACTGGACTCTAATAGGGAATTCAAAACTACTCTTAAGACCCATCTTTTTAAACAAGTAATTCACTTTGTGTTGTTAGAGAGTTACATTTAGAGTCCACGGCTTCTCTATAACACAGGACTCCAGTACCTCGCTGACTCCTGACTGCCACTCACGTTACACTTCCTCCTCCTACGTAACGTTAACATTGTGTGTTTTGAGTAATGAACGTTCTTGCCCCCCCAGAGAAATATATACATTTAAAAATGTGTTATAGCTCAAAGCCATGACACTTCGAAAACTCACACAGTGCAACTAAATTGTCAAACATTGTGAGGTGTGGCAGTCAGTCAGTCAGTAAGTGCCAGTGTGTGTGCATGGATGAAAGAATAGGGAGTGGTAAAAGGAAAAAGAAAGAAAAGGATGTGAAGCGGGGAACGTAAGGAGCGCAATTTATAGAAACAGTATATTGGGATGTTTTTTTTTCAGTTTGGCAATCAGATAAAAGCTGAAGTAAAAATAAACAGCAGTGTCTTGTCTCCTTTAGAGACTGTGAGCCTCCATCTCCACCAGATGTGTTTGGCTCCTCCCAGAGAGCTCACTAAAACATTCCAGCCCACCTCTGGGAATCTGCTGGCTCCTCCACACTCTCACTCAGCTCCAGACAGAACTTTTACAGGAGCTAAAGAGACTGGCACAAAATGAGAGGACTTATTGTCTTTGTTACTTTGGCCTGCTTTGCCAGCGCTCAGCACCAAGCACTGATTGACTACTTGGAGCGGAGGCTGCTCGCTATTGAGGTAAGACTCCCGTTACCTTCCTGTCGAGCCCTGCGCCCCAGAGTCCCTCTGAGAGGAAACTTCCTGGGACAGGGCAAACGCAATGGAATGCAGATGTGGGCAAATCCTGAGGAAACTGTTGGGAAATACATCTCTATGAGCTTCTTGTCTTGAGTCCAGATTTGCATATATGATCTAAAACAGGACACAGTCCATAGGAAAAGTGCAGTTTGTTAAAGTTACATTGTGGAAAATGCTAAAGTGATATGTAAAGCTGGTTTGTTTAAAAGAGTTTTGCTGTATTGGCGTGTGAAAATGACATTTATCATGATGATGAAGTAAAAGTAATTATTTCACAACACATGTCAGATTAAACATTTTTAGAGAATGTCCTGCCTGTGTGGAAGCTTATTTTTGTGATTGATACAAATATATCTCTCTCAGTGTTTCAGCCCCAAGGACCCAGTAATAGCTCTGCATGGGGCTCTTCTTGTCATTCAGTTATTCTATTTTAATATTGTGGTTTTGTTTGTTTAAACAGATTAAATATAAAAAATGTTCTACTCTTTCATATTAGGCCTTAAGTCATTCTAACAGTGTTCAAGAAACAAAACTCTGTCAAAAATATGACAAAAAATACTCTCTTATTGTGTCATATTCATGTTGATCAAATAAAAAAATTATTAAACTAAAAAATAAAATAGAAATACTTAAATAAATTCTAACATAAAATGAAAATCAAACTTAAATATATCAATGAATGAAAACAACTTCAGAACATTTTTGTCTTTAACAAGTTTCAGGGACCTACTGAAGAGTTTTAAATCATTCCTCCAATGGTTCAAACTCGGCTTAGTCTTAAAGTATCTACATTCATGTATAAAATACTTCCCTAGTAACAACACAACATTGAGAACAAAGTCCAAGTTTGTCTTTGCAACACGAACACAAACTTGTCTGTCTTCACTGCTGTACCTGGAGAGAAAATCTCTTCTCTTTCTTTTTCCTGCTCCACAGCGAGGTCAGAGGTCAGGGTCTGCTACAGAGCGAGCCGCTAGAGTTTTGCTAAAAAGACATCTGAGCAGGGTGGAAACTTGCCACGTGTGGGCTGAACCTGGTTGTTTGAAGGATGAGTTTCCTACTTATTATACCCTTCTGTCCCAGTCTACACTGAGCCTGAAAAGAACATGAAATCATGGCCTTCTCAGAGCTTTCTGGAAGTGCATTTACAGTTCCTGTGAAGCAAACATGTATTGCTCTCGTTACTAAAGTACAAACAGGTACGACGCAAACAAGTGTGACTACTTCAGCTTGTGTTAAATATTCAGACACAACTAATCTTTGTCAACAGGACCGGATCTCTCTGTGGCACGAACAGACCGCCCGCTACGCCTCCGAGCTGCGGGAGCTGAAGCAACAGATGGTTTCCCAGCTGGAGAACCTCGATAAAGAGAAGGAGACACTGCGGATGAATCTGGACGGTGTGGGGACGAGGGTGGACCGGGTCGAGCGTGAGCTGGACTACCTGGAGACCCAGAACGGAGCTCAGCCGTGTGTGGACGTGGACGACAAGCTGATCGAGCAGCAGGTGACGCTGGTGAAGGAGAAGCAGAAGGCCAAGTATTCAAAACTATCAGGTGAGATATGATGTGCTTAAACTGCACTGACTTTTATTTAGCATATTAATGAGAATAAAGTTTTTCAATGACTATGAAACTGAAAATACCTACTTAGCGCCAACTTAATCTCGCCAACACCTAAAACCCAAAGTACTCAATCATTTGAAAATCCTCAAGTTCGTGATGCAGTAACCATCAAATTGTTCATTTAAATTACAGAACAGTGTCACTGATTATACAAGAGTCTGAGGGTCAGGCATAAGGGGGAAAAATGAGAGGAGGAAGAATTTTCTTTATTTTGCAATTCAAGAATAAAGTCGAAATGTCGGGATAGTGTAAGTATAAGTCATAATATAAAAATTAAAAAAAGGCCTAAACGATGCCATCTACTGGGGGTTTTATTTGTCGACACCCTCTTTAGGTCACAAGGTCACAACAAGTCACCAAGTGGAAAATTCCTGAATCCCACTATAAAATGGCCACTTTTCTGTTCGACTCCCTGACGAAGGCTTGATGCTAAAACGCGTCAGTTTGTTTCTAGGTCTAACATGACTATAAGGCAAATTAACTATAAGGCATTTTAATTGTTTAAAAAATATTTAATAATAAAAAATTATAAAAAATAAATCGCAGGAGGAAGTTTTTTTTTTTTTTTTTTTTTTTATCATTTTGAGGATAAAGTCGAAATGTTGTATATGCGCTAATACTGAGAGTTCAAATTTATTTGAGACATATCGACTTCATTCTTTTTTCTCCTTATGCCTAACCCTAATACTCTTCCGTAAATTATAACTTACCAACAACTTAAACTGCATTAATTGGTCTTAAATTTCCACACAAACACTCCACTGGTGAGTCAATGACTTACCAAAACATTTTTTAATCACCTGTGTGAGGCGACTCCCTTAATAATCATCAACCCTTAATGATTTAAATAAGGGCAATTTAAGTGTTCGTACTGGGAAGTTGATTTACCTAAAATAATATTATCCAATGATTTACAGATGTCTCTTTCCTAATGTAAGTCTTTACGACCCAGAAGTTGTATTTCCACAGTTTGGCCACTCTGTCAAAGTCTCTGTTCCTTGGCTTGATTTTGACAAGAAAGCAAATGAATGTAGTTCCTCAAATGTCGAGCTAACAAAACGTAAAGATTGTCAGCATGTTGGCGAGGTGTCAGCTGTCGCTCTCTCCTTTTCAGACTGCAGCGACATGATCTCCAGCATAAAAGCCATGAAGATCTTGAAGCGAGTCGGAGGGCCAAAGGGCACGTGGACCAAAGACACCGGCAGGGGCTCTGGGAAGGTCTACATTTTTAACGGGACGGATGAAGACACCATCCATGAGTTTGCCTCCGTGCAAGACTTTGCCCGCTCGCTGGGCTTGTCTCTGTCCAAAAACCTGAAGCTGCCGTCTGCCTGGAGGGGAACAGGACACGTTGTCTTCAACAATCATGCGTATTATATAAATCAGGTTGACGATATAATGGTGGTAAAATACGACATGAGGAACAGCTCTGTGACGGACAGCGCAGTGTTCCCGGTGCAGGACCATGTCCCCGTGTACGGCCTGACCCCCGAGACAGTGATGGACCTGGCTGTGGACGAGGAAGGCCTGTGGGCCATTTATGCCACACGGCAAAACGAGAGGTACATCTCTCTGGCGAAAATGGACGCCAACTCGCTAGACATCGAGCAAATGTGGGACACAAACTGTCCGAGAGAGAACGCGGAGGCAGCTTTTGTCATCTGTGGCACTTTGTATGTGGTTTACAACACCAAGCAGCCCGGGCGCTCACGTATCCAGTGTGTGTTTGACGTCAATGATATGGTGACCAACGAAGACGCACCACTGGTTTACTTTCCAAAGCGCTACGGAGCCCACTCCAGTCTGAAGTACAACCCGCAGGAGCAGCTGCTCTACGCCTGGGATGACGGCTACCAGATCCTGTACAAGCTTATCATGAAAAAGAAACTAGAAATTTGAGCTAATTAATACACCGCATCATCCTCCTAAAACTTCCACAAACAAGTTTTAGCTCCTTAACTACAAACCATGTGTACTTCATATAACTGCTGACCATTTTTTATGCATGCTGTAGAATTTCAGATGCCGACTGCTTATTATGACAATTTCACACAAGTGGCTAAAAGGATAAAATAAGGAAGTGAAGACATTTTGGACAGACATGGATGTAAACTGCAACTTGACCGGTTGGCAGAGGCGTTCAACCGCGAGGTGGTAATTCTGGTGGTACACGTGGTATAACAGTTTAAGTCCAGATTGATTTGAAAGGTCTCAAAAATTACAGAACATTTTCTAAAAAATAATGAACTTTGACAGTCAAGCAAGTTTGATTGAAAAAAATTTATGAACAACAGAGGATAGGCAAAATAAATAAAAAAGTCGCAAAGACTCTGGTAGGTAAAATAGTCAGCGGTGACGCAAGTATTCAGGATTTGTAGTAAATTGGCTAAACATGCACCAGTATGGGCTTTAAGTCTAAATCTCCAAAAGCTTAAAAAGGTTCAAAAGTGCTGATTTAATTTCCTAATCCGTCTATTTTCCCACTTTCAGACGTGAACATCAGACATATTACCACATTTTGAAAGGTATTATGTGATTTCTTGATCTGACTGAGGCAGTTTGTCATCGCTGCCCAACACTTACATCTAATCAGACTTCACTTCTGTTTTTATCAGTTTAAAACTGCGTCTCCGTCTCCTGACGCGTCAACTTACTGCACTTACCTGTGATCTTTTGTATTTAATCAGCTAAGCATTTGTTTGCTTTTGATCATGCAGCAAATATAGGACACTTAAGACTTTTAAATTAGAATCATTT
This sequence comes from Bovichtus variegatus, assembly GCA_943593645.1. Lineage (NCBI taxonomy): Eukaryota > Metazoa > Chordata > Actinopteri > Perciformes > Bovichtidae > Bovichtus > Bovichtus variegatus. Next base: position 6,010,543 of record CALSCE010010723.1, on the reverse strand, counting down.
ACTGGACTTCTGACTTTAACTTCACCGTCAAAATGTGTCCATATTTTTATACCTTCGTCGGAATGAATTTTGATAACATAAAACTTGGAAGCGTTGCTAAGGGCATAAAAGCGCTAAAGCACCTTTGTTTGTGGTTCATCTTAACTTGACCTTCGTTCTTTCCCCCCCGGTCATGCTCGCCCACCTGCAATCGTTCACTCCATTGTTTTATGGGAGATCTAAGACAAAGATGTATGTAAGTGTAGCATCTATAATAATTATGTCTAAACACAGGCTTAAGTGTTGCTGAACTAGTCAGTATATAAAAACAACATATCGTGTAAAAGGCAAGTTCAGAAGACAGCATTAAAAATAAACATTTAGTCATGCCTCACATTTCATTTAGCAGCTTTATTAATTCATCTTTAAACATTTATAGTACAGATTGTTTTTAAAAAATAAAAAAATCAACAACTGTAATAATTGAAATATCTGTGGGGTTGTCAGAGCTGCAATATATATAACATATTTAGGATCCGTGCAAGAAACAGCTAGCTGGCTATCGCTGTTATATTTCTGTCTCATTAGTCGAGCACATACGTATATTTACTAAATGAAATCACCAAAATTAATAAAGAGCACCACTATTTGAATTATGCCTCACATATAATGCAATTGTTTATTAATTTATATCTGAATATTATATATCTATTTCTTATTGTTTGCTTATAATATGCTCATTTTCCCACTATCATCTATTCCTATTTCTGCCTTTGATTATTGTTCATTATGAAAATAAATAGCAAAGCACATCTGTTCACATGAGGAATGTCATCTTCTGTGTGCATGTGCAGTTACTAACATATTAAAGCCACCATGTGTCAGAGTTAAACATTTCAGGGTGGCATCAAACAAAGACGCTGTGGCAGAAAGCAATGTGTTACTTTCTCTGCGACTCTGATTTTGGGGGACTGAGCAGCTTTTATTGAGTTCAACCTTGTTTCTTGAAGGTGCTTTGACTGACATGACGTCTAAACACGACGCGACCAATAAAAACTTCTTTAGTTGGTTGATTGTTTGTCTTTCATGGGATCAGTGCTTTGTGCAGTTTGTTTTCAGGGTAAAGATAGTGAGAGGAATCCTGCCAACTAGAGCTGCTGAAAGAGTAGATTTCAAACTCCAAAGTGAGTGCGTTAAATATATAAAACAAGTTTGCAGAGTACGATAAATATTACACTTAAAACACCGAGGCAGTTTTTTTCCATTTTTTTTTTTTAACCCTCATTTTATGTTCAGGTTCATCATCTAATTTTAAAACATATTTGAACATTTGTGTCTCGAAACAATTAAAACATCGCCTATGTCGTAATAATTACTTCCTATAATTTTAACCCTTGAGCGGTCATGTATTTCTTCACATAATTAAGCTGTTACTTCATCCTCAATGCCTTTTTACAACATAAAATAAATAAATGGGTCTTTCCAGCCAGAGAAAAATACATGGAGGTATTTTAAAAAACTAGTCAGGTTAACAAAACCATTCCTCGTTAAAGAGTTCACCCACAAAACGACCATCTGTACATCAATAACTCACTCCTTGTCTCCACTGTCGCAGCTCCATTTGATTTAATTCATCAAGACTTTGCTCCGTTATTTTTTTATTCTTCTTCACAGTGAAGGCATGCGAGAAAAACTGTTTTCTTCAAGAATTCAAGCGAACAGAGTGAGAAGTGGATTTACAAATGACATTTTGTTGGGTGAAGTGCTCCTTTAATGTCTCTGACGAGATGCAAACTGTGGAAGCAGGCCTGTGTTTTCGCCCAGCCAAAGATTAATGAAGTGTAACAGTAATTTGATTTAACAATGAGAGACAGCATTCGACTGCGGTATTTTGAGTCACACAAACTATTTGGCGTAATTGTTTCACTTGGCTCCAGAACTGAGGAAAACATTGTTCACCTCTTAAACTCAAACTGTGTCAGACTCTGCCGACCCTTCAGATGAGCAAAGACCAAAATGACCCTCACACGACCCAACCGTAACAGCTGTTTAAACAAGTTTATTTTTTTTCAAACTGTAAATAAACAATATCCGTAAAAACAATTCATTATGTTCGAATAAAATCTAGAGTAAGAAAGATGCGAGGGCACATTCAATTCTGTAAAATCTGAATTACAACCGGAAACACTTGTATATCACAACCGTATGTACAAAGCTGAGGACTCCAGTCTGGTGAGTAATCCTGCCAGCAAACCTGAACGACCAATAAACATTTGTGTGTGTTAAACAATCAAAAGGTGCGGTTTTAAAATCACTACAAGATACTTTAGACCCAAATTTAAAGAATTTCTCTGCAAGAAAACCAACCTAAAAGAACACGATTGTCGCCTCGTGTCCTTTCAGCACCAACTGCTTTACATGAGTTTGTCATTCAGCTGCTGCTCTGTCTCACAAAGCCTGACGTTTGTCATTTGCACTATCCCACAAACTTATTCAATCATATTTAACTCCAACTACTTGACTATTTAAATTTGGACATCCTAAAGCCAACATACTATTTAAATTGGAAAATGTAACGGCAGCTTAATAGAATGAGTCTGCCTGATATAACAAATGACATTAGCATCAAAAATGGCAGTTGCACACAAAAATGCAAAATAATGATATTTCGAAATGTACAGTTAAACGTTCATAACTATTATAACGTCATGGATGAAAAAACAACAGAACTCTCGGGACGTCTATCGTCTCAAAAGCTGGTTTTAGGTATTACCAAACATCCATTAAAGGATCCAACATATCCTGTAGTGTCCACTTTTTATGTCCATTCCAGTCGTGGATATGAGGCGAGGAGGTCCTTATTGCTTAGACATTGTTGGTATTAAAATGGAGTGATACTTTCTTGACTCAGAGTCTCAGATGGGGAATTGGCATGGTGACGTCCCGGAAGTATCGATGTACAAGGGCGTTTTTGGCCGATAACCTTTTGTTTGGATCGTAATTCAGCATTTCCTGCGAAGTCAAAAACAGAAATGGAGAAATACATTCAAACAGTCTGTAAAGTAAGTCTACAACAAACTATTGTTTCCATTAATCTGGGTTTCTGGCTGACAAAACAAGACATTTAAAGAAATCACTTTAAACTTTGAGAAACTGGGATGGACATTTTTTCCTATTATATGACATTATATAGACCAAACAATTATTTGAGAAAATCAATCAGCAGATTAATAATGTTTATAATCGTTAGCTGATGACCTATTTTAGAGTATAAAATGTCAGAATATACTGACAAATGTTGCCTGTTATAGTTTTACATAACATTAACACAACATAAACTCATGCATGCAGATTGGTTGTTTTATTTGAACAAAATAATTGAATATAATTAGTCTACTATCATACATGACAACAAAAAACATAAAATCCTCACATTGACGAAGCTGCATTTTGGCTTGAAAAATGACTAAAAACGATAAATCGATTATTGAAGTTGTTGCCGATTTTCTGTTGATGACTAATTGATTAATCGCCTAATTGGTATCGCCTATAGCTTTACTATAAAAGGTTTCATATGTGTGTATGCTGTAGTGGAAAACCAATTGACTTGTTATCTTGTTTCCTTAAAATGCTATTTTATATGCTTGGTGGGACAAGTGACAGAATACAAACTGAAGAACTTGCTAAATGATTTAACTGGTAATCTACTAAATTTAACTGAGTGACAGACTATCCTGGGACATGTGTGCCTGATTGTGCTGCATTTAAGTGCAGTTCATGTTCTTTTACCCTTTTTATGCACTTTAACGTACATCTCATGTTATTGTCATCTTTTAATCTTGCCGACTACAAAGTTCCTTCGCAGAGGTAATTAATGCGAAATGAATATATGAACGAATGACAAATGTTCTCACTCCAAGAAGTTCTCTTCCATCCTCATCAAGAATCGGCACCACTTTGGCTAAGTCCTGCCGCGCCCACTTGGGGAACGATGGTTTGTAGTCAGGCATCGAGGTGACTCCAGGCCAGACGGTCTCGTCGGGCGTGCCCAAGGTGCGGAAGATTCGGAATAACTGATCGATCTCTGAGTCTCCGGGGAATAAGGCCCTCTTGGTGAGCTGTGCAACCGTGGACAGTGAGGAGAGTCCGTTAGTTCGAGGTTACGTTTGATCCATTGTGCATCATGTGCAGCCTTCATTCACGCACAGTGAAACTTATTGTGAAAACATGAAACAGAGTGCAAATTACCATTTCAGCAAAGATGCAGCCCAGACTCCAGATGTCGACAGCTGTTGAGTAGTATTTACAGCCCAGGAGGATTTCTGGGGCTCTGTACCAAAGTGTTACCACCTGGAAAATATCACAGAAGCAAGTTTGTATTATATTAATAAATATTAATTATAAAAATTATAAAACTTCAGTATTGTGAGACGTTATTCTGCATTTGGAGCGCTCAAGTCACGCATGATGGAGTACCTTAACGACTATATTTATAAAAAAGGCGACTGGCAACAAATTTAGCGACAGGGGAAAAAAAACTAAAAATATATTCAAATAGGCCTATATTATATTAGGGCCTTATTTATTGCCATGCATGATGCTTAGAATAATCGCAGTTCTTCTGACAACAGCGAATGGGAGTTAATATATTACAATATAATACACACACCTTTACATTCCTGTAAGTAAATTCCAATTCATAGTAGTCATAATAGTAAAAATAAAAACAAAGTGTTACACAGAGAATAAATATTTGACTCTTTATAATAGGCCTACATACACAGTATAGAATAATATTTTCACTGATTCTTCTCCGATATGCATGATCATACATTTGAATTCTTTATTAAAAAGGAAAGCAACAAGTTCTCAGAAAAAAGAAAATCGGAATCAGCCAAGAAAATAGCAATCTGTGCATCTCTAGTAATTAATATGCATTTTAAAATCATATAACTTTACCATTTTTCACATGTTACCTCGTGTGTGTATGTGCGGACGGGCACCCCGAAGGCTCTTGCCAGGCCGAAGTCAGCGAGCTTGATCTCCCCCTGGGCGTTGATGAGGAGATTCTGGGGCTTCAGGTCTCGATGAAGAACCCTATGAGAGTGGCAGAAGGCCAGGCCTTGCAGCAGCTGGAAAAGATAACTCTAAAAAACACACAAGAAATATATCTGCCCAGGTAAGTCAACGTAGAAAGTTCAGAGTCCATTTACTCTTGATTTCTTGAAGAGATTGAGACGGATCTGTTTTGCAAATCTAGCTGACATTTACCTTAACCAGAGGCAGTGGGATACCAGCGACTGTGAAGGAGTCCATGAACTTTTTTAGATCCTGATGAAGGAACTCAAAAACCAGGTAGAGCTTGTTCTCGGTGTGGATGACATCTCGCAATCTGAAACGTATTAACAGGCAGTTTGGCTTAAAATCTGACAGATACAAGCAACACCAGAATCTTGCAGGCAGGTTTTAGCTAAAGCTGAAACATTAGGCACTTACTTGACAATATTTGGGTGACTGAGTTCTTTGAGAAGTGAGATCTCTCGGATGGCAGTGCTTGGTACGCCCTCCGTTTCCCTGAATGAAATAATATTGTAAATGAAATGTTACTGAAGCTCATTCACTAATCCCAGGTTAGAAAAATGTTGCCATTTTACCTTTAGTTATTTATTTCAGCTTTGTTAATAATTTCTTGACATTTGTTTGTTTCAATTCATTCTATCTTCTAAATATAACATGGACGACCAGAGAGCTACGATCAGAGGCCGCTCTTATACGGGCACTGCATACAATCCTATAAATATATCAGGACACTTATCACTGTCAGCTAACATATCAGCCAACAAGAGATAAACACAGCAATGCTTTTGCCTTCTGAAGTCTGACACAAAAGGTCAGACTTCAGTCAAAACACTGAATAAAGTGAGTCACTGATGCCACCTGCTGAAGCCTGGGAAACATGTTTCTTGGCACAGCATGGCAGCAAAACAATGTTTTAGTTCATCTTTTAATTAAAGCAGTGTACTTAAGTAATAATCAGCCCCACATCTAAATTGTATATATACACACAGTATAGAGGAATTATCATATATAGGAGATTATATAAGCAGTGTCTGAACTGCTGAATTGTAATGATAAATCTTGCAATAGAGCAATGTGCAATAAATGTCAGCCTATCTTTCTATCTATACATCTACATGTAGTTACAGTGTAAAGGCTGGTTATAAAGACACACTAATATTTTTGTTGTATACTTTGTGAAACATTAACAGTGACAAAAGGACGCTCTGTAAATAAGCCTTATTAAATTTAAGAACATTAACTGTAGAAGGGCTTGACTTTTTTTTTATAAATACTATATTTACAACAAAGCTGAGGACTTACATCAAAACATTTAACATACAATATACCCTGCTGATTGTCTTTGTTTAGTAGTTTACAGACATTGATATTTCTTCAACATTTTGTAAACATAATATAGAAATAAGTTCTCACCTATTTTTTGATGTGAAATATTTGGACAGATCTGCAGTGTCACTTTTTGAAGCTACTAATGATATCCTTTTAACCTTAAAGATATTAGGCTATTAACTACTATGATAATCCAGATGACGCACCCTCGGAAAAATGATTAATTTAATTATTCTATGTGTCATTTTGTTTTTATAAAGCTTTTCCTCTAGAACTGCATTCTCTACTTAAATCACACACTTTTTTTTATGCATATGTAACGTTATTTGTGTAACTTATATATGTTCTACATACGCTGCGATTGTTTATCTGCATCTTTTGTATATTATATTTTGATAATCCCCCCCCCCCCCCCTGCAATTTAGCGGTTTGCAACTATTGTCCGACTGTCACACCCTGGTGATGGCAGATACTGTTTGAATGTGTCCGTGAACATGGAGCCTCTGACTATGAGTGACAGTGTCATCATGTCTGCAGTAGAAGCAGCAGTTAGCTCCAGTGACAACACTCAGCAGTGAACTTACGTGTCGAGCCGGATTTTCTTCAGAGCAACAGTTTCTCCGGTGACTTTGTTCTTGGCTTTGTACACCACTCCGTAAGTGCCTTCTCCTATCTTCTCCACCTTCTGAAACGTATCCATTTCACAAATCGACAGAACACAAGGTTTGTTGGTTGTTTAGCTAGTTAGCAAGACTCCGCTCTTTGTGTTTGAGCTAACAACTGCTCGGTGGCTACAGAGAAAAACGTTAACGAGCAGCGCGGGGACCGACATATATTTAACGGCTCCTCCGGGTTCAAACGGTCCGGATGCACCACAGCCTGCGGGCAGCAGTCCTGTCGAGGGGTGACTTTCTCAGATAAGAGCTAAAGGCGGTGGCATCAGGTCATTTGTTGGCCCTGGTATTGATAATATCCGTAAATATGTGGATTATCGTGGCGGCTGCTCCTCTCTGGAGAACCAACGCAGCAGCGTTTCCCGCGTTACATCGGGAGCGTTCGTTTTTGTGTTCATCACACTCCGACTGAGCGCTGGTGGCTGTGTGGAATTTCAGAGTGACTCCAGTTGACTCCTCAAAAGCGCCTTCCTTTGGAGTCGTTGTGAAGGATACTGGTGAAGACGAGTAAATGTTTTTTTTAAATACTGTCAGTTCAGTTTTAATGCAAGTCGGTGCAAGTCGAGAGATGGAGTTGTGTTGTACCGGGAGACGAATCAAACATCCTACAAACAAACCTCACGGGTCACATGGAGACACGTCGATGACGTTTTACGAAAACGGAAATGACAACAAAAAAAAAAGTTTTTTTGTCTGTTTTTCTTCTTCTTCCTCTTCTTCTTCTTCTTCTTCTTCTTCTTCTTCTTCTTCTTAAATATAATAATAAGTACAATGTTCCTGTGCCACAAATACAATTAAAAGCGACATTTTAAATACATTTTAAAGAAACAAAAACGGTGAGGGGGTAGTTACATGTCATTATAATAGTGAAATATTTTGGGTTTATAGAAAAAGAAATTAGTCAATAAAACAGTCCTTTTTTACATAGTGACACACAATACAACACAAGGAAAATACAATAAAATAGCAACATACTATACAAAATGACAAAAAAAGAGGGATTATTCAGCTTCATTTGGTCACACATTTGGACACTTTATAGTCAATTGTTTTCCAAAATAAAGGAATCAGAATAAGGTTTATTGCCAAGTAGGTTATTCACTTACAGGGGATTTGCCTTGGTGTCTGGGGCATACATTGAACATATTAAGATGAAATTAAATACAGGCAAAGTACTGCAAGGGTCAAGAACATAAATATAGAATAGAAAAAATACAATAAAATTATTCTTTTTTTCCAAATGCACAGAAATGGTTAATGTCAAATAATATCGAAAAAGGCCCCAGGTTTCACAGAGTACTGACTAAGTAAGTGCTGTGTATCTTTATATACAGTCTATGGTGGGCCTACTGAACAGGGCAGAATGAAGATGAAATACAGTTGCTCCCTCTAGTGGCAGTAAGTGTATCTGTGCACGCCCTCACTGGTTTAGAGCTGCTTCTATCGTGCCACTCTGTAGAAGTTATTATCTCGTTTTATTATTCCTAAACAAACGAGATTCATACACCTTTTTCACAGCAGACATTTTGACTTGTCATAGCAGGAAAAGCAATGGAGGAGCAAATTACATTTATAACGTCTTTGTCAATTATTCCAACATGTTGCATCACAGTTAGTAGTCACACCTGCATTTGTCATCTTACAATTATCCATGTGAAAAAAAGATCTTGTCAACTTTCACTCCACATGTTTCCCTCAGATCATGAGATGAGATGTCATCGGTTACTGCAGGAAGAAACAGCCTCTGTTAGAGGCTCATACCAGCACTGCACATGATCAAAGCCCAGAGGCTCGACATGTACAGTATCCACCCAGCAGATTTAATGTGAAGTGACGCCTATTTCTCTTTTGATGGAGATTATTGTATATAATTCAAAGGCATACAATGCTGCCATAGCTTGACCCCTGTGTACATGTTGGTTTCTTTGAATTTCTTTTAACTAATTTTCTTTCATTTACAGAGATAATCTATGACCCCGATCCCTATTCTCTCTGGCTGCTTGTGCACGTCCGAAAGTGTTGGTTACTCACAGATTTGGAATAATCCTTGTGGACATTGGTAAACAGACCTTGCGGACATTGGTAAACTTTTAGAGGATTTATAACACCAGAAATGTGTCCTGATGAAAGTTGTGTTTGCAGAGGTGTGCGTTTTACTTAAGCAACTCTTTTGTCCCATTTGTGAGTGCTGGTGTTTGTGGCAGTGAATGACTGCTCTGCTCGCTGTATACATGAACTAATTTGCCTGTCGGGTGTAATCTTGTATTGGCATTTTACAAACCAGACGGCCGTATTGATCTGGCTTAATAAAACCCAACCCCCATTTACTTAGTGTTAGTGTATGAAAACAAAAAGCCTGTCAGTGTGTGTGACAGCAGGTGGGGGGCGGGCGGTTCTGTGTTTGTATAATTTAAAACATCTAAGCTTAACTTCGGCCCTGGTGTTGAATTATATGCCCTTCCATTACTTGTCACATTACATGTAGGCTGTTCTTTAATGCCAAACCATGTTTATCTTGGCTCGCTGTGAAGAAAACTCCTAAAAACAATGCAACCAGTCTGTGCAACACCTTGTTGAATACATCAAGGAATATTCTTAGAAAGCGAGAAAATTCCCAGATTTTCGCTTATTTCCAATTACTTCCCACGTCTGAAATACAACTCCCTAAAGTCTCCATTACTTCTACACCTCAGCAACAATGTTATTAAGATATATACACCAGAGACTAATGAGCAAAGAAGCAAACAGTCGACTATTTGTGGTATGTTAAGTCAGGTGCTCTGTGGGAAGGATTTATTTCCTCCTGAACTCTGCTGTTAGCACATGAGGGGTCACATGTAGTGCAGCCTGAGCAGACATGAGACAACATCAGTGGGAAAACCACCAATCACTGTGATTACAGAACCTGTAACGACTCTGTCTTTAGAGGGAAGATGTTGGTTTGTAATCTTTTCTCTGTAAAATATAATTACATAATAACATTTCATCTTAATTTAATTAGATTATCAAAATTAGCACATGCATGTAGGCCTAGTTACAGGAATAAAACAAGAAAAAAGGAAAACTAAGAAAAAATAAAGAAAGTGATTAAATGATAAACGCTGTTATCAACCCATCCACTTTTTTGATATGATTTTCCTCGCCTTTGATAACTTTATGTTTTATTATATACTTCAAGAAACAATAAATGTAATTTTTCTTTAGACTCATTTATATAATCCACATTTAGAAAAATCTGGATTTTGACCTATGTAGTATTAGAGTGAACTTCCTGACCAACAACAACCTCTGTTGTAGCAGCTGCTTTAATATTATGCTACTTTGCCAATACACAAGTCTACTCTGCTTTATTATAGTGTAAACGAAGGGTGGAAATTTTACATCACGATGTAAATGTTGCTTTTACATTGTCCGGCTTTGTATAAATTAAAACCCAGGCAATCAGAATAACATAAATAATTTATTGTGGAGTATCAACGATATCTTGTTTCAGGATGTATTTATGTCATTTGCCTTGTGTTACTTGAAGATGCTATATGTGGGACACTTTATAAATATGACTTTTATATATTATTTGTAGTGTAAACAAGCAAAAGGAAAAAAGCATTTATGAACATTTTTGAGTAAAAATTGATATATATACATATATATTTATATGTATATATAACACTTCCAGAATCAATCCGCTCGTTCCTATAAATGCATTCTCGTCTTCCTCTGAATGAAACTTTGTACTAAGTCATTAAACTGAGCACGGGTGTGTCTGTGTTTCTGCGAGCACAGATTCTTAGAGCTGCAGCAGCCTGAGGTGGACAGCAGGATATGGAGGAATGGCTGAGGAAATAAAAGGATGCTATTGATTTGCCGCCCACCCGCTCCTCTTGTGACGCCCGTGCACACATAGCTCTAAGGTCATATGTCAAAAACAGCCACGACTCGAGCTTTGCTCACGGTTCTCACCGCTCTCTCCGTCCTGAAGCAGGCATCACGTACATTTTCATTTACACTGTGCAAAAAGCATCCATTGATTTTCCAATAAGGCGCTCAGGAAATATTGTCCTGCTTGAGGGATGTCTGTTACTTTGTGGTCATTTAAATTATTTACGTGCACTATATCCACCTTTTGGAGATTTTTTTTTTTTTTTGCATTACTGTACAAGTTCCTGAGCTGTATTGGCAATTTTACGTTAATGATATGTAGAAATTGAAATTTGGCTTGAATGTGGTTCACAAGTAAAAAAAACAAAACAAAACACACAGTACACATGAAGCAAGAGAAGTGTTAGCTTTAGAATATAAAATGTAATAAGAAACAGATAATAATGTTGAAAACTATGAGTAAACACAACAATTCTTTTAACACAACAATAGCTTTAAAAACAATGCTCATATCTGTTCTTCTCAAAGGGGGTGGTGCCAGTTTGAGACTCACAATGATGTCAGAGGTGAGAAGAAACTTTATGGTAATTCAAGTCCGAGGTCCTCTTAAAGAGAGTGAGAGGACATTTCTTAAGTCTCTCTGGAAGTTGTGTTGGAGTTCAGGACTGCCTGGTGAGGATCGGGGCTCAGACAGAGGAGACAGACGACCAAATACAGGATGAGGACTTTGCCGCTGCTGCTGCTGGTTTTGGCTTTTGCATTTGCCACTGCGATAAGTGAGTACATTTTTTCCCATGAAAATGCTTTTCTCAGTACAACTTCATTGAACTTTTCTATCTCATTTGACACTGACAACAATATCTAAAGCAAGAGAAACTGCTTGATCACAAAGTGATTTTACAAGTATGAAAATTATAAAAAAATAAATAATTTAAAATAAGACCACAAAAGAGTAAAAGAAACAAACAATAAAATATAATCAATAACAAAGAGGATTAAAAAGTCTAAATGATTTGTTAAGGTATAGTGTTTGCTGTGTGATGTAAGACAATAGGCCAACAGGGAAAGTGATGCATATTAATTTTCTGTGACTAACCTAATCTAAACATTTCTGCTTTCCCATCAATTACACACTAAAACAACAGTATTTCTTTGTTTGGACTACAAATTGAAGCGCAAATGGATTGCTCTGTCATTTCACGCTCATTTCACGCTAACACACTCTGTTAAAGAGGGAAGAGAGAAAGCCAAAGTGCATTAATGACTGCAGCCTCGAATATGTCCCAAAGTGTGTGTTATGATTCAAAATACAGTAATACCTTTCTTTTCACACTTGGATATTTGATCAAGTTTAGTCATGGTATTATGTTGTATTTCATGCAAAAACATTTCTCTCTCACACACACACACACACGCACACGCACACGCACACACACACACACACACACACACACACACACATCACAAGTTGTGTGAGCCAGTCGTCTGGGATCCCTCATTCCTCTCACTGGGATTACTGATGCTGCTGCTCAGCTGATAGTCACATGAAAGGGATTGAGGGGGATTGTGGGTCGTGTGACTCTCACCGCCAAGAACCCCGACACTGCTCACCCCTCCTCGACACCAAAAATACGGACCTGCTCTTGTTACACAAGCATCTCTACCATAGCTTTAAAACCTGCTCGATTATCATTTAAGATAAAATAAAACTTTATTTATCCCGCGTTAAATTGCGTTCCAGCAGTTGCAATACGAAGCGGGAAGAGTGCAAATATAAGAAGTGTAAGATGACAGACAGAAGATGGGCCTCTTTGAAAAAATGTTTTCACTCTATTGCAATAAGTAGTTAATAGTTTAACCACACTTAATCTGGCACAAACTAAATATAAATTGCATATTTACACCACTAAACAAGAAAACTTAAATACATTTTTGCAGCTAATGAATGGGTTTTAAAGATAAAATAGCTTAAAAAAAATCTATATCTCTTATCATGTCTGTTGGTTTTTGATGATTAATAGATTAACATGGGTTACCAGTGTTGGGGAGTAATGAATAACATATAATTAAACTAGTAGTTTAACTATATTTTGCAGTGCTGGGAGTTCAACTACATTCATATTTGCATAGAGATTCGAGTAGTTACATTACTATTATTTAAAAAAAAATTCTGTAGTTAACTAATGAAACTAAAAACATAAAAAGAAAGGAAAATTTCATTTCATTTAAGCTTTGCTTCTCCTTATTACACTTGTCCATGAATAGTGGGGTATTTTATTACTTTGCTTTATGTATGACTTCTGAACAAGTTCACACTTTTTGAAATAAACTCAATTTAGTAGCATTTATTTTGCTGGCATGTGACTTTTTTGTGTCATACGTTTTTATAATTTCATATCACATGTACATTGTCAAATTCCTCTTTTTTTATAAAGTAGTTTGAACTACTTTTTCTAAGTAGCTTTAGTTAACCAAACTAGAATTATCCCTGGGGGAGCTTTGCTGTAGTTCAACTTCTTCCAGTGTGAAGTAATTAGTATCCTGCGAAGCTATGCTTTCAAAGTAGCTTTCCCAACACTGTGAGTTGCAAGATGAAGCCTCTGTTCCTAAAAGAGTTTGTCTTATTTCTTCCAGAGCCTAGAAGTCAGTTCACACGTTACCGCACATGGAACTCACGGATGTATCCGGTGTGGAAAGACGGAGACCCGAGATTCAGGAACTGTTGGTTTGGTGAGGCCTCCTTCTTCTTCTTCTCAAAACACAAATGTTACAAAATCCTGTCTGCCAGTGCATCTAAAGATGTTAAACTGTGTGTAATCTTTTTTCAGGTGGTGAAGTAACTTTTGAACTGAAAAACGATGCACCCACTCTGACTGGAGCGAGAGCAACCTTCAATATTAATCTGAACTTCCCGCCAAACCAGACAACGCTCTCTGATGGGCAGGTGGTCTGGGCAGAAAACTGCACCATCAATGGTAAGAATTTAGGAGAAATCTACAGATGCAAATCGACAAAGAGTAGTAAAATAAACATGCAAAACTATGTGTTTGCCTATAGTGTCTTGCCTTTAAATTATGTATTTTTTCATTTAACGCTTTATAGAGGATTTTGAAAAAGAACACATTCTGAGTTAAACCTCTAACAATTTAAAATATTCAGGAACCAATGTGGTTTTGAAATTGTGTTAGTTTTATAATACTATGACAAAAGTAAATTTACTCTTATTTTACTTGCAGTATTATGGTTTAAGTGACCACGTCTGTGATTGCTATTGATTTAGTTATTGGTTAACATTTAGTTATTGTATCGATGGCCGTCGTCTTTTTCAGGACAACAGTACCAGGAGGGTCAGGCAGTGTATCCTGACCAGGACACCCCGTCCACCAGAGTTTTCCCTGACGGTACACCGTTCACCAGGAGCCAGAACAAGAAACCACACTACGTGTTTGTGTGGAAGGCATGGGGTAAGGATATTTATTTTATAATATTTAGTCTGGTAAAAACCTAGGCTGCTCCTTAGCTGTAATTAATGCCGCAGTAGGACACCAAAGCTTCCAAATGCAGCTATGACTACATTACATTAACATGTAAAAGACGGAACATAAAGAGGCTGTAAAAGAATAAAGGGGAAGTTTCTCCTCCAGGCAGTGAAGTTAAAGTTTAGCATTTGTTCCAGGTCATTTCACAAACAAGGCCTGGTCTGTGCTCACCTCTGACATTTTATATTTGTCATAATCTTCTACTTCTGAAACCAGCGAAGAAGAATTCAACGTGTGTAAAATGTCTCAAAATTTGAAGCCATTCTTCTTTTTAAACAAAAAGTCTGTTCCCCAGCATAATAAATATTGTAATCTGTTGCTGTTTGTCTTCCACAACAAATGAATAACAGGCCTTTCTCATTTTTTCTTTTTTTTTCTATCTCCAATACAATAGCATCTCATGTACTCATGAAGAAAGTGACAGCTGGAGTGTCTCCAACATGTGTGAATTCATTCAATTTTGCCGTGATGACCAGACCACTCTAAATAATCACAATGTTGCTCTATTCAAGGGCGTTACTGGCAGGTGGCAGACGGACCGTCCTCCTCCCTCACTATTGGCACAGACAACGTCCCCCTGGGCTCTCACAACATGGAGGTCGTCATCTATCACTGCCGCGGCACAGACAAGTTCATCCCTCTCGGCTATGCCTCCACGGTCTTCACCATCACAGGTGACGTATCAAACATACAGTAGAAAAATAGTAAGAAGTATTCTAAGTACAGGTATTAGGAGAACGGGCTAAAATATATACAGTTGATTTAACACACACATGTTATGGAAACGTTTTTAAAAGTTATTGCAAGTTCAGGAAAATGTAAAAAAAAAAAAGACGGAATAGAGGGAGAGAGAAAAACAAAGTAAATGGATGTCGATTAAGTAAGTAAGAAATATTGCTTTTGTGATTCGCTTTAAAACGTATTGAAGAGTTGCTCTACATACTTTACTCCGTCATCAGATCAGGTTCCCTTCACCGTATCGCTCGCCCAAGTCAATGATGTAAACCAGGACGACCAGAACTTCATCCAGAACCGAGCCATCGCTTTCAGCGTCAAGCTCCATGATCCCAGCCAGTATCTCAACAGCGCCGACGTCAGCTTCAGCTGGGACTTTGGCGACAGCACTGGTACTCTGATCTCCAGAGAGCTGACCGTCACACACACATACCTCGCAGTCGGGACGTTCAAACCTCAGGTGGTCCTGATGGCAAGCATCTCCAACGGCTGCGGAAACCCCACTGCTGGTGAGCTTCTAAACTAATTATTGCCGTTTTATCTTTCAGACACACATACTCTCCTATAATGAGTCTGAACTACGTTTTGCACAGTTGTTTCAAAGGGAACATATTATGCTCATCAGGTTCATACTATCCACCCTCTCACTGACTGGGTTGTGGGTTGTTAGTTACTCCAAATGTATGAATGTATGTGCACTCAAAACGTTTTTCATAAAATGTCCCCTTTTAAACGTTTCTTTCAGTTGTTCCTATTGATGCCTCAGTTGCTCCAGAAGTAGTTGTGGTGGCCTCCACCCCTGCAGCTGTCACAGCAGCACCAGCCGAGGGAGGAGATACAATTGCTCTGGATGTTCCTGCTTCTGATGCCACGCCGCTCGCTGCTTCTGTGCAGCCAGCTGAAGCAGAAGATGGAGAAGCAGTCGTTGATACAGACGCAGAGGCAGTAGAGGTCGCCTCAGTAGCGCCTGCAGGAGTTGACGCCGCTGTTGTTCCAGAGGACACTGCTGCAGAAGCAGATGTTGCTGCTGAGGAAGCAGATGCAGCAGCAGGTGAGGTGCCCACTGCTGCCGCTGTCGCACCTGCAGCTGCTGCAGATGCTGATGCAGCTGCTGCAGATGAAACCGCAGTGGTTACAGATGCAACTGAAGAAAATGCGCCTGTGATTGACGCTGCTGCTTCAGTTGCACCTGTTGCAGAGGGAGAAGTAGCTGCAGTTGAGGTTGCTGGTGCTGTCACTGTTGCTCCTGAAGCAGATGTAGCTGTAGAGCAAGAAGCTGACGTTGTAGCTGCTGATGTCGCTGCTGTTGATGCTACTGCTGCTGAGGCTGCTGTGGCTGATGCTGCTGAGGCTGCTGATGCTGTTGCTGATGCTGCTGATGCTGCTGATGCTGTTGCTGATGCTGCTGAGGCTACTGCTGCTGCTGCTGTTGCTGAGGCTGCTGATGTTGATGCTGCTGCTCTTGATGCTGCCGCAGAGGTTGTCCAAGCTGAAACAGAAGCCCCTGCTGATAACGTTGTAGCTCCTGCTGCCACCGAGGCCACAGCTGTAGAAGAGGCAGCCCCAGCTGACGATACCGAGGCTGAAGTACAGGCAACTGAGAACGAAGTCGCAGCTACTGCAGCTCCTGCAGCTCCTGCAGGTGAGTTTTTACTGTAAACAAACATAGGATTACACAAAATAAAAAAAAATGGCTCTTGTAACAAAAGTATTATGACAACATTTCTGTTATTCTTTCAGAGCAACCAGCAGGTGAGGAAGAGGCCGTTGCAGCTGAAGGTGAAGCAGAGGTGGAAACAGATCCAGCACAGGTTCCCCTTATTGTTGCTAAAAGACAAGCACCAGAGCTGACAGATGACTGCATGGTCTACCGTTATGGCTCCCTCGCCACCTCTGTAGATGTTATCCGTAAGTAAATACAGTTTTTGTAATCATGGCATTTTAAACCTCATCGAATGATATTCTGTTTTAAACAGTATGATTTAATATTGTTTAAAGCTGCTTTTCTACCTCTTTCAACCCTGCAGAGGGTATTGAGAGTGTCGAGATTGTACAGATGACCAACGTTGTAGCATTGTCAACTGCGTTGGATCAGAACGCTGTAGACGTCACCATCTCCTGTCAGGGAAGGTGAGCAGTAACATTCATCATCTCAAAGTAGAGTGCTGCCGGAATGAGTGCTAAAGCCCGGAAATGAGTTCGCATTTTTGCACTTTTTGCGGTTTCCTTGCCTGAAATAAGGTCTGTGCTTAACACAAGCGAAACAGATTTTAACGTTTTGTTCTACGACATAAAATCCGTCAGTAAATAAAGAAGCCGGATGCTAACAAGTGGTTAAATGAGAATACAGAGGTTGTCTGGGACATAGAAAAAAGTGATGTTCATTTGTGAAGATTATATTGCTGAAGGAAACCTATAAGTATTATAAACATGTTATTCAGCTTTAACATTAGAAGTGTAGTGATTTGCACTAATGGTCTTTATAAGTAAGACAACAATGATCTTCCCGTTAGCCTACACACAGAGTGATAGATGTTGTGATATGTATTATTATGTATTATGTTTAGCACAAAAAATCTAGTTTATGAAAAAGTTTATGACAGTTCTCCTTGTAACTATGTCTCTGCATCTTCACTATCCTAAGCCTGCCAAGTGAGGTCTGCACAGTGATTTCAGATGCTGACTGCATCACACCAGTGGAAACCATCTGTAGCGCAGCGACTCCGTCTCCAGACTGTCAAATGATTCTTCGTCAGTTCTTCAATGACTCTGGAGTATTTTGCATCAATGTCTCCTTGACCAATGATGTCAGTCTTGCTGTTGCAAGTGCCCTAGTCAGTGTAACAGTAGGTGGGTGGAAGATACTTTTTTATTAATAACCACTAAAGTACTCAATCTGTAGATTATTTTCTCATTTGTATGATGTGGTTCAATTTCAGCCTCCGGTGGTTCCCCAGCTGGAACTGCTGCCACAGTGCTGGGGATTATGGTTCTCGCCTGTGTGGTCTGTTGTATTGGTTTGATGTACAGGTGAGTACCTAATTTATGAACTTAATTTAGAATATCATTTGGGGCCAAAAATACTGAGCAATAAAATATATAAATATAAGTTGCAAACAAAGATACTGTTATTATGGTAAATAGTTTATCCTGGTTTTATTGTGTTAATCATTACACAGTTACTCTTATCCTCAGCATTAAATGTTGACAAAAAGTTATACCTTGTATTACTTTTGCAGGTATTAAACCAGAGTATAGTATAGTATAGTATAGTA
>CALSCE010010723.1:5929205-5977905 GCA_943593645.1 Bovichtus variegatus | reverse complement strand
ACGTGCTGTGTAAATAAAGTGTGTCATTGTTATTATGTACAGGTCCAAGGCCATTAGGAAGGAAAATTAGATTTTTCTGGTCTTAAAGAATAACACATAGTAAACACAATTTTCTTCGGATGCTCTGTTGGTCTTTCTGCATCCTATTGAGTGGCTGATTACACTGAACCTTCACCCTCAGGCTCTCTGATGGTGTATGGACTTATTCAAGATGAATTGCGAGCTTTTGGCAACGTGCAGTGCTCTCGGCTATCTCGAGGGAGACACTTATCACAAGGAAGCTGATTGCTTAGGTGAGTGGCTTTTAAAAACTTCTTAAATGTTCCTATTCATTTCCTGCATCATAAGAGGGAAGGGTAATATACATCTATATATATATATATATATATATATATTGATGTCATGAATTAATAACAGGAAAGCTCTTGTCCTCCTCTGACTGTTTGCCTCTGTGGTTCAGAGAGTGTGAAAGACTTGATCAGGTATTTGCGGCATGAAGATGACACGCGTGACGTCCGCCAGCAGCTGGGTGCAGGCCAGATTGTACAGAATGACCTTCTACCAATTATCATCCAGCATGGACAAGACAAGGCCTTATTTGATGCCTGCATCAGGTATAAACCCAAACTTGAAATGTATGCTCATGAATATTTATAATGAGTGGGACAAAATAATCAAATTGTTAATATATCATAATGTGGTTTTATAAAGTGGATTATACACTAATGACAATATTGTGATAGATTAATAAAACAATACTTGGTACCTGTATAACAATAAACATATTGTCATTAGATTTTCTGACTCTTTTCTGGGTTTTTTTTCAGGCTCATGGTCAACCTTACTCAGCCTGCCATGCTTTGCTTTGGTAAAGTCCCCGATGACCCAGTGTTTAGACATCACTTTTTGCAAGTGACGTCTCATTTACAAGCCTGTAAAGAGGTATTGTGATCTCAGTATAACAATAAGTTGTGCCATTACTGTAATAACAACTATAATTCACATTTTAAAATGTACTGTATTGTATTATAATACTTCACTTCTTGTGTCCTCTGCTTTCATTTTCAGGCATTTGCAAGTGAAGCGGTGTTTGGCATCTTAAGTGAGACATTATACACGTTTCTACAACTGGTGAGTGTTTCACTGGTAAAAGAAAAAAACAACAACAAAAACCTTTCCTACATTATATCAGTAAAATGGTTATGTTTATTCATGTGTTTCTTCCTGTTTATCCCGACTCACCTTCCTCTCTTTCAGGACTGGGAGCAGAGACAGGAGGAGGATAACCTGCTGATAGAGAGGATCCTGTTGCTGGTCAGAAATGTGCTTCATGTACCTGCGGACCCCTGTGAAGAGAAGGTCTGACTTTAACATGAATACCAATGTAATCATATAAGAGGCAGAGCCCTACAGTATATTATACTTTGAGGAGAGCATATTAACCGTATGTTTTATACGTTAATAAATTACAGTAATTGCCCAAATCCCTGTTGATTTTTATTTATTACATATTCACTGCAATGCGCGAAGATTAGCGTGTCCACTGTATCCATCACTGCCAATCGGAGCTGGATTTGATAAATACCCGTGGCTTTTGCAGAGTCAAGAATAAATGCCGACTATAACCTTTCCTACTGAAGACAGAAGTCAGATGATAGTGGGTTTGTTTGTTTTTGTCCAGTGAGAAAGGGGCTTTAAGCTTTACCCATCATCTCTCATGTACTTCTTCCCCAATCTCTGTCTCTCCTGTAGAAAGTGGACGATGATGCCAGCATCCATGATAGGCTGCTGTGGGCCATTCACATGAGCGGTTTCGATGACCTGATCAAGTTCCTGGCGTCGGCCCAGAGTGAGCAGCAGTGGAGTATGCATGTGTTGGAAATAATCTCCCTCATGTTCAGAGACCAGGTGAGACAGAGGAAATCCCTTGGCGGCCCACATAAGGTTTCCAGCTGTTCTGTGTTAGAGCTCTTCTTCTTTTCTTCTTACAGACGCCAGAAGCTTTGGTGAGTGCCGGTCAGGCTCGTTCAGCAGAAGAGCAGCACAGAGACTCTCAGGAGCTGGAGGCTCTGAGGCAGAAGGAGCATGCATTGAAACGCTCCCGCACATTACAAAGAGGAACCAGGTACAATCATACCCGTATACAGTCACTGCAGTCTTTATTCCACAGCCAAAATGTGTTTTGTCTTCGATCTTTGCCTGGAAAATGTCATAGATCCCCTGCATGTTAGTTACAGAAGGCAAAAAGTTTGTGTCCCAAATCATTACTGGCTTGTTTGAAGTCCTTGAGCTTGAAGTGCGTCTGTGTGTGTTTCTTTCAGACACTCTCGTTTTGGAGGCTCCTATGTTGTGCAAGGCCTCAAGTCCATCGGGGACCAAGATGTGATTTATCACCGAAATATTCATAATGTGAGTAGAGAACTCCTGTAGCTCGTCTGTGATACCAAGCCATCAAGCCATCTTGGCGCAGTGATGCTTGCAAAAATAGGAATCTCAGTTTATTTTCTCCTTTTTTTCTTAGTTCAAAAACTATACTCATGACACGGGCAAAGCAGTGAGACGTGTTCCCAAGAGGAATCGACAGGCTCGGGAATGTAAGGACAAACGTCGCTCAGCCTTAAATGTTCGACTCTTCCTGCGAGAGTTTTGCCTGGACTTCTTGGAGAACTGCTACAATCGCCTCATGTACCTTGTCAAGGTCAGCTGCTGAAACATTAAGGGCTGATTTTCTGTAGCAATTACTCAACACAACAATGAACCTTTCTGTGTGTTGTTTAGTTGTATAACTATGGAAAATGCTTTTTAAAGAAGATGTCCGATATGTTAATGTACATTAGTAAATCTTTCTTTTCACAAGGCTCTCAGCACTTTATTTTTCCTCGTCTCCTCTACAGGAAAGTCTTATTCGAGAGCAGACTCAGCAACACGATGAGACGTACTACCTCTGGGCGCTCAGCTTTTTCATGGCCTTCAACCGGGGCAACGGTTTCCGCGCTGACTTAGTTTCTGAGACCATGTCCATTCGTGCTTTCCATTATATTGAGCGCAACATCACCAACTACTATGAGATGCTTCTTACTGACCGCAAAGAGGCCACGTCCTGGTCACGCAGGTAAGAAGATCATCGGGAAGCAGGTTAATGGAAAACTACGAAATCTGTGCGTTGGTCTAAGACTGACATCACTTTTTATTTTCTAGGATGCACCTGGCACTAAAGGCATATCAGGAGCTGCTGCTAACTGTAAATGAGATGGACCGCTCACAGGATGAAAGCATCCGCCAGAGTTCCAGCGTTATTAAAAGTAAGATGTTTACAGCGTGTTCTCACTCTTTTCTGTTATAATAGTTGAAATATAGCCCAAGTGTCCGATCACTGCTTCAAGTATATGGAAATGCTTCTTCGTTTCTAGTTGCCTCATCTATTTATCTTTACTTTCCAGGCAACATATTTTACCTGATGGAGTACAGGGAGATTTTCCTGACCCTGCTGAGGAAGTATGATGAAACCAGACAGCCTCACTCCTACCTCAAAGACTTGGTGGAGTCAACTCATCTCTTCATGCGCATGTTGGAACGCTTCTGCAAAGGTCGCAATAGCTTGATGGTTCAGGTAAGTTCTTGCGCTGAATTTGGAGTGTGTGTCAATTCTTGTTCTTAGTTGTCGCTTAAAATATTAATATCTAGCTCTGTTAACTCTGCAGAAAAAGAAAGTGAGGCGGAGAAAGTCTCAAGGTAAGAAGAAGCCCCCGGCTGTAGACACTAGTCCGGAGGCTCTGGCAGAGACCTGGAAGGTTGTGGAAGAAGAGCTGAAGGCTTCAGGGTTTCAGGTCAGTGTGAGATTCGACCTCATGGGGGAGCCGAGAGCTCCCGAAAACAAATCGGTCCCACGTCAATGATTTGGAAGGTTAACACAGAACTGAAGTCTTTTCTGGTCGGCAGTGAAAAGGCCCAAATTCATTACCACTAAAATACCACTTCTCCGTCTTCTGTGTGCAGTTGTCAGAGTCTTTAACTGAAAGCATCGTGCCATTTGATGCCACATCTGAAACTCCACTTGAGGAGCAAAGGACTGAGGCCATGGTGCGGGTGCAGCATGCCCTGCAGGTTCGACTGGGACCAGAGGCGCTGGGGCTGCTGCGTGCAGCCAGGTCAGTGAGACTCCACATCGACCCCTCAGACTTATCACACATGATTTAGCTATTTAAAGATCCCCTCCACTCAAAAATTAGTTTTTCTCATGTGTATGTCCCCTAAATGTCTGACCTGACTATCCTGACTTGTAGCTGTGCAAAGTTTGTCACTAGAGATGTGTTTTCACATTCCTCCACTGAAGGGGGAGATGTCTGTGCACTTCCCTAAAATCTGAGATTCAAAGATAATCCCGGCGAGACAGATTAGTTACGTCACATATTCAAAACAGCCAATTGCTGCCTGATACACTAATGCCACATGTTGACAGGGACAACACCAGCGCAGAGCAGACTTGTCAGTACAGAGAGCGAGAGTTTGCGTTAGCTTAGTGAAAGTTTTGACTGCACTAGATATTATTGTATGTTTCACAGCCACTCGCTCTGTGTCAGCCACTGCCAGTTACAAGCTCATCCTTTATGTGGGAAACCCATGTTGAACAAAATATTAATCATAGCACAGTGTCTTTTTTTACATACTTTAACATACGTTCTTGGAGGTGGACTTTAAGTATTTTCCATCTTCCTGTCATTCCCAGGGAGGTGTGGCCAGAGGGAGATGTGTTTGGTTCGGCTGATGTGGAACATGAGGAGGAACTGGAACTCCTTAAGCAGATCCTGCATGCCAACCTGCCAAGTAAGGTTTTTTAAATCAATGATCAATGTATTTAAATGTATATTTACGTGACCCCTTTTGTTTCACAGAATCTATGCAATATTCAAACCATTCCTTTTGATTTCAGGGTCATCTCCTCCTGAGCCTGTGGCAGAGGAGGACGAGGATGATGCAGCCGAGTTAGAAGAGGAAGAGCTGGAGTCTGTCCAGATTTCCGAAAAAGAGTTCAACTTTCTAGACTTTATCAAGAGGTGAGGAAAACGGTAACCGTAACCTGCCGCTGCACGCCAAATAGCACAGCGACCTTCCTAATGGCATGGTGCCCTTTTCTTACCCCTCACAGGTTTTCCCAACCCAGTATTGTGCGTCCATACCTCCTCTTATTAAAATCATACTCAAAAAACACACCTCACACGAACCACTGCATTGCTCGAATGCTGCACCGCTTGGCTGTCGACCTCAAAATGGACGCCCAGCTCTTCCAGCTGTCAGTCTTCAACCTATTCAACAAGATCCTGAGTGACCCCGCTGCAGCTGCTTACAAGGTACAGTGGTGACACGAGAAAAACATTCAGTGTTGGCAATCACGCTATTAGTGATATATGGTCCAGTGGAGATTAGGCAACAGCCTACTTTTATTCTCTCCTTCACAGGAACTGGTGACCTTTGCCAAGTTTGTGCTCAGCCGTTTCTTTTCACTGGCAGCACAAAACAATAAGGCATATGTTGAACTGCTGTTCTGGAAAAATGTGGGAGCTGTACGTGAGATGACTGAAGGCTACAGCAAAGACGGGTTGGTGCTTGTTTTTGCACGTCTACCATTGTGTGTCATGTGAAGCTGACTATTGTTAAGTTACAGGTAAAAAAAAAAATAAAAAAATAAAAAATGCACTTGTGTAAGATTGTAAGACATTTGTTAAAAAAAATATGGCATTTACATGTATTACAAAATAGCAAAGTCTTGGGTTCTGCCATTTTAAATATTGCATCTTGTTGTCTTGTCAGAGAGGGAACGAAACCAACATGGACGGAAGAGGAGGAAGAGGAGTTGCGTAACCTTTATGAGGAGCACCGTAATTCTGAAGGTCTGCTTTCTTTTTGTTTGTTGTGTCATAAGTTACAAGATGCACTTGCACACTGTGTACTAGGTCTAGATTCTTTCATTGACTGTTGATTTTTTTTCTGTTTAGTGCCAGATATAGTGGAGTTGCTGCTGCCGTTACTCAGCAACAGCAACCGCAATCGGCGGCAGGTAGTGATACAGCTGGTGCACATGGGTCTGGTGGCCAATGCTAAAGAAATGAAGAAACAGAAGTATGTACTCTAGACCGAATGAGTAATTGAATAATGTTAAAGCCAAAATCAAAAATACACATTTTTTCCTCGTACCTGCAATCCTATTTATCAATCGACAGATTCTTTGGTGTGAGCTGCAGATTGTTGGAGATGTCGGACGTACCGATGTCTGCCTTCTCTTAAATGTAACTCGGCTTCTGATGCTCAAAGCGGCAAAACGTTTGAAAAACTCAACAGCAATGTCTCTTTCCAGAACTCACAACCCGGTTACTCAAGATAATCTACAGACCTTGTTAGGAGCAGTTTCATGTAGGAACTATTTTCTTTCTACAGAACTACATCCGCCAACCGTATCACCGCGCAGAAGGAAGCGTGCGTCTGCTCATGGACGAGAGGCTCACCTGAGCTCGCTAAAGTTACAGCGCAGCGGAGGAAGACTCCATTAATGTTTACATCTCACGCTGTCACAAGCCTCTCGTCCATGAGTAGATGCTCGTTTCCTTCTGCGCGGTGATACAGTAGTGAGAAAATAGTTCCTCCATGAATCGGCTCACAACAAGGTCTGTGGATTATCTTCAGTAACTGCGTCGGGATTTCTGGAAAGAAACATTGCTGTTTAGTTTTTCAAATGTATTTTTTTTGCCGCTTTGAGCACCACAGGCCGAATGGCATCTATCGCCATTATGTTGTAGAGAAGGCAGACAGCTCTACGGCCGATACCTCCATCAGTGCAACTCACACCAAAACAGTCTAGATTGATAAAGAGCAGTACAGGTAAGAGGAAAAATATGTATTTTTTCATTTTGAGGTGAACTTTCCCTTTAATGTAGTGAGGAATATATTGCAGATTGGCTCTTTACACTTCATTTTTCTTTTCCAAAAGGAAAGGTACCCAGATTGTTATTTGGACTGAGGAGCAGGAGGAGGAGCTGCAGATGCTCCACGAGGAGTACAAGGACTCTGATGGTAGCGGACACCATATAATCATTTTGTATTGCATTAGAGGAAAATAAAGTAGCCTCTCAGCGTTACCTCTGTTCTCCGTTCCAGTCCTTGGTGTTGGGTAGTGACTCTTTAGTGATGACACTGTATGTTCACAGACGTGCTGGCTAACATCCTGAAGAAGCTCACAGCCAAGCGGTCCCGTGCACGTGTGGTGGACAAGCTGCTCAGTATGGGCTTGGTGTCAGAGAGACGGGAACTTTATAAGAAGAGGAGTCGCAGCGCTCAAGGGAAGAGCTCTGGAAAAGGAATGGTAAAGTTATTTTAGATGTACTTTGCATCTTTTCCAATAACATTGTCGACCAGATTATGAAGAATTGGGGAAATGAAGACGATTATGCATGTAAGACAACAACATGTGTGAGAAGTTATAGAAATGGTGTTTCTACAATCGAGGTGACACTTTCTCTGCCATAGACCGAAGAAGATTTCCTCGAAGAACTAACACAAGGGGGCTCAGACGATCCTGTGGACAGAGATGATGATGAGTCGGAGGTGAGCGATGAAGAGGAGGATGAAGAGCGAGAGAAGGAAAGATCACCAAATGTAGGAAGGCAGAGCCAAAGCCGGCGCTCCACAGAGGAGAGGAGACCGGATGTCGGCAGCATGTTGTGTGCACTACAACAGGAAGGTGAGACAAAGATATATGATGTGTAATATGTAACATAATATGATGATATATTTTATATGGATTTTTCTAATTAATATCGGAGTCCCTCTTTCTTTATTGGATCAAATCAAAGAGATAAACAGGTGCGTCTATGTACAAGGACATTGGTAGTGTGTGTTAAGTCCTTGTTTATATATGAAAAACTACAAGAATAAAATATTCTTCCAATCTGTACTCTTAGGGTTAGTTTCATGCTGTGTGTGTTTTTTTTAATTTTTTATAACAGGCATGTCTGGACCCTTGTTGTGGCTACAGAATCGTCTAATAAGAACAGCAGAGGACCGTGAAGAAGATGGTAACTAAGCAAATGTCAAAAATAAAAGGATCCTAACATCATTTATTATATTGCAAGTGGTTTAAGCTCTCAGGGAACGTACAGTATGTGTGACAAACATATTGTAATTAGTGCTGTTTGGTCTGTTAATGAAATAGTTGTCTTCTGTTAACAAGGTTTGTCCCAGGATGTGCCGCTTGTTCCACTGACGGAGGCAAATGAAGATGCCATGGACAACAAGAGCTTCCAGAAGCTGTTGCGCAAACTGGGAATTCGAGCACCTCAAAACGAACAGGTGTGGGGGCTATTTTCTCACCTCAGTCTGAATTAGCCCTTTGATCTAATCTGTTTGCTTTCATTTGAGAACAAGTTTCTAGTTTTGATTGTAAAGTAATTTCTAAAAAGTTTTGGTTTTTTTTCACTATTTTGTAACCAGGAGACATTTTGGAGGATCCCTGCAAAGATCAGTGTGTCCCAGCTCCGGAGTGCAGCTGCAGCTCTTAGTCCAAGAGAGGAGGAACCTCAAGGAGGCGAGGAGCAAGATGACTCCAGGAGAACCGGAGAATCCCAGGAGGAGGAGGAGGAGGAGGAGGAGGAGGAGGAGGAAGTCTCAGGTGAACAGAGAGCTCAGGCCCTGAGAGCTCTGCTGCTCACACGCAAGAGGAAACACCACACCTCAGAGCAGACAGGTGTGTATTGGAGCTTCAGATTGCGCACCTTGTCTCAGATGACAGCAGTTAATTACAGCTCTGTTAACTAGGTAAGTGTTAAATGACATGGCTACTAGAATATCCTGCTTTGACTAATCTAGCAGCCAAGAATGTGGTATTGGACATTTTCAAATGTGAATAGTAAATGTCTATGCTTCAATCTCCCAAAAATATATCAGAAATCCAGTGCAGTGGCAAAGTTCTTTATAATCAAGTGTTGTATTCGCCTGGAACTGGAGAAGCAGCAATGTAATTGGGATTGTAAAGAACCTTTCACCCTTGTTTTGCATCTCAAATATTGGACCTAAGGAAAATAAAAAATCAGCAACACATCAGGGTTAAAAAAAAGTAAAGTGAGAATCACAACCATTTAATATGATTCCTCTGGGGTGCCTGTTCAAAAACAATTATTCAGCTGCCTGAGAAGCGAGATGTGAAACCACTGCAAGGCTAATACCTGGGAGATATGCATTTAAGATGCAGCCTTTTATACCAGTTTAAATATGTTGGCTTGCCTGAGTCATGGATTGAGAGGATTCTCTTGTATTATTCAACTTTGTTTGTTGTTGTATTTAGCTCCTGTTTCAGATTCCCCTCCTACTGAGGATACAGACGGTACACTTGAGAGGTGAGGCATCGCCTGATGTTTTTTGTTAATCAGTTGAGCTGAACCACAGCTGAGAAATGTCTATTTTTAAATCTGAGCACTACTTAATTCTTAATCTATTCCTGTTCACATCAGGTCCCAGGAGAAGACTTCAACTAAAAGAAGCAGAAGCAGACTGTTGGATGACGACGATGATGATGAGGAGGAGAAGAATGGTATTTCACTGTTGGATATCAAATTGGAGATTTAATGTGTTAGTTTAATGATCAATAAATGGGCACCCAGCCAGAAAACTTGTAGAACTAAAGGTTAATAGTACGTTGTCTCTCCTTATTTCTTGCAAAACTTAGCACCTGTGCTACAGCAGTCTAGGACCAGTAACAGTAACACGTTGCTGTCTTTACAGAGGATGACTCCACCCCTGCAATGGATATAGAAGCCAACGGGGATGCAGATTCCGACAAGGAGGATATCTCTGCTCCTGTGAAGCGTAGACGGAAGATGGTCTTAATTGATGAAGAGGACGATGAGGATTAGGGACTTTCTTTAATGGACTGTAAGAACTGCAGACAGGGGAGACATGAAAGGCCCTCACTTTACTCAGAGGTGACTGAAGTCCTCTGGAGGTCTGCAGTCCAGACAGTGGAAACTCTATTAAGGGAATACCAAACAACCCAAAGAAGCGGGCCCCTTAGACCGGCCCCCGTGGATACATAGATCATATTAAGATATTTCATTTTGTCATCTCTTTGTTAAGCTTGATTGCTGCCTTTCTGTAGTTACAGTAAATTTGTTCCGTCAGACTCCTGTTTCGTCTCTTGGCACGCTCCGCATGGACAAAGTCTGACAAAGATTTGTAAATGTAATCTCTCATTATTTTTTTGTTAAAATTGCATTCATACTTTTCGGGTCATTTACAATGTCAACTTTTGTATTTCAGAGTAAAATAAATGTGTACTTATTAATAATAATAATAAAAAAGCACTGCTGTCAAAATAGCTGTCACTGGCAGCTTTGTTTCGTCACTTTGTTGCACATCTTCATTTTAAACACTAGAGGGCACTTCCATGTTGAACTATTACCTTTGAATTAGTTTTAAAATGTGTTGAATATCTGTGTGTAGAATATCTAATTTGAACTTGAATGTATTGTATATAGCTTTTTTAAATGTAGTTTTTGAACAAAACTTTAATTAGCATTGTACCTCTGTAGTGAATGATCACAGGCTCAATGGAAATGGAGACAGTTTAAAATTTCAGTCTGTCCATATTTGTCTTATACTTCTGCAAAGATGACAAACAAATGTCTTGTTTGAGCTTTCATATCATGCATGTGTGCAGTCGCTTACTGTAGTCGTAGTCTACGTTTTGCAGCTGTGTCGGAGGTGGTCTCCTGTCCCCACATCTGGACCATGTTAGTAACTTCCTGTCACAGCATCTGCTCTGCCCCCATCCCACAGAGCCACAAGCAGACCTGACAATCCACAGATACTGCTGTGAGTTTAGCATGTGAGCACATTGGTGGGTGGGTGTTACTCCATGAAACTAAGAAAATAAAGGTATATCTCCTTCTCTGCACTGTCTCAAAGTGATAACCGAAACCAGAAGTTGACAGTCTGTATATTTAATATACAGGGATGACTCATTGTTTTGTAACCAGAACATAAAGGCCTGGAGGCTGTGTTGCATAAATATTGGCAACCGATGCATTACACATGCAATAAATCATGCAAACTTTCAGTAAATAGAAGCCATATTCTTAGTGAAAATTAAGACTTTTAATTTAAAAGCTACAGAATGTTACAGAAATCTCCCTTTTGCGTTGACACAGGAAGGACTCTGACACAGAGATTCCTCAGAAATAACATCAAATACATTATCTGAGTTGAAAATATGTAAACGAAAAGGTGCTAAAAGCGTATCTAAACCTCACGGAAACTCAGCCATAGACAGAACTAATGTCGCTGTTTATCCACAAATGGGTCATTAATTGTTGAATCCTAAAGGTTTTAGCTCTATGTAGTGATTCTCCTGCTGTAGGTCACCTTGGGGCACAGTCTAATTTAGGTAAATTATCAGGGAAATATACTTGTCTGTTCAGCTCTGAGGGGTGGAGGAAAAACTTCCTGATTTGTTTGTCACAAAATGTATTTTCCCCTGAACTTGCTCGGATTGAGCTGAGCGTCATGTAGAAACACGACAAGATGCGTTACCTAATCTGTTTTCCTGTATGTATCAGGTAGTCAAAGTAATATTCTGTAATCTTTATGATCTGCTCAGTCGAGTCAAACCATACTGAACAGATCATAAAATGATTTCCATATATAAATGAAGACTGTGATTATGGTAAACAATGAACCATTGTTACTCTCAAAACACAGCAAATTCCCAACCCTCTTCAGTGTGTAATTGTGTGAATACAAAAAGGAAAGAGAATCCGTTAGCCTGTAATATACACCTTACCTGTATATATCATGTCTTTATCACTTCTTAAAAATGGTTCAAAATGTTTATTTTATTAATGGTTAAATTACAATTAGGCTATAGATCAGTTATAAGCCATTAATTAGGACAACTTTTGGGTTTTCAGGTTGTAAAACATCTCTCATTAATAGTCAAGTTGTCGAGTCTGCAGTTATACATTTGAATAAGTTAATAATATGTTTTCATTGTCCGTGTTTGTTTTGAATATGTGTACCCACGACTCCCTGGAAAGCAGTACTGATACAGAGTGGACTTGTGAAATAACGTACATTTAATTGAATCTCACTATAGTTTAATTTTTAATAACTTGTTTTAGATTATAGGTCCCTTTTAGTTGGTTACTTGATAAACCTGCTGGAGAAGAGTAAACACCAACCTGGCAATCTAAAATGTGTTCTGGTTGGTTTAAATGATCCATAAAACATTAGTAAATAATTGATGGTTTTACATGGTTGTAAAATTAATAAAAAACATTTCAGGACTGCAATGAAATAAAAAATAACAGAAAATTACGACAATACAAGTAAAAATGGAAATGAAAGACCCAAAAGTAATGTAAACGTTTTGAGAAGGGTTTTTAAAGATGTTATTTAGATATTTAAACCTTCATTACCACTTATAAATAATTTAAAAGGGACCATATTAGAAAGTGGTACTGTTACAGCTAGCACTTTAGACCAAGCCTAATTAAGAAACAGCTGTAGTTAAGCTCGCGTGGGCCTTCATTATAACGTTAGCTACACTGTGTTCTCATATGGGACACAACACAAGCACAAGTACGGGGGGGGGTCGGTGTATATGGACTGCTGTGAACAGTTCATTATTATTTATTGTGAGTGCAACAAAAAAAAAAAAAATCAAAGTAACCCCCTGAGTTTACTACAGGAGCTCAGGTATAGCTAGCTAGCTCATTAAAGCAGGGCCTCACTCATCTGTTGCCGGGCCCCCTCACCCCTCACCCCTCCCCTCCGAGTCCTCACAACCGCTTCCAACGGCCCAACTGACACGACGCTGGATGGAGATAGAGAGGGGGATTGCCTCGGAGGGGAAGCTTTTTTTTTCCCCTTTGTTTTTTTAAGTGCCGTTTACTTCAGCGGGGAGAAAAGGAGAGGGGAGGTGTGTGAGGGAGGACAGTTAAGACTTTCCAGAGAGGAGGTGGACTTGTCCGACTTGGAGTAGTTTGGTGTGGAGTCACAGACGGGAACTTCAACGGTTAATTCAGGCACAAAGTTGTGTGACTGGCTGAGGCTCCGCGGAGAATGGAAACTAGCTAACCCTCCTCACATCTGTAGTCACGGCTAGGTTCGCGTTATAAAACATTTGAAGGAGGGTTAGGGTTATGAACAAAACGATGCCGTCGTTGTCGGTTTTGTGCAGTCTGTGAGTTTAAAAAGAGTCTACGGAGAAGTTGGGAGAAAACCGGTTTTCCCTGGTACCCTACCGCCGCTTTTGTGTCAGTGAATGGTGGGGTGTTTTTCCTGTTTGACAGGGCCAATTGTCAAGGAGAAGTTACAACTGACAAACACACAGGCTCATCGGTAAGTTTTTTTAAAAATATTTTTTACTAAAGGAAAACAAAAGAAAGTATTTTGTGTAGCAGATGCTCACATCACTGGGTTACTCTTCGTTTTAAACCACAAGGTGTGTTTGTCTGTCTGTTATTCTCTGCCGGTGGACATTTGAATTCAGTTAACTCTGGTGTATCCCTGGAAACAATAGCCGCATACTTCATTGCCGAAAATGATTGATTATAGTCGAGCGATTCTGATCACTGCCAAACTCTACAGCTGGAAATGTTTGTAATAACACGTAGCAAGCCTGGCTGCTTCCATGGCTGCTCCCTTTTGCATTTTACACTTGAGGCACATAATGCAATTTATCCTTCAGCCTTTGAGGACAAGGACGTACTGATCCAGAATAATAAAGGCTTTATTGGTGTGCACTGAACCAAACATGTAGACCCCAGTATTGGGCTTTAACCAGTACTGGCTAGGAATCAGTTAGCTATATGAAAGTTGGGCCAGGGGAAGATGGTAAGTGGCCTGCAGCAATTAACATAAATATAAACTCAATTTTGATTTGATTCAGTGAAATACATATGTTATAACATAACAGATTGTTTGACACATCTGAACACCCTTAGAGGAATTGTATTTCTTTATTATTTATATTCACCCATAGTGTCTATGCATAAGCATATGGGAACATCCTTCATCTTGTAGGCAAACATTTCATGTCCCTTTATGGCCCATGTAGCGTGCAAGAAGCCCTGCGGTTCTGCTGTGTGATCCAGGGTGGGAGTGCCTCTTGGGTTTTTGGGTCGTGTGATGACAGCCTACAGGTCCTGTTTTTACTGGGGAGTGCAGTCTGTAGTTACACCCCCTCAGTGCACCCCCCCTATGTACTACTCTGTCAGCCTACACCAGATGGTTTTGCCTCTTTGAAAAGGCAGAGAGGAAGCCCTTCCCTGCTCTGGGGCAAGAGAGAAGGCAGGAAAGGAGGCATGAAGAGCATAGTTTGATGAAAGTTAGACTGCACATGTTGTTTTGCACGGTGCCTTATAATTAGCGCGGACACAATGGTCTCATTTTTGTCTTGTCTTTGTTATTAGCTAACACTGGGATGACTTTTCTTATCATCAACAATTATAAACACTCAAATGTTATTGAAAATACTGTAAGAGTGTTGACAACAAGGCCAAGGGCCAAGGTTTATTCTTCTTATGGCTCTTATGGCTTATGTCTACTGGCTGGCTGGCCATCTCTATATCTGCAGTTCCAAACTTATCTGACATGGCGACATTAGTTCACTTTATGTTTAGCTGAATAAAGTAAAAATACACAATTCTTTACTTATTAGTCTGCATTATAAAATAAATATCTTTGACTAAAGTTGTATGAGAGCCCATATTAGACATTTGGGGAATTTCTAGTTGTAATTTTAGCTGTTGTACCAGCTGAAACATGATCTTTATTGCTTTCTATGGCTACTTTAAAACACAGTTTTTATTCGGGTGAGTTTACCTCAGAAGTTCTCAGAATTGTTGGGTAAGCACTCCAGCTCTTTCAGGCCTAGGGATCTGTGATGAAATAAGAATATTACTTTCTTATCAAAATCAAAAGCTTAAAACTAAAACATACTGGAATCATTTTGTCTTACATTTTGGATAATCGTGACCTGAAATGTTCATATCGTCCCATGCCTAGTCAGGCCACATGCTCTGGCCTCCTACATCTGTCCATATGGACAGCACATGGACATTGTATACTGAGGATGTACCTTACGCTTATCACGCTGAATATGAGCAGTTAAGGAAGAGCTGTGCTGTATAATCTGTGTTTGGATCATCAAATGCAGATGATCCCTGTGTCTTCCTGCATTACATCTTAAATGACTAAAGAAGCCTATCTGAAAGAAGGACTAACATGGCTGAGCAGTGACCTGAGTTTGTAATTACACTCAGAGATGGAAGGATTTAGAGACTCCTGGGTGCAAGAGAAACCCCATTGTCACATAGAAACCACATAAAAATTGATACCAGTCATTTTGAAACATCCATAGGCTACTTATAGCACTTTAAACATTGGTTATAGTTATTATAACATAAGAGGAGTGTTGAGTTTGCTTGGAAAATGAAGGACACACATGATATTTTAGGCTCTTGAGATCGCTGTAGGAGGTACAATTATACCCGACTGGAATTTGACAAAGAGGGTTAAATGGCGGCTCTAAATGATAGAGGTGCAGACATATATAGGCACTGCAGGGAGGTCTGAACCACTGCTGAATTCTGACTCCCCTCTCTGCCACTACAGCAAACATATCTACAAAGTATTACAATTCAATCAGTGGTCTTCTATTTAATTTTACTGTCTGCCTAAGCAATTCTGTTTCTTGTACACCAACTCCCTGTGAAAAGAAAAGAAAGAGCTGATAAGAGCTAAACAAGTTTTAATATACTCCTTAACAATATCACAATACCCCACTGACATTTCCCCAGCTCGACTTCATACAGAACTCTCCTGGAACTGGTCGGACGTTGTTGTCTTCTTCTGCTCTACGCCAGTCTCGAGTTCATCAGAAGCATATATTATCTCATACACAGTGCCACACTGTCATGCTCTCACTAACATATGGACATCAGTCACTCCACCGCAACGCCTACTAAATGCTGCTGTCCACCACAAACCCTAATAGAGCGTTGTGGAGCTGCCCCTCCTTGGTGCACACACTGTATGCTCCATCCTCTGCTGCTGGATCACAACTCCAACTTACTGCAGCATAGACATATTAGTCCATACTATGTTATTGACCATTTATATTTCTAATGTACATTATACACGCTTGCACCATCGACATGTGACTCTTGAAAAGGCTCCTCATTGTGTTTCTGATCTTTTTTCATGCCTCTATAAGTAGCTCTCTGCATTTTTAAGTTGAAAGGCCTCTATTGTTAAGACTTAAATCAGGCATGAGATTGAAAGATTATGGGAAAAAAAGGCATGATACTCCTACTACTAATGAAACATTGCCACAAATGACCATTATTGGGGTCCATAGCCAGAGGGCAAATTATTTGTCAATGAGAATTAGGAACTTGATCTTTATTCGGAAGTAGTTTAAGTTTACAACTGCCGGTAAGATTGTGACTGACATGTTGCCACTTGAACAGCTGCCAATTGTGTCTCTATAAAAAATAAAACTATTATGTTGCAATCAAATATTGCAAAATTATGAATTTATGAAACTCATAAGTACCAAGATGTTGGAATTCTTGCCGTGCTGTGTGCAAAAGGATTTTGGGTTGGGTGAATTGAGTCAGTTTAGGGAAGCAAATAGTTTTGAATAAAAATTTACAATTTTGGAAACACTGTGGTCACAAATATGTGGATTCTGAGGACAAAAGAGAAAAACCTTTTTTTCTTCAGATTTTTTTGGTTCAAGAAAGATCTATTGCATCCAAGTGCACATGTGCTGTATGTGTCACATCTTGTCAGAGAGTTGCATTAAAGCCCATGTTGGTAAATGTCTGATTGAGATAGCTTTGGCTCAAGTAGCTGATGACTAGGCAAAGACCACGTGACACCCTGAAAATGAATAAAGCATAGTTACATCCCTGATCTGCGCAGGGGAAAATAAGCCCTGTTGACTATATTCCTGATCACACTTGCCCTTAAAATGGCATCTTAGGGATGTATTATGAAGTGCAAAGCTGTTAATACAGTTGTGAATGCACCCACAATGGGGATGCACTGTGATACAGTCGCTCGAGCCACATGCAAAGTTTGTTAGACACACGTTCATATGACCATTGTGCATTCAAAAGTGTCATAACATGAAGTCAAATTTGCAGTGTGAGCATAGCACAAGAGAGCTTTTATAATACAGCAGAACATATTTGCCTGCGTCTGTGTGTGTGTTTGAGTTTTTTGTTTTTTAGCTGTAAGGAAGTGTGAGTGGGGAAAGATAAATCTGTATTTAAAAAGAAAAGGTCTGAACTGGAACGTGACAGTAGAGGTGTGTGGCACTGGCAGGTATTGATTTGTCAATATAAAGTCTGCATAGATTTGTACATTTTTCCACATTCATGATCAGTGCATCATTTTGGTTTGAATATGGCTGCATGGAACTCAGACAGAGAATTTATAAATAAGAATTACAAAACCGCTTAGCATTCAAAGTCTGGCAAAAAAGAGTAAATTGATCATGCGGTGCTTTGTTTATTATGCAAGTAGTTACATCAGAGCAAGCACTAACTCCAGGCTCAAATAGTTTCAATCACGTAAGACACAATGGCAAGTGTTATATATGAAGATTGTCCTGCGAGCCAGACGGATTACAAGCTTGTTTTCATCATATTGCAAGGTTGCCTGTCTTGCTGTTTCCTGTTAAAAGGACCAAATTGCTCAGGTCCAGTTGTTTGTGATCACGATGCTAACTTTCGTAGCAGTGCAGAGTCCTACTGTAGGGAGCTGCATCGTGTTTCCTACTCCCAGATTCTCATTTGAAATCTAGACACTGTTGTTGAGGAGGTGAACTGATGTTTCAGTGTTGAAGATCCAACTTTTTATTCCTGTCTGCTCCGTGTCACAAACACAAGGGTCAGTTCCTGCTGAAAGCTGATGTTCCACTTCCTCGTCTGGTCCTGCGCTTCCTGCTATAGAGCGACAGGATGCTCAATTGCGGCCCATATGCTGTCGTGCCTAATATGAGCGTTAACGCAGATGTTATTGTGAAGATGAGCGTAAATGTATCCATGTTTATCTAGTGTTATGCTTAGCACAATATGGCATCCGTTTTAATAACCCCCACTGTGACAGTTATCTTTATTCCCATGGTTCCCGTTGTCTAGGCCTGATCAGTCTTTCAGCTGGTTCGGGTGTTCAGCTGAAGGTGGCAAGATTTATGGCTGTGTTTAAAGTGCAGACCCGGTGCATCTCACATTCTTAGTAGAGTCTTCCAAGTCAAGTTGTCAGACAGCCAGGTTTTCAGCTTTTCAGCTGGCCATAGTTGTCAAGTCGGAGGAGCACTTGCAGAATCCTTGGCTGGGATCACACACGCCCACCCACCCCTTTATTAAACACACCCAAATTTGCTATGTGGGGAACTTATAGTCGGCCCTGCCTGTTCCCGAGCAGCTGAGCACTCGAATCTGCCCCCTGCAGTGTTTGTTCAGGGAGAGTATACTGCTGGGTAAGTTTTTGTTTCAGGGGCAACATAAGATTCCAATAGCTCATCTGCAGCTGATGCTTATTGTATGTCAATTCACAGTTACCTCCGACTGCCTCTTAACAAAATGAAAGCGATACTTCTGGAGGCAATTATGTGTTTTTATTTATTTTTTCTTACCATTAGAGTCTAAATTAGGGGTTTTGATACGTTTCAAACATCTACTGGTCAAGCTAGTCCATGCTGGAAATGATCTTGTTCTCTGGTCAGTCGTTCCATCAACTATTGAATGGATTTTTATTCGATTTTGAGGATGAATCCTACTGAATTTGGTGATCCACTGACTTTTCCTCTAGCATCATCATAAGTTGACATATTTGTTTTTGAGTGAAATATTTTTAAAACCTTTTGATGGATTGCCATGAAATTTACTACAGTTTTTTCAGGCCTGTCAAGGACAAATCCTAATAACTTTATTGATCCTCTGACTTTTCATATAGCACTATCATCAGGTCTAGATTGAAAAACAAATGGCGTTCCCAGCCGCCTCAGCTTTACTTTGTGTTTAGTGCATTCTAGCAACAACTAAGTAAGTACAGCCTCACGGAGCTGCTAGCGTCTTTCAGTCTTATTGACTTGTATTGAATTAGTTGCCAGGCGACTTTAGCTTGTAGAAAATTCAGCTAGGAGGAAGCATTTGGAGGTTTTGCGGCCTCCAGAGAGCTCAGTCATTAAGATACATAGTTCTGTTTCTAGTTAGGACCCCCTCCCTCCATCACTCACCCGCGCTCCGAAGGCAAATACTTGGCACACATCTTACAGCAAACACTCGGGATCTACCAGTCCCCTTGGTGCTCTCAGCCATCTTTATGCGGTCTCCTTTTTCGTCCGCATGGTTTCCTCTGAGTGCCACTAGAGGTCACAGCATGGGCCTCAGAGTCTTTGTTTTGCCCCATAATGGCTCTATTCTCCCACAGCAGCAAGGACTTCCAAGCCTGCTAGACATAGGACACCATTGTGACTCACGGAGGGGTAACATGAGGCAGACGCACAGAGACATGGGTGTGCGTGTAGTTTTAGGTAAATTACTGTTAAAATGGTGTTGAAATATTAACTAGTTCACACATAGTGCTCGCGTTACTTGGTAACCAAAAAAGTTGTTTTACCAATTGCAATATAAGATTTAACAGCAACCAAATATGATCTGTGGTAGAAAGGAGGATACTGGATTTTTATTATTTTCTATTAGCACTGATCTGACATTTGACTCATTATCATGGTTTAACTAAATTCAATAAGCAGACCACAAAACATTAATTCAAAGTCCTGGCTCGCTACAAGCAACAGAGGAAGTTGTGGGGAAATCATGTTAGTGTCCAATTACAGCAATTACTGTAAAAAATAAGCCACTGTGTGATGGGTTACTATTTTACAACATTCTGTACAAAGCGAGACACATCAGATCACTTTTTTGACTTCTGTCTTTCAAAGACAAAACTAGACTTAAATGGTGTAGATTAGGTTAATTGTCGTTATATACCCAGTATACAATGTCTGCTTTATACTCCAAAAGTACATGATGCATTTTGTTCAAGGAATGCGTAGAAGATGACCTTAGTCTTCATTTTTATTTAAGTTTCACATGTCTCACTAGAAAAAGAGCAAACAGAAAGAGGTCACAGAGCAGGTAAATAGGGGAAAAGCTTTAGAGCAGAGTCACAAAAAACTCTACAGACAAAGCTCCCTGCAGAAAGCTGGCTGGTGCAGGTGTTTGATATCCAAACCAGCCAGGTGGCCTTTTTCTGCATTCGTGTCATATTGTACAAAGGCCAGCTGGGGCAAAATGCTCCAGGGCAAACCAACAACAATCAGTGAGAAGTAAACTATATATGGTTCATTTTTAAAACATAAGTACCTTTTTTTTGGAAGTACACATTAACATTTTACCAGTTCCACATTGCAGCTCAGACTGAAACAACATGGAGAAGCAGATCACAGAGACCACAGAGCGAGACAAAAGCTCAAAAACAATGAGCTTCCTGTGTCTGTCAATCCATTTTCTAACCTCTTATCCTGTTCAGGGTCACGGGGGGCTGGAGTCCTCGCTTAACTGGCCACATACTTTCTCCTAAATTGTGTATCTTGTCTTTCAGTGAAGAAATCCGACGTTGCAGTCGTCACTGATGGAAAACAGAAAGAGGGAGAGAGGGATAGGTACTGAGAATCTGCGAGTGACTAAAGAAGAAAAGAAAACTTTCCAATGGGCTTTCATTTTTTCCATGTAAAGTCATTCATAGGCAGGACATACACATTACACAGCCCTGTGTCTGAGTCAAAACAAATGAGGCACATTTAAGTGTAAAAGAGGAAAAGACTTAAGGTGGGGAAAGTTCCAGTTGAAGAAGAGGTAGTGGATAGACAGGGCGGAAAGAGAAAGATCTGGCAAGTAGCAAAGAATAAAGGCAGGAGCGACTGTTCCTGACTGTTTGTCCCGAGTAGAAAACGTGAGTGAGCTGTAATCGGATCTCAGCTCTGGTGAGATCATACACAAGGCCTGCCAGCAGCCTCAGAGAGAGCAGTCCACCCACAAGCCTTCAGCCCCACTGCAGCCCGCTGTGGCTCTCTACAGGCCTGCCAGCTTAAATATCATATATAATTATTTAAGAGTACTAGTTAGTCCTAGACATTACAAAGTTAGTGGAGGTGAAATGAGAAAGAACTACAAAACAATGTTTTTAAACACTGTTTTGAATACAATTTGATAAAAAGGTGGGTTTCATGCCATTTTAGACTGTACTTTAGTATTTAAGTTTATGTCTGTTCAGCGACAACCAAGTATCCAAATTTGGTGATATTATTATTTATTTTTTGGATGTTCCTTCTTTTTATGCTAAAATAACCTTTCACACAGCTGAAAACAGGGTTGCTGTTGTTAGCTAAGGAAAAGTCAACATTTTGGAGATACACGATTTTCACACGACGGTCGCATCTGCTGCTCTGCGGTAATTTTGAACATAGATGCACTGTCCACTGGCTGTTATCATAATAAAATTATCAATTAACTGTATATGTCTATATTTTTAATAAGGAAGGTTGCCAAGTAAAAGTAAAGTTGTTAAAAAAAAAAAAGCTAATTTACATGAAACCTGACAGAAAACATTGCTTACAGTTTTCTCCCTCTTGTGTTATTTAAAAGGACAGTTAAGACTAGGTTACTTTAATTGTGTTAAAATTCGATGAAGTAAATCCAATTACTCTTCTCAGAAGACCGAACACTTATGACTGTCAGAGTTCATGACCCTAATGATTAAGGGGGGACAGAGATCAACAGGGGTCCTGGCATATGGATTATAGTGAGTGAATGAGCTTCTTGTATGCCCGACATACACGATTGCACTGAGTTGCATAGCTTTGCATTGAGTCTATGGCAGCTGCACTTACAGAGCAGCTAGGAAGAAGTTCACACTTCACACTTCACATTTACCCCTGGAGTCCTTCAGTTCTCTGTGTTGATCCGGACACCTCACACTTTCTTTATTTTTCCGTAATTTATCTACATTTCCTCTCCTCTTGCAGTCACCAGACCTGCTCAGATGGATTTGAGATAACAGCACCAGAAGTTCCACCTTTGTCCCAAACTCCAGCCTCCCGCATTCACCCAGAATGGCAGATCCCACCGGGTTGAGCTCCGAAGGGGCTGCAGGCACGGCCGAGGTCGACGTGTGCAGTTTGGAGATAGAGAGGAAGTATGACGTCATCCCTGCCGTCATCTGCTCCATGTGTTGCCTGTTTGGCATCATCTACTGCTTCTTCGGTGAGGATCCCCAGTCGGCTCACAGACCTTGACATCGAGGAAGCTCAAACTGAATGTTTTTGGAATGACATTACACATCAAAATGCCACTTGTAGCTGTAAACTTGCTCCATAGTGCAGCCTCAAAATATATCAAATCAAGTTGGATTAACTTGCGCTTCCACATGCACCTTGTCTTCTTTATATTTATACATACATACATACATTTTCATATAAAAGGATACATTTTTATTCACTGATCCTTACAACGCGTCGTAGTATAGCATGTCACAAAAGAAACTGTCATGGTATAGTTACCATGGTAACTATACCATGGTTCCCATTGGTCATTGAAATCTTTGAAAGTTTGTACATTTGAGGGGAAAAAATCAAGGCCTTGAAAGTTTTTGAAAATACACATGGGTCATGGGTGCAAAAATAGAAATTAAAGTTCTTTTGATATATTTGTTTACTTACTGTTAGTAAATAGACTAACTTGCCTCAAGAAAGTGGGACGGTCACATGCGTGCACGAGTGATTGAAGTTGAATGATGCAGGGGCAGCGAATCTTCAGCTATGCCGTGTTGGATCCTTGACTTTAAGGGAATTGGGCCTGGATAGTCCTTGAAAAATCCTTGAATTTGATGTTTAAGAAGGTGTGGGAACCCTGGTTACTGATTTCCTCTGCAACCAGGTTCTAGTCGGCATCTTCTGCTTCATTTCAGACAAAACTTTCTGATTGTATCCAGAGTTGCTTTGTTGAGCTTGTACCTTGGGAACTTTATATTCATATAAAAGGACAAATGCTTATTCACTGATCGTTACAACTGCTGATGACTTATTGCAGATCTCTCCGGTCTCTCCTTCTTTAGGTTACCGCTGTTTCAAGGCTGTCATGTTCCTGTCTGGTCTGATGTTTGGCTCCGTCATCATTTTCTTGCTGTGTCACAAGGAGCATGTGCTGGACACCCAACTGAGCGTGGAGGCCAGCGCTGGTATCGGCCTCGGTATCGGCCTGCTGTGTGGTCTGGTCACTATGCTGGTGCGAAGCGTCGGCCTCTTCATGACCGGCCTGCTGCTGGGGCTCCTCCTGGCTCTCGCCGCCCTGCTGGTCACTCACCAGTTCTACACTCCCACCACAGTCTGGGTCCCACTGGGTACACTTCTAGGGACGGGCATGCTGTTTGCTGTGCTGGCACTGCAGTGGCAAAAGCTCTTCACCATGCTCTCCACGGCTGTGTTCGGGGCAGCCATCATGACAGTGTGTGCTGATTACTTTGTGGAGATGCTGGTGTTGGCCACGCATGTGTACGAATGCTTGCGCCTCACAACCGGGCCACCGCTCTGCTGGTACAGCTGGGTCATTCTGGGCATCTGGCCCGCCCTCAGCCTCATAGGAGTACTGGTCCAGTGGAAACTGACGGATGACAGCTTCTCGCACACTGAGGGTAAGGAGGAAATATCATGAGCCATTTTGAGTTCTTCTGTAGGGGTGAGTCAACTTCTAAGAATTACACTTCAGAATGGTGGAGTAAAAAAAGTTGTCTTCACAGTTATCAAGCAACTTACTCCAACTACTTAAAGTGTAGCAGTACCATCTAAAGGCGACTCAAGCTGTCACAGCCAATCAGAGACGAGGATTTATCCTACCTCTGACTCTTTGTTCATTCTTGAAATCTTCTCAGGGATGTGTTATTCTGTAAAAACATTACATGATTTTAATATTTTTATGAAATCTTTAATATCTCCACTAGCAATCGATATGTAAAAGTAACAAGAATCAAATAGATTTTTAATACAGAAATACACAGTATAAATTGTGAAACAATAAATTCTGCTGCTGGTAGAGATTAGAGAAAACATATAATAAGGAGAAGTTAGTACCACATTGACGAGTGTGAACGTGAAGATGCATTGAAAGTGTTTGTAAGCGCAATCGACGCTATTGTTTCCATGCTGATGAATATAGAAAACAATTGAATAAAGGAGGAGTAAAAGTGAAGTAATTTTACTTTTTTCTTTCACTTTATGCAAAGTTTTACCTTTAGCCGATTGATAAATATGGGCACAGATGCTTTAAGTTAGCATTTTACAAACACCTTTATTTCTTCTACTAATGTATCTTACTGTCTGTCTAGAATGACTGGGATTTACTTAACGATGAAGTGATGTTTAAAAGCTGCCTTTGAATTTCCCCTTCTCATTGTAGTCGTTATCAGTCGGAGACAGAAGAGAGTCCAGCTGATGCGGATTCGAGAGAAGGACGCCAAGAAGCGACAGCAGGCAGGTGGGCAGGAAGGCACATACCGCCGTAAACCCACCCCAGTGAAACGTTACGCTGGGGATCTACTGGCACCGGTCAGTGTCACCCAGTGTGCTGTAGATTATGATTATTATGTTTTTATGACATCAGTCAAATCTTACCAGTAAGCCTCGGCCTGTCACCATAATTACGTTACCGACTTATCATACGATATATGGACATAACCACAATCATTTTTGCTGACCTCAATAATGCCGTTGTGTTTAGATGCGTGTTTGTTTACATAACAATGTTACCAACATTTTAGACAACATGATGCCAGAATAAACTGCAGGGTTTTCGCTACCATTATAAGACTTGGGCATGGCACAGACATTATGCATCTTTCTTAACAGAGCATATTTTACTTATTGTTTTGCTTGTGTGGTTTAATTTTTTTATGATTTATTTATTTAGGATATTTTTATAGATTTTTTACATTCCAATTCCAATGTCTAAATATAATTGTATTTATTTTTTGTTATGCTATTATATTATCATTATATCAGTAGCATAAAATTGTCTTGAAATGATAATAATATTGTTTATCGCAATTGTTTCTGGGACAATATATAGTCCAACAAAAGTAGTTATCGTGACAGGCCTAATTCTACCTGATGCCATAAAATCCTTGTCGACGTCACCGTTTTCTTGTACTTCACTCATCCCTCCCTGTGTTGTTCTTCTCAGAGCTACCTGCAAAGTCTGCGGGACAGACAGATGGGCACAGGCACTTCCCTTAGCAGCCTGGGCACTGCCAACCACACCATGATCGACTTGGACTACGACACCGGGTCCACGGCGCCCCTCACAGCTACAACCCCAGTCGTCAGGGTCTGAGCGACGCAGACATAAGAAGGGACGACTTTGTGCTCTCTGGTTCTTTAACTGTGTTTTCCTAACGTAGAGCAGAACCAACAAACGGCTCCCTCGTGCTCTTAAATTGATGCGGAGAGAGGATGTGTGTCAGTCCTGGGTGTTTGGTGAAAGAGAATGCTGCTTTTTGGGGTGAAGTAAGAAATGTCACCTTTTTGGTGAAAGCTATAATATAACCACTGTGTTTCTCAGAGAAACACTTAAAAACAGATACTAACAAAGTAAGGT
Organism: Bovichtus variegatus; assembly: GCA_943593645.1. Lineage (NCBI taxonomy): Eukaryota > Metazoa > Chordata > Actinopteri > Perciformes > Bovichtidae > Bovichtus > Bovichtus variegatus. The sequence goes on along the minus strand of CALSCE010010723.1, from coordinate 5,952,193 downwards.
CCTCTATTTCCTCTTATCATGTATTAAATACATAAACAGCAAGTACGAGCCTCAGATGTATTTCTGTTTTGATAGTGAATATGACAAAACAATTTGTTTGACATTACATGTACTGTACTTAAAAAGTTAGTCATTGCCATGAAGTGTTGTGTTATTACATGTCTTACCTGTCTAACTGTGTGAAAGTGTATCATTTAAATGACTTTGTGTATTTTTTTAGATGGAGTTTTGTGAGAGAGTAAAATATGACATGCAGATGGATACATGGAGTGTGACAAAATGAAGCTAAAACTAAATGGTGAAAATAAAAAAGAGTTTTTATTTCCTGTCAGAATACAGTAGGTGAATAATTTAGACTGTTGTGTATGCATGTGGAGTAAACGTTTTACAATTTAATTTATATAATGACAGTACATGGTAGGGTTGAAAAAAGGACAAAAAACAAAGCATGTTTGTTGTTAATTTGTAGATTTTTTAATAATTATCCATTGCGTTGTTTGAATTGTGCAGGGACAATGCACTTGTTACCTGAATCTGTACATACCTGTTGATAGAAATTTCAAAGAAAAATAAATGTGTTTGATACAAAACCGTTATTTTTTTGTCATTGATTAAATCATAAAAAATGCACTATTTGTCTCTTTGGGCTCCTAGCAACATTGGCAGCATTACTCAACAGATTTCTCATGGGCACTAAAGAGGTCATGGGGAGGATTTCCTACCATGCAACCGGTTTGGGTTGCCATGGCGCCTCCAGGTTTTCTTTTTGCAGACAACACAATGCAGGACAGACTGGCCCTTCATCATAATGAATGTTAAGTATTTTTCGATCCTTTTTGTGGAAATGTTGAGCCGATGTTCTGGTGACAGGGAACTGTGACAACGTTACAGCAGACACTTCCTTGTTTAATTGTAGGAAATCTTACATTCTAACTTTTTCTAAATCAGGCCACATTTATATGTCACATGATTTCTGTAATTTATGACAAAATGGAGTTGTTTTGTAACATTTAACAGCACTGAAATACTTTAAAAAGTGTTGCATCAAGGGTTAAACAAAATGTCTGCACAGAAAGTGCACACTCCCATCATCGTATTACATCTTACTGAAAAAATTAACACACATAATCCAACACATATGTTAGAGAGAAAAACAGAAGGCCTCCCTTGATTTCGCCCTGAGATCATACAAAAGATTACATCATTTTGGCAGTCACAAAAACACAGTATGTGCTCAAGGAGTAAGCCTCACAAAAATCAGCCTGCTGCAGAAAGTAGGAGTAGCTTGGTTAAAAATCAGATCCAGTGAAATAAAATTAATTTTTTAAAGGAATACTTCACCCAAAAATGATTTATTTTATATTAATTACTCACCCTGTGTCACCTGAATTTATTAAGAAAACATTAGTTTTTCTCGCACGCATCCATGGTGAGTGGAAAATCCAAAAACGTAATAAAGTCCTGATGAATTGAAGTAAATCGGGACTGCGTGAAAACTATATCAAAACATCTCGTTTATATCACGTTTACAGAAAGTAATAGTAAAGTTTTAGTGAAGATGCATGTGTTGGGGAAGTAGAGAGCATGTGGATACATGAGACTTGGATTATACTGCATGACATGTGTGAGAGTTTGCAAACAGATGTTTTGATATAGTTTTGCTGTTGTTAAACGCGGCCCCCATTTACTTCAACTCATCAAGAATTTTCACCGTTTTTTGATTCTCCTTTCACCACGGAGGCATGCGAGAAAAACAAAGTTTTCTTCAAGAATTCAAGGCAACACTGGGTGATTTACTGATTATACAAATGGTCATTTAAAGGGCGATGTATTCCTTTAACGTGGTAGATGACATTTCGCAATCAATCACTGCTGTTGAGGTTGCCTGGTTGTCTGGAGTGGAACCAGCCCCCCAGCTGCAGACCTGCTGATACATGCTGCCCCCCGATGGTCGACCCCTAGCATCGCATCCAGCGCTCCTTCTTGCTCAGGGGATATCCTCTGTCCACCCCCAGCAGCTCATTCACACGCCAGTACTCATCTCGCTTAAAGAAGAAGATCTTTCCGTTGGTCCAGGTGAAGGCTGCATCCGGACTGGACGGCACTCCGGTGAAGAGCATAGAGAGCGGCTTGGGGTAGAGACTCAGGTCAGTGTACTTCAGCTCATCAAACTGCCAGTGCTCTGAACCCTACACAGCAAAAGATACACAAACTCAGGATTTCTGCTGCAAGAAAAATGATGAATGAGGATGAACCTACATGTTCTAATGCTGCTCATGTTTTGATACCTTGATAAAGACCAGCTTCTTGTTCTTCTCCAGGTACATGGCTGCATCGAGGTTAGGAGCGATCCGCTTGACCTCTTTGGGGTAGCCGTAGTCCAGCACAAACATGGTATACCTCCACACTTTGTTGCCTGTGACCAGAAGCAGTATACATATCCACACGTTTAAATTCTGGACCGACAACTAGAAAGCGGAGGAAGAAGAACACACGACCAGTAGTGGAAAGTAACTAAGTACATTTACTGAAGTACAATCTTGAGCTGCTTGTACTTTGAGTATTTCAATGTTATGCTTCTTTATACTTCTACTCCACTACAATCAAGAACCAAATATTGTACTTTTTACTTCAATACATTTAGTTTAAAGCTTTAGTTACTAGCCATGTTGCAGATTTCCATTATTAATACAAAATATGTCTTTTTTATGTATTATTATAGATAAACTACTGGGCATTATAGTTCAAATAAGCTCCACTTTTACCAGCTGCAACATTAAAGTGATACAAACACAATACATCAATAATTATAAAGACACACAACTCTGAAATGTGCCATTCTTAGTACTGAGTACTTTTACCTTTGATACTTTTACGAATATTTCGACGCTGATACTTTTACGTTTACGTTCACTTTAGTAAAATTCTGAATGCATGACATTTACTTGTCACAGAGTGTTTCTACACTGTGCTATTGCTCATTTTACTTAAGCACTTCTTCCGTCACTGCACACAACTGTACCTTTAAAAAAGTACGTCTTGTTGGTTCTTGGAGAGTGCACAGCAGCATCCAGGCTTCCTGGCAGGGCCTTCCACAGCATGTTGATCTGTATCGGCGTGTTGTGTCCCAGATCTGAGATCGTCCACACGTAATTACCACTGAAAGCAAAGGTCTTCCTCCATGGACCTGATTAAACATCCAGTAAGGTCTTTGTGACACATTTTGTGATCCTGCTGTTGTACTAAAAAAGTGTTAAAACATAGGAACATAATCACCTCGTGCTCACACATACAGGAGGCAAAATAATGTGAACCTGTCATGAACATTTATTTGAAGTAAAATAAAATGACCATTGGAAAAATGTGATTTTCTTTTAGACTGTTCTTCTGGACTTTTTTTTAACAGTTGTCTCATGTTTCTTTAAAAAACTTTAATGTAGCTCACGAATGCTGATGATTTGAGTTGACATTATTGTGTCTATTCCCTGTGAATCCAGCGCGTTGTGGTCTAACGTAAAGTCACACAGTTGGGGCGTCTCCTGCACTTTCCCCAGCTAATGGATAACTTACCTAACATGATGGCATCCAGTGTGGCAGTGCAGGGGTCAGGGATGTTCCCAGTGTCATGGCTGCTCTCTGTGGGAAGCAGACTGTCTGGGATTGTTTCACTGGCTAAAGTGCTGGTGATGCGTGTGCCTATAAAACAGAGAAGTTTTAGGATGAATGCACACTTTTCTTTTTTTTTTGACATTTAAAAAATACATTCATTCTTTTTTATATTTCTATGCCAGACAGGTGTCAGAGTTGTACATGAATGAAGCGTTTATCAGATCTCTAGGGGGTCAAAGAGTGATAAAAAACAGTCTGAAGTCTAAAGTCATGAACTCACATGAAGTGTCAGGTCGACCTGCAAACATGACTTTAGACATAAATATGTGTTTAAAATCATTTTGGCTGCAAGTAAGAAAACTAGACGAAAGAAAATGGTTACAGCCTGAACCGCCTTTATTAAGACTTTATTTATAAATTAAGATGGATATCTATGTAATGGAGAAATTGACCTGGAATTTAATGGATACAAAACTTTAGCGCTACTTTCATTTTATATTGTATAGGGAGTAAATAATGATTTTAATAATTTCCCTACCATTGTCATGTAAAGGAAATCAATGAATGTGGCTTTTTTGGCTGTTAAATTGTCTGTTCCCAACATCTCCTTCACAGTTTTTCTTTTACCCCTTTTTTCTCTCTTTTGTTGCATTTGCTTGTTCATTTATTTATTTTCCTGCTTGTTTGTATGTTTTATTATGTTTAGAACTTTTTCTTTTCCTTTACAATTTGGGATTATATCTTTGCAAAAATACAGGAGAGTACTGATGAGTAAGGTGTATGGTGTAAACCAGAATGATTTGTTGAAATACTCTCAATAAACAGTATTAGTGGCAAGAAGTGTCAGGTTGAGTCACGGGTCAAACCCATTTGACAGCTCTGATCGGGCGCAGCGAGCCTTCACTCACCGTATAACAGCTGGATGCCTCTGACATCATCAGTATGCAGCCTGAAGTTGGCACGGTAACCAGAGTAGACTGGAGCCATCAGAGCGCTTCTGAACTGAGAGTGGCCCAGGCCGAGGGCGTGGCCGATTTCATGAGCAGCCACAATACGCAGATTAGTACCATAATATGATCTCTCGGTCCAGAACTCATCCTCATCAAAATGCACAATACCAGATTCTGGTGTGTCAGCATGGGCGAGTACGTGACCTGCGGGTGATACAAATAAACCATTTAAAGGGATATTTCCCAACTAAAATGACCATTGTTTCAGTGTTTCAGGCCCAATAAAAACTGACCACGGCCATCAAATGGGATGGAGCAGAATCCATCATTCTTATGGAAGGAGATCTTTATGTCTGCTCTGCCATAGTCGACCTCTCGGAAGGTCAAAGCAGCCACATCACTCCAGTACTTGAAGGCAGAGCGGATGGCCATCGTGACGTCTGCCTTCTTCATGTCAGGTGTGTAGTTGTAGATCCGGTAGGTCAGACTCTTCTTTCTCCAACGACCTGTAAGAGACGAATGCCAGCCATAACCCCATAAATATTATATCTAAACTGTGCAATACGGACTATACTTATACAACCTGTGCAATTATTCAACGGTGCATTACTCAAATCACTTGCCATCATTACTGTATTACAATGTACAATTCAAGCACTAATCTTGTTTTCAGCATTAATATCATTATTAATATTATTACACTGCTGTATATAATGTAATATACATATTTTTTTACATATGTATTGTTGTTATATTTTGTAGTACAATGTGCACATTTTTACTTTGACTTTATTTTATTCTAAAATGGAGCAACTGTGATGAAATCTCATTTCGCCCCAGGATAAATAAAGTATTTTAGATTCTGAAAACTGTTTTATACATTTGTCAGTAGGACCATAAATAAAAAAAAGAGTAATCTGGAAATGTGTCAATTCATCTTGTAGTTCCAAGTTTCCTAGTTGTTTTTTATCATCACATAGCAAGTTCACATCTAATGATTCATAATACTTAGAGTCCACTTTAAATAAGGAACTTGAAGTTAAAGCTAAGGTTTTATTTCTTTACCAGTATTTTTATACTAAAGAGGAACATTTCAGCAGTCTTTCTTATTCGGGGTTCAAATTAAAGTGATGTCAGTTGCCGCCTTTAGAGATGCAACGGTTTTCTAAAAGCCTGAAAATTCACAAAACATCAAACCTAACGGATACTGGTCCTTGCCAATTTGTGACAACATGCATCACAGTCGTCAAAGTTAAAACACTTTTAATGTCGCTCACACTGCACGTGACAGCGTAGGTAACCTGTGCTGTTTATTAGCAGAACTATAACTGTAGCTTCAAAACATATGCAAAGCAAAAATAAAAAGAACAACTTGCTGACTCACCCAACACGCTGTATTTGTGATACTTCTTGTTAAAGGGGTCCTCCATGCCACAGCGAGGCTGCCTCATCAGATCCAGAGTGGCTTTGTCTAACTCTCCAGTAGGTGGCAGATCATTCACCCTCTGGAAAACCCTGGAGACAAGAGGTGATCAAACATCTGCTCACATCCTCCTCCAGACACACATAGATCTAACATGTGCTATTGCATTAACTTATTGCAAGTTCCTGTGTTTCCCCTTGAAAGGGTCGCAGCCTGTTTTACCTGAGAGCTTCAATGACCTCCTCCAGGTAATGGGCGTCCTGTGGATCCGCGGGGTCATTCAGGTAACCATACTGCCTCAAATAGGCCTGTGAATTCAGAGGCAGGCAATAAAGCTCTCATACAATTAAAATAATTCTGTAAACGCATTTAGCATGTCTCAAGAAAATGAGATTTGTGACACTGTGTTGTCTCGCTGCTTAATGGAAATTTGTTGTGAATTGGAAGAATTTATATATTTAATAGGGATGTGCCACATTAAGGCTCCCAGATCAGAGCCTACAGGGATTGTGGGTTTCAGTAAAGTCATATTTGAACTCTTAATCGGATTATATGCAATGCTGTAACACTAACACTTTGCGCCCCTTTTTCTTATTCACTTTGTTACTTTTGTTGTTCTTTTTGTATGTCACTTGTGTAAGTAGTGCATGTGTATGTAATGCCCAGTCTGTAATAAAAAAAAAATAATTAAAAGAAAAAAAACAAAAAAACATTTCCATGTCTATATAGGCTATTAAACAGTATATATATTTGCTGTTGAGAAAAGTTAAATTGTGAATGTACGTTTAAAAAGTCACAAAGCAAACTATCATCTTACCTTTGCTTCATTTAATTCTGCCCATTGCACCGCTGCACAAAGAGCTCCGCTGAGCTGCAGCAGCAGCAGCAGCAGCCATGTGCAGTCCATATTCAAGAGTTTCTGATGCTCGATCCTGAGAAGTGCTCAGCAGAGTCCCACAGTGCCAACAGACTGTGTTTGTTCTCTGAGCGCTCCAGCAGTTTTAAACTCAGCCCGGCCGGCGCATGAGTCAGCCCTGTGGCTACGATGATCCACCTCTGAAGAATGAGGATTACAAGAGCAGCCAGTTGACCCCCAGCCAACATGTCTGCTGTTAAATTGTACAGCTGTTTGGATGTGGAGCTGCAGCAGAGATCTACACACTCAAAACGCTTTATGGGGTCAAGCTACTGTTTAACTCTCTGAAACGAAGCCACTCACCCTGAACGAAACTATCGCTATAACTTTTCCATATTATTCCCTTGAGCCATTGCCTTTGTTGTTGATTCCCTGGTGTTGGTACAGCACTGAATGCCCTACAGGTATGTATCACATGCAGTTAAATTATGGGCCTAAACCACAGAAGGTGCCTTACCCTCCATTTCCACATTCCTGCTGTCCCCACACCTGTCCTATCTGAGACAAATATTTATGTTCACTACTCAAACACAAATTGACCAATCCTTGGATCCATCCATGGTAACAAAAGAATAGATCAACAACAATATTTACTTTTGTGTAAAACACATGCGATCTGAAGGGTTTTGACGGCACGAATCCAGGTTTCAAATGCAAATTTGCGAAATCACTCCTAAATTGATGAACTCCAGACAACAACTAAATCTAAACTATGAAAGTTTTCTGACAATTTTGTTTATTTCCATCACTGCTGTGTATTAACACAACTTTTAAATATTAGTAACAGTTCATTAACAGACAAAATGAGTGTTTTTCATTATTAATCAATATTTTATGGATTAACACGTCTCACCACTATGCGGAATAATAATTATGTTAAATCTATAATGTAGACTCGGCCTCAGCGAACCAACAGAGGATCATGACCCGACGTTTTGCACAAATTGACTGTATGGTTCAGTCTTGTTGCTCTCAACAACTCTGCTTGCAGCTAACAAAAGCTAGTGTGGTTTCTTTCGTCGTGATGTTGTGATGATGATGAAGGAATCTCTGCTGACACCGGCTTCGTTGCATATAAAAGGTTTATTACAAGTAGCACAGCATCAAACACCAAAAACAGGCGATGTGAGGATCCCAAGCCAAAATGAATCCTCTCCCTTTACATCACTCGGTCCCTGTTATTTATAGGGCACAGAGACCACCTCACCCCCTAGCAGGTCCCCAAAGGTCAATGTATGGGTGACCAAATGTGGGCAAACCCACATGTTATTAAGTAAGACCAGATGTTTTACTCCCTAAGGTATATAGTGGAGAGGCCCCTTCCAACATCCCTCAGTATCCCTTACATAAGAAGGTACTACTCCATGATAAAGAAAATAAACATTATGTAATGCCAGGTTATACACCACACTAGCTCCCAGCTAACACTAACTGCCAAGCATTCATTCTTATAGTTTAATACAATTTATGTGGTCACAAAAATTTGCGATGCAACCTTATCAATGTCTTTTTTTTTTTATAAATTCTGGCACAAAATAGATTAAAAAAAAGAAGCTGCAGTTTTATACAACATAATCCCATCTGAACAATAATACTAGTGGGTCCATGCTTTTAATTTGAGTGTTTTGTTTTTAAATAATAATGGCAAAAAGGCAATAAACTCATCATTTCTGAGAAAATGTTGTCACCAGGAACTTTAAAAAAAAAAAAAAAAATAAAATAAAATTTATATATATATATATATATATATGTATATTTCTGTTTTGACCAACTCAGCCAAAATCCAGTTCCTGCTTGTTGCAGTGTCAGATTGCTTTGGTAAATGCAGATCAGTTTGCAGTGCAGTGAACTTCACACAACCCTTCTTTTAAACCCAAAGCAAGTGTAGAGAATTTATAATTATTCAGTTGTGGTTGACTGACGGTTGATATTGTCCTGTGAAATTCTCACACTGTGAAGACTTGAAACTTTATTTGGACATTTGTACGCTATCTTTTACAGAATTTGGGATAAGACGACAGCCTATGCCAAATGTTTGTGTGGTACTGCTGGTGTATAAATGTTACAGCAGCATTATCCGACAAAGCAGCTGGTCTAAAGATGTGAGTGCACGGCCTCAAACTTAAACATAAGGCAACATATTAACAATAAAGCAGAACTTAAATCAAAAATATTCCAACAGGGAAGATAAATAACTTTTCCATATTCCATCTATAATACAGGAACCCAAGCCCCAATGGGCTGTAGATAAACACAGTAGGTGTTATTAAGATTAACCAATAAGATTTCTTTTCTTTTTTTTTTTTTGCATTAAACTAAGAATTATTCATCCAGAAAATGAGCTTTGCCTTTTTCTTGTATAGTCCTTGGATCATTTTCCCAGTCTACATGCTGCACATTCCTCACTGTATCACAACTTACCACACAGAGAAAGGAGATCAAAGCTTTAGTGCACTGGTTTGCACTTACCACCGATGTGACACAAGTCTCTGTATTTGCTGACCTAGAGAGAAAAAAAGAAAGACTCATCTGTTTCCCATCTGGTGTTTTATGTCATTGTTGACAGTATTGTTATTACTGACAATGGGGGGGAAAAAGGAACAGAAAGAAGGAAGCTGTGGGAGTACAGTTTACTACTTTTAGTATATTTCGTGACACCTCAACAGGCGGTCTGCATCTGAAACATCACACTGTAATGCAAGTTTGATCCAAGGGTAAACAGACTGTGAGGAACATTTGGTCCAAAAGATCCACTTTGATACCACCAATATTTAATGTCTCATTTAATGTCTCTGAAGTGAGCGGATGTCTTTCTTTTTTGGCGGCAGACTTTGCAGTCCTGGCTTCCTGTCATTTCTCCTAAGACTTTGCGAGTACTGCATGGCTGCACTCCGCTGCACACACACTCATAGCGGCGTCAAGACTCTGACACCAACAGAATAAATCAATTCTCACAGTCTGGGTCGACTGCAGAACCATATAAATGTGTTTTCTTTATCTGTTTCGATGCAATTCTGCTTGCCACATTTATGACTCAGAGAGAGATCAGAATGTAAAGTTTATAACAAACAGGATTGCTAAACAATCCCCCCCCCCAGGTCAGTAGCCTCAGGATACTAATAAACAAATGAGTCCCACAGCATTCATCATGCCCGGAAATCCTGGAATATATCTGGTCGTATTCTAGTCAGAGAATACTATGTGTAGGAGAACATCTTTGTCCGCTTAATCATATTCAGGACAAAATGTTCATCATCGTGACAAAATCATGACTCCCAGTTCATATGTTCATTGAGAAATCACACAAATTATGGATTGTGACTTGAATACAGGACAGTTAAGTGCAGTTTAGGACTACTTAAATTACTGCGGATAAAAAAACATATTTTATCTTTTTTTTATTGCATTTTTTTCCTATCTCCAACCATATGTCCTGACATGACACCTCAACTTTTACGTTAACTTGTCCTCCCGTCCTCCGGATGTCTGAATCACTTCATATCCTCTTTCCTCTGTTGCCACTAAGTAAAAGTAAGAATTAAAAGTATCAGGAGAAGATATACGGAAACCTTCAGACAAGTTTTATAATTTAAATTAACTTTAAATCCAAGATTCTGTTACCAACATGTACAACAATTTGATTTCTGCATAATCAAATATGGATATTACATTAAATTATTTGAGTTTTTAGAGCTGACCTCAACAACTTATGTTGACAGCTCATGAATTTTAGCAGAACGAACTTCAGCTTTCAAAACAACAAAATGTACCAGCAACATGTGAAAGTGAGTGAGTTCTACTGCGAGGCTTTTGAATATTCCTTAGGTGGCACTTCCCAAACAAAGAACACTGGTGAGAAATTATGAAAACGTCCCACAGCTCCAGCAGTTTTCTAGTTTAAATGCAAAACTACAAGGGGAATTGAAATGTTAACCGCAGCTTATATTTGCACACTGTAAGTTAATATGGAGCTTGAAACAACTTCGTTTATACTGTAAAAGATTCTACCTATAAATGTAAAAAATAAAATAAAATAATAATAGGTCAGTGTGTGCATACAAATATGTTCCAACTGTACAAAAATACTGAGAATAAAATATATTTTATTTTCATAATTAGTAATATTCTTAATACATTTTGCCTAAAACAAACCCTTGTAGAACAATTACATGTATTCATGAACTATAAAAACTGTTTGACTGCCAGTATCTGCAGGACGGCTTCTAACAATTATTTTCCTCATTATGTCCACTATTTTCTCGATTAATCGTTTGGTCTATAAAATGTCAGAAAATAGTGAAAAATGTCCAACCAAGTTTCTCAAAGTCCGAGGTGATGTCTTTAAATGTCTTTTTTTTTTGTCAGTCCACAACCCAAAGATATTCAGTTGAATATGATATAAAACAGAGAAAAGCAGGAAATCAAAAAAAAAAAAAAATTATTTAGACGAATAATCAATTATCAAAATATTTAGCGATTATTTTTCTGGTGATCAACTAATCTTTGCAGCGAGTGGAAAAATGTAAGCACTCCAAAGCTGAGTAACACAGCACGGTGTTATTTTTAGCAAACGTCTTTAAAGAAGAATTACGACTATTTTTAATTTGCTCTAATCTTAGAAGTGCTGTAAGGCACTGACACGTCACCTGTTTTTCGCACTAAGCAGCAATTCACTCAGCAGAAGTATGTCAGTGTAAAATTAGAGCTCTTTATTGATCATCCTCAACGATAATGTACATTTTACACAAAACACAGTCCAGTCAAAACTGGGGTCAAGTAGCCCCTGACTTCTGCAGTGTGCTGTAGAGTCGTGGTGTGAACACAGCTGAACCTTAGCTCGAGCTCCACAGAGCCCGGGCGCGGGGACTTTTCTCATAATAAAAAAAACAAAAAACTTATTTTATTATCTTCTCACTTATAAAGGTTATTAATCAGCATCACCACAGCTGCAGACAAACAATGCTTCCAATTGAGTTTAGTGTCAGTAAACTCCAGCTGTTCTCTCTAAAGTAAAGTGAAAACTCCATACAACTCTAGTAACCTTTATTCAAAGTAATGATAATATAATACTTAAACTCGATTTCATAATATCATTTAGAATGAGGTTTTTTTAATTATGATGTGGGTTAATCACACAATTAATTTAACCCTTTCAATATATAGATTACAAAAATACACACAAAAATGTTTTCTTTTCTACAAATCAAGGGACTCAGAATTAACTGACATGTTAGCTTAAGACCAAAGTGTAAGCGAAGATGAAACTGGACATGTTTTGGTAATTTACAGCCTTTAGCTTTGTTCCAGGGATCTCAAATCTCACAGGCAACACAACTGCATAAATACTTCAAAGCTGTGCGTCAGAAAAGTTTTGTTCGTCCTTCACGTTTCGTGCCGAGTCTAAGCGACAGATTTGAACAATGTCCGCTCTCTCTGATGACTCTTTCAGCCGTTAAGCTTTTAGATTTTGAATGTGGATCAAACCGCCGAGTCTATTCCTCGCTCTCATCCTCTCTGATCACCACCTTCACTCTGTGCCAGGCGTTACTCAGCACGCCCCTCAGATTCCAGATGGGAGGAACTGTGTCCGGCTGCATGTTGTAACTGTTGTCAACAGCCTTGCAGACTATCTCCAGCTCCTGAGCCTCCGCAGGAAGAGGAGCCGTCACCTCCCACAGCTTCCAGGCCCAGGCTCGTCCCGGTGGAGGCGAGGGTTCGGGCGCTTGTCCCTTCTCGCTGGTCTTGAGCTGGGCCACCTGCCACGTCTTCCCTCCATCCAGAGACACATCTACACGCACCACCTCTCGGCCCCCGCCACTCCAGGCGTAACCCTTCACCGTCACCTCTTCCAAACTGCGATCCACCACAGCGCCGTCTGCCGGTGTGGTGATGGCTGACTGGATGGGCAGCTCTTGGATGGCCGGAGCAGACTTGAAGTCCACCGTGTCCCAGTCCGTCCCGGGGGAGAAGCCTTTGTAGTCGTTCTGCTGCCAGTGGCTGCTGCTTTCTTCTGCACTCACTATGATCTTCCCCAGCCACTTCACATTGCGTGCACCCACTGTGCCTGGAACCACGACGCGGACGGGGTAGCCGTGATCGGGGGGGAGATCCTGGCCATTCATTTCATAGGCCAGCAACACGTCACCGTCCTCGCTAACAGCCTTGTTCAGAGGGATTGAAGCACCGTAGGTAGTGCCGCTCACGTCTTTATCGAGTCCTTCAAACTGAACATGGAAAGCCCGCTGAGCCACATCGGGTCCGTAACCAGCCGCTAGCAGCACATCCCGGAGCCTCGCACCGCTCCATGTCGCGTTACTGATGGCAGCAATGCCCCAGTTTAGTCCTTTCACCTGCTTGACCTTATTCATCTCAGAGCGCCGGTTACCGGCACACTGCAGCGTGGCGGTGACGGTGTGTTTGAGGAATCGAGTCTTCAACTCTTCTAAAGACAGCGTCAGCACTCCTCCGGGGAGTCCCTCCACGTGCAGCTGATATGAAGCCGTGTCCACCTGAGGGACGGGCAGGTGGTTTCTTTTGAAGAAGATCGCAGAGGGGGTGATGAAGCTGTCAGAGAGGATTTCCGGAGGCGGCTCAGCATTGAAGGGCTTGAGGTTGTTGATGTGCAGGGCGGGGTGACGCTCGGGGTCAGAAGAGTAGGGGTCCGATGTCTGAACAGCCTTCTGCTTCTTCAGGTCTTCTGCACTCAGCTCACCAACCTTGTGTTAACCACAGACGCAGAAGTTTTATTAGACCGGTGACTCAATGCTACGAGCTTTCACATATTTTCAGCCAAAATGTTTCTGTTCATCTATAATGGCCTAAAATGCTAATTAAAGTCAAAGAACTGAGTTTTCAAAAAAAAAAAAAAAAAAGGTAATTCAAACATGTATAATAAAAATGCTTTTTGGTAGGGAAATCAAAAAGAAAGGTCAAAGGCAAAAACATGAAAAGCCTTTAATCAGATGGATATTTCATAGTGAAATTCTAAAAACATAGATGCTTGTACGTGTTCAAATGAAACTGGGTTAATAACCCACGCGTAGTAGGACAAGAAGAACAAAACATAGACCCATTTTCAGGGTCTGTGTTTTAAGAATTTGACTATGAAATAGCCGTCTGATTAAAGGCTTTTGAAGTTTTTTTTGCCAGAAGTGTGCCTTGGACGTTTGTTCTTTAAATAACTTGTTTGTTTGCAAGGAAACGGCACAAGAAAAACTTCAGCAAAGTGTGTTTCTCACTGGCCACTTGAGGAGTGCCAGTATTTAGCCTACAGCTGTTCTTTAGTATACAGTACGCAGTAGACCTTTTAATAAAGTATCTTCAGTGACAGACAAAAAATAAATCTTAAATTCATTTAGGGATAAATTCAACCGGCATCCCTTGTTAAACAGCTGCCATAGGTTGACATTACTCTCTCTTTCTATTCCTCAGCGAAAGAGCAACATTTTTTTATGGATGTGTGTACTAAATATATGCTTACGGGGGTTTTATTGTAATGTGTGTTGTGACTGAATTGCACTTGTGTTAAAGCAACGTGCGCAGCACTTCAGCTAATAAAGTAGATCAAAGTCGAACCAGACACTCCGTCAGTAAACTGTGATGGATGTTTACAGGCGGCAGACCGGGCAATAACTTTACAGGTTTTACAGTATTTTTCTCTCGTGCTGGAGGTTGGAGGCTGAGATTTGGAGGTTTTCTACTCAATTTTTTTTCCGTAGCAAGGTGATGCTGCACGCTGGGTTGGTTACATTGTTACATTTCATAATGTCAGTGATGGCTGACACTTTGACTTAAGGTCTGCTGTGTATTTTAGCTGCACATGTATACAGATAGGCTTACAAACATTGGGCTACAGTGTTTGGTGCTCGCGGCCAATTCTTGCCTCGGCTTTGTGTTGAACACCCTGTTTAATGGAACTTGTTTCACCCAGTGAAAAACTGCTGAAAACCCTTTTTTTCCAAGGTACTCCATTATTTATATGCTGCATATAGTTCACTGGTTTTTAGTAAATAATCAGTTTTTTTATTTATTTATAGTCACTAGACATTTATAAAAAAAAATGTTACTTGTGGTTGTAGAGGATAACACTGTGTCCTTTTTGGTTAAAACACAAACCTTTTAGCTCATCCTCACATTTATGACATTTAAAATGATCAACAGAAAGCAAGCATCAGCCCACCTTATACTCTGAGAGCATTTCCAGCACATGTTCCTGGTTGTGTACAGCGTACAGCGCCCAGAAGGGTTCAAGGGCGCCACCTGCTGCCAGCAAGATTTTATCCCCACCAGGGTGCATGGCCACAAACTCGGTGATGTCATAGACGCCACCTTTGTAAGTGACCCACACGCCATCTTCCAGAGAGCGGTGACTGGTGACCTCTTTCTGGCTGAAGATGGGAAAAGCTGAGGTCTTCTCTATGGTCTGCACTGCACTGGCGTCTTGTTGCTCAGCCTGCACCGGAGATTAGAGAGAAGGCATCAATGTTTTCATCCATTAAAAAAAAAAATTTCAAAACTAAGACGACTGGGAATCAAGAATCCAGTCTGGAAGACTTGAAAAGAGATTGTTGGAAAAATACATTTTGCTCGGTACAACTGTGACCGACAGGTAATTAGGATTAGATCGTGATCACTTTGTAACTGCAACTATGTGTCACTATCAGGCCTCTAGCTTCATGGCAGTAAACTGGCTTTAACAGCAGTGTGTGTTCTCATGTTTGCACATGGCGACAGCACTGGGATAGGTGTGTTTATCCTGATGTTATAAATATCTTTCATGGCTCTCCCTGTTATCTGACAGCCTCTGCATAAGAAACACAGACTGAAAGTCCTGTAACATTATATTGATACCATAAGAGAACAATATAATAAACACACCCATTGACTAGCTACAAGGAAGGATATTTTAGTAAATGGTATGATAATTCAAAACTAAGATATATGTGGATGAAGTCACAAGGTTTAAATACAATACTGTTTAGAAAATATCCCGGCTTAAAGAGAAACAACTGTAGACACACGTGCATGTTGTGGATGTTCCACTGTTATTAGCACTGCTACCGTCGTACCACTAGTTGTACCACTACTGCTAATAAAAGCAGCTACAAAGTCTTGAAACAGACATTTTGCAGCAACACTGTGTAAATGATTCACACAAAATATACAGGAGCTCTATACTGCTGCTTGGAGAGGTTAATGTTTTCTCACTGTACTGTAAAGTGAGAGTTTTGCAACAAACGCCACAGTAAATGTTTATAACTATAACAACATGATGAGCTGATGTCATAATCCGTTCTTGAACTCTAGTCTGAACTTCATCGCAAACCAACAGATGGAGACCGGTTATTGCCCTCGCTGTAAATTAAAAAGAAAAAAAAAGGGACTGAGAGGGAAATTATTTGAACTGTTTACTTTGCCAAAATAATAGCTAACTTTTAGAATTAAGATTGCACCATACGCTGCACATTTACACTGTGTTGCTCTAGACCCACTACTTTACATTTAAATCATGATTGTATTTAACTTTCTTGAACTTTTTAACTCAACCTTTTAACGTTCTTGTTTGACTGCACTGTATCACTGCGTCTCCATTGTTTAATCTAGAAGATGTAAAAAATGATGTCAAATCTCATCACAACTTGTAACAACCAAAGTCTTGTCATGTGGTTGTTTTGTTGGACAGTTAAAAACAGATGTTTAATGGACATCATTTTTGCCTTGGCACAACAAAGGCAAACTAAACATTGACCGTCTTTCCAGATCTCATCTCCTCCTAACCTTGTGGTGGTGGAGGCCATAAGCCAGTACAGCCCCAGTACCAGCCAGCAGTCCTGCCAGGGCATGTCTCCAGCTGGGACCGTGGGCACGCTGGTACGATCTCTGGTCCTCACTGCTGCTGCTGCTCCAGAGACGAACTGCACACGACACCACAGCAGGGGCCACTTGATGCCTGTGAAACGAGAATAAATGGAAATGTAACTTTTGTGCAGATCAAGCCGAGCTCATAGGTCTTGTGTTCAAATGCACAAGGATAACTTAACAATTCTGGTGTATTCACAGAATGTGAAAAAAAAAAATGCAAAAAAAAAAAAAAAAAATGTAAAAAAGGAAAAAACTCGGCAAGTCAGGTATTTTGTTTTTTATTTTTTTTTAAAAAACAAGGCAGAAATTTGGAAAATCAAATCAACTTGCTGAGACACAGCTTGAGTTGGCTGTTTTAGTATCCTTGGTTAAACTACACCTTTGACTGGGTGGAGGTCAGAGCACACAAAACACAACTGCTCTGTCAGTGCGGGCAAAGTAAAGGCTAAAGGTGTAATACCGTTTGTTCCAGCGCCGTACCTTTGAGTGTTGAGAGGGCCAAATCTAGTCAGGCTGTGGCAGCGTCTGAGGAGCAGCATTGCACTGATGTTCTGGGAAGAAATTTAGGTGAGAAATAAAAGTTAATTTCACAGTGAAACACACAGAAAGCATCTTGCAACGAATGTCTATGTACAAGTTACTGAAATTCCACAAAAATTATAATATTTTTTTTTAAAAAGCAGCAATTTCACATGCCAGCTACTGCACATCGACTACGATTTATGTCCGTCTGACATGTTCAGTGCGGGCGTCTATTGACCTTCATCAAATGACACCAACTTATCCGGTTTGTGTTGCGCTTTGTTAGTTTTGCCGTCTGCAGTTCTACTCAACATTCAACGGGATCATTGATTACACTGCACGAGTCGTGTGCGAATTTGTAAACAGATATTTTAATTTGGTTTTGCTGTTGTTTCTGTAGGAATTCAAGGTAACACAGGGGGAGTACATGATATACATCTGCTTGCAAAGACCTGCAACAGTCCTACCGACTACAGGCTCCGTCACTGTTATTTGAGAACAGTGATCTTAACATGGGACAGCTAAACAAACACTGTTTTGGATTTTTTCGGCTAAGTACAGTCTGAAGTACGGTTCTCTTTTCAGCATAGATCACCAAACCTGTTCAGTCTTTACAACCAACATGTGTTTGTGTTAAAAATTACCAACTGAACCTTTAAACCCTTCAACTCCTACTGAACTGACCAACCAGCAGTTTCATCAACCTACAACAGGAGCCAAACAGCGCAGGGGCGTGAACAGAGAAGAAGAGGGCCGAGCATCGGCTCCCTCTTCTCTTGCCACAGAAATGTTAGTCGATGTGTAACTCCATTAAAATAAACAAAGTTCGTCAGGCACACAATAAAGAAACCAACCGAAACGTATTAACTTTTAAGTGGAGGACCTTCTGTTGGTAATAACTTGACACTTGGACAATAAAAAAGAAAGAAAGTTATGACCCCCGCCTGAATCACAGAACGTGACGATATGTCTCTAAGCTGTGGAAAACTTCGTTGGGTGGGGCTGCTTTACGAGGACTGACTAACTAGAAAACATTTAAGTAAACAGATCATCCGACCAGAAATAACAGCACAAACTTTCCCTGGCAAAATAAAAAAGTAAATCATTAAGAAATGTGGTGCAAGTGGTTTGGTGACCAAAGAAAGCATTACAAACAGATAAAACATAAAACAACAGATAGCACACGGAGGCGCTCCGCTTTATCAATCAAATTACAGCCGTCTTATCGGTCAACAGTGGCCTTTAGGATTACTCAGGGTTATCTTCAACCAGCTTTTACTGCGGCAGAATGCCAGCCAGACAAATGCTACTTAAAGTCCAAGAGTTTCGAAGTTTAAATGGTAATCTCCTATTGTTTAGGTAGAGCTCACTACTGGTTAAATCAGAAACAACTGATGCAGCTTAATGTGTCCGACTCAAAACAATGCAGGAATAATTCAAGGGCAGCCCCCACTTTACCGATTAGTCGATTAAGTGGTGGTTTTGGTTTTGGATTTCTCTGAATGACTTATTTCCAAGAAATGTATGAGCACATCTCTGGTAAACACAATATTTAAAGTGGTGCTTTTGCATGATTATTTGTGGAGAAACTCATTTTCACATGTAAACAAAAAAGGTCGGAGTAAAACATACATTTGAGTCTTTTAAACATGTAAATGCCAGAGAGAGTGAATTGTAACACCAATGTCGCAACTGATCACATAATGAACTGCATGCAAACTGTATTTAGGAATATAAATGTATGTAATCAGTTGGATGATATCAGGTTTACAGAAAGATCAAAACCTGAAAGATTCATTTGTCCATTTTAATTTAACTCAGGAATTGTATAAACTATGAGATGTCCAGCCTGTGGTTTGTGGTGCACAACAATATGCAAGTGATTTCACAAAACGTAAAATAACATTATACTTTATTACAAATTACAGCCTCTCCCTAAACTGCAAGTTTAAGGACCACCTGACATTTTTCTCACAGCTGTAACGTTAGAAGTCAAACTTGTTCGTCATTTTATTACAATGTGTCTTTGCAAAAATACTTAATACAAAATATGCAACCTACTTAGTGTACACACTTTTCTTAGCAGTGTGCAGCTGCAGTATCCTTGTAGGGTCACGTACTTCATAAAAAATGTTTTTATGTTCTTCACTGTCATACTTCATGTTAGCTATAGTCACAGTAAACATATTAACGCGCCAGTTCAAATGGACCATTTTAAATAACGAAACATTACGAATAATAACGAAAGTCAAAATGTGACGTTAGCTAGCGACCTTAAACCTGATATTGTATATCACCATCACCATCCTCGTGGCTAACTCAGCTAACACTCACGTTAGCGGTGATAGCCAGTGTCCGACTTCACTGTTCACAAACAGAAGAAACGCTTTGTTCATGTCAACAAATCCACTTACGATGCTCACTTCTGTTATGTCAGTCGCCTGCTTTTATTCAGATGCTCGCCACGATTCAAAACTGAGGAAACTAACTAAATTGCTCTAAACTGTTGCACAACCACTGAGCGAGGGGCGTTCAAGACGACTAACGTTTCGTCACGTGAAACTCAACGGTCGAGGCGAGTTATATCTCTTGCATGAAATAATTATCTGAAAGGACTTTAACACTTGACTATGACTTGTGCTTCAGTGTTCAAGAAGAGTAACTTCATTTATGGATGTTACTGTAAACGTGAGACGCCACTTCCGGGTATGGTAAACGATTACAGTTGATAATTATTATAATCATTTATAGCTGCTTTATCTTCACGGACCATAAATGATGGCTTATTTGGAAACCAGTAGCAGAGCGTTTAGAACCTGTAGTGTCTATTCATAGGGGCCTCAAGGGTACTAAAATGTGTCAGTTGTTCTTGTAATGCCATGCTATCTTTCTTGTATGTTTGTCTGTTATGATAAGTCTCTAATAAAATCAATATGTATAATAAAAAATACTCCTACTGATTGTCTCGTCCGGGGATTAAACTCTGAGCGGACCCTGAATGCACCTGAGTTGACATGGTAAACATGCAGAGAAGTGCAGAGCATAACCCTCACAGACAGACAGACAGACAGACAACTCAAATCAGACAACAATCTGATGATATGATATGAAAATAAAAACAAGCTGCTGTGAATGTTTTTTTATCATCTAAATAAACATCTTTTTTTTTTTTCCTTTTGGGATTTATTTTATTTGTTGAAGTCAAAGTAGAACCTCTGTGGTCTTGCTGGTTGGCATCAATCATCAGCTGGAGTCAATGACAACGTTTTTACCAGGATATTTTATTTTTCCAGTCAACTAAATGGCAAATGGACTGCATTTATATAGTGCTTTTCCAATCTTGGCGATCACTCATGCTTTACAACACATGTCAGCGTTCACACACATTACAGAGTCAGAGGCCATACAAGGTGCCACATGCTCATCAGTAGGGATACACACTCACACACACTCACACTCACTGTTGGCCATCAGGAGCAATTTGGGGCTCAGTATCTTGCCCAAGGACACTTTGACATGTTGACTGCAGAGGCCGGGGACGACCACTCCACCTCCTGAGCCAATGAACCCATTTCTCTCTGTCACATATCTCCCTTCTCCTTCTCAGGCATCACCACGTGTGTGTGTGTGTGTGTGTGTGAACACGTGTTCAAATCTTACTGGTTAACGTCATGCTCTTCTTGGTATTGTTTTCTTCTTCTTCAGTACATCTCCTTTTTTTTTTTTTTTTTTTTTAACAATGACTGCAGTGACTTCAGTTTCTTCTCTTTTAATGCAACATTGTTTTAGGAATTCACTGCTACTAACCTGAAATGAAAAGAAGATGTCTCGCTATGTTTGGATTTGACCACTTTTGTGTAAAATGAGGCTTGTCTGTTTCTCTTGTTTAAACTTTGCTTGTGTGAGCCGTGTCATGTTTGGGGAATCCAGTCAAAACATAACCTGTGGCACATATTGAGTTAGGAGGAAATTTCTATGGCAACAACTGGGCGGCACTGTCTGTGTTTTGATGACGGTATTTCCAACATCGCTGGTAGATTTTTACTCTGTTATTGAAGTCATTTTTATGGGAGTTGAGATTGTCCAATGTCCTCGCCCTCAGACATCTTCAAGTCTATAATTATTAACAAAGAAATCAGTTTATGCTACATACAGTATACTCTGAATGTGAAGGGTGATTATATGTATGGTGCTAACTTAGGGAATGTTTAACTGAATACAAGTAGTATTATGCAGTTATATATAATTTTATATACTTATTTTATTATATCTATTTTTTGATTAAATCATTTATTGTTAAGGGGACATTATGAATGTGAGAGATATTACTGTGGATTGTCAAGAATGTGATGTTTGACGTCTTGCCTTGTCTTTTATGTGGACAGTTGTTACTGCCGTAATAACTAATGGGGATTCTAAATAAAGTTTTTAAAAAGAAAGTGTATCAGTAAAGTTTGTGAAATGGACCAAGACATCTTGTTGCTCATTAAAACATTTTACTGACAAAACAATTCCTTAAGCTCACAGTTAAGGGACAGATCTGTCTGACATCTTCACACACATAAAGATCAGGCCACAGTCACACTTTACACACACCTTAAATAAATAAATGTTAAAGAAAAATGGTTTGCAGTTGGGTGCATCCTGTGTCTGCAACCGAAAGCCGACTGCAACTACTACGACAGTTTTTTCTATACAGTTCCATCAAATGTGCCCAAAGATTAAATGTAGAATGAAGGGGGAAAAATGGCTTTATCTCAGAAACTACAAGTAGCACAATTAAGTATTTGGTTTATAGATGATATGATAGATATCATAATCATCATAACAAATCATAGGGAAGACATTTAATAAACACGATTATTGATAAATGTGTGTGTTTTCATGTGACAGAAATTGTACAGAAGTTGTACTGTCTGTACCACATTTCAAGACTTTACACCAATCAGAACAAATGTTTTGGCATTTTTCTTTGTCATAGTACGGAGTGTAGACTGGTACCTGACTGGGCGCTTCCGCACCCCCACACTGATCCCCGGGCACTGTATAGTAGCTGCCCACTGCTCCTAATACTAGGATGGGTTAAATATAGTCTACATTTTACTGTGTGTGCTGTGTACATGTGTGACGATTAAAAGTTGATTCGATTTGAATCCCCCATTTCCATCTTTGGCTACACATGTATTAGAGTTGAACATATCAGATTTTGCCCCCTCAAAGTGAAAATGTAAATGTATGACATTTGTTTCTAAATGATGCTGTACCCAAGTGTAGTTAATTCATCTTATATGGATTTTGTAGTTTTTAAATCTCTGTCACCAACTACTCTGAGATAGGTGATCATTTTCAGAATAGTACAATATGTTAAGTATTTGCTTCTATTGTTGGTGTCGACAAACCCTGTGACTTACACTGTATGTCCTTATACTGGGCTCTCTAGCTCTGCCTGTTGGCAAAGTGTATACTACATAATTAACACTGCAGCAATAAACGTTCAAGATCGAAAAAGTTATTTTCCTAACCATTCTTGTTTGTCTTTGATTTCTTTGAATATTAAATGTTTATAATCACTTTGATTAATTAATAAGAGGATCCAAAAGCACTAAACACATTCAGTTTTACTGAATAATATCTCTCTCAATATATATATATATATATATATATATAGATATCTATATAGATAGATATATCTATCTATCTATATATA
>CALSCE010010723.1:5884082-5928805 GCA_943593645.1 Bovichtus variegatus | reverse complement strand
CCCGGATAAGCGGTTGAAAATGGATGGATGGATGGATGGATGGATGGTTACTTTCAGAAACACCAGAGGGGATCGCTTGCTGCCAGTTGAAACAATTACTAAGTTTTAACATAAAAATAAACTAAGAAAAGAATACACAGGTATAAAATCAATTGTTGATTCAAAACTATTGAGGCCTTGACCTTTTTAAGACTCAAACTCCTTGAGACACAACATCCTTGCTGGGTAAATTCTGCATTACTGTGACTCTCTAAAGAATGCAACTTCCACAGCTTTTGTTTCCATAACTGTCTGATGCCAAAGCATCAGTTAAGCTGCTAGAAGATGAACAATAAATGTATATTCCCAGCGACCAGAATGCTGAGACACCCAGAGCAGGGACCTTTTGTAGGAACTACAGTAGAAGAAAAATTTAGAGCTTAGTTCCTCTGATTGAAAATGCAATTGGGGTTCCTGCAGTGGAGATGAGCTACATCTGTGTTTCAGTAGCAATATCCACGCTTACTTTACACAAACCTGGCTGACTCAAATGTCACATATTTATTTTCATGTTGAGTGAAAGTCTCGACCAAATACAAAGGAGGTGGCTGAAAGTGCTGTGTGCGAAACTCTTTTAAAAATGTTTTTATTTTTTTTAATAAATGTAACAGATGTTGTTATCAAAATAATATCAATATCAAAACATTCAAAATATATTATGCAGGTAAAAGTCATTGAAGTGCTTCAAAAACTTAAATTGAATTAAATGTTTCACTGGTTTGTGTAGTTTTACAACATAGTTTTGCAGGTCACGTTACACGGCCCGACAGCGCGCGAGTTTATTCACCTTGTTTTCTTGATATTTTCCAGGCTGGTCCCTCTAGTGATAGATCTACATCTATCGGTTTGTCCTTGGTCGCCCTTCCCAACGTAATCTGTGTGAACATGAAAAAAAAAGAAAGAAAAGAAGATCATTAAGATCATAGTGAAAATAAATCTTCACAGATTTTAAATTCCTCTCACCGTTTCCTTCACTATACTACAAACACAACACCTTTAGGTTGCTCCCGTCTATCAACTGTTTCTGAAAGATTTATTACCTCTCGCGATCGCATGAGGTAGCGAACCATTCTTCCTCGTAACGCTGCCAGTGTCTGGTTGTCAAAGTCAGGCATGCTCATCCCTATCGACACAAACGGGAACAAAAAGGAGTTCCACTAAACTGGATTCCTCAAAAAAAAAAAAAGATACCTAGAAAAGCCATCTTCTTGTGCTTGGCGAGTAAAAGTTTACCTGTAATACTGTCCACGAGGACCTGCCAACGAGGCAACTCCTGCTCTAATTGTCTGATCTCTCTTTTTTGGTGACGATCGGAAATCATCAGCTCTGAATGTAAAGACAAAAGTAAAATCAGAGGTACGGACGGTCATGTAAACAATATCAGGACGATCGAACATTTTATTTATGCCGTGCAAGATAAATTGTATTCAATTTAGTTTCTTCATAATACAATTTCTTACCATGTTCCAACACCTCATCTCGACTCTCCCTGTGTGGAGGGAAATACAGAGAAATCGATTAGTGCTGAAAATTCAAGGACATATAGTACTTGTAGAAGATGATAAAACACTTTCTTATCAGCAACAAAAACATGACATGAATGGAGCAGATGAAAGACTTTCTCACTTTAACTTCACATCATCAACCATCTGCTCAGCGTCAGAGAAGTTGAGGACCTGGTCACCTTTAGGGAGAGGCTGGACTGCAATACACAATTACACACTGTTACAATTAAGGTTTTACTTTGTATGATGTCAAAAAAAGAGTATGTTCTGTATTGGCTATCCAGATTTGATATTAAACATTTCAGAGAGGCATAGTCCATTTTTAAAAGTGATGATTAATGGGTTAAATAACTAATAAAAAAGGTAAGTGGTAAATGACAACTATCAATAAGAGTTGATCGAGGCAGGCGCATTGGAAATTCACAGCAGTTATATCATTAGGCATGGTATACCAATGATCAAGATGAACTATTTTGTCAAAATTTGATATGAACCCAAGTATAAAAAGCATTTATTTTTTATTTGCCCAAATAAAAAACACATATACATTGCTATATGCTTTGAAGTGATGTTAGTATGAATATGTAAACTAATCAACATACCGCTCTGGTCATCCAGTAGGTAGTACTGTTTCAGCAGCTGCCAGTGTACCAGCAGGCTCTTGGGGGTGCGAGATGGGTGAAAGACACCGGGGTGTTTGCTCAGAAGCTCCTGGAACACGTCCAGTTTGGGCTGACTAGTCTGTTCAATGACAAGTGTTATGAAAAAAGACGCTTGTGAATTCAGCAGTCAAACGTGTACATTTGGGATGCAAGATATCGTCTCTTTGCCGATATTTTCCAAATCATTTTGGCCCTTCGGCGATAAATTATACGAACATATTTTGCAGAGAACATCAAGTCTCTCCTGTAGCGGAATGACCTTAGTAGTATATCTACTGTTATCGGTATGGCCCACTGGCCGATGCGGACATGAAAATACAACGCTTTTCAAATGTAAACATTTGCTGGGCAAAATAAGAACACTATTTCAACTATGATCATGAGGTTTTCCTAAAGTATCAGTTTCACTTACCGAACCAACCTTAGCCAGCAGTGCCTCCTCAGTCTGACTGAAGAGAGCTTTGCTTTGGATTGCTGCAATGGCTTCTGGGTGAAGCTGACGCATGGCCTGCCATGCCAGCCTAAACAAAAAGACAACAGAGTGAATTTAATTACCTTTTAAATAGGTAATTACTATAGAAACTTGGAAGGGAAGGGAAAGCTGCTTCTTACTTTGAGATGACAGGATCGTAGAGGAGAGCGTACCACCTCTCTTTAATTTCCCGCAACGTGAAACGACAGCTGAACTTGACCCCCAAATGAACAGAGGTTAGGTCTGTGGTCTAGAGACAAATACAGACTCATTAGATCATAGAGTGACAAACTGAGATGTATAGACTAGTCACATTAATTCCTAAACATTATCCATCCTTTTGGACAATGAGTTTAACTTTTATACTGCTCACCTGCAACACTGCATTTATAAGTAGAAGGTCATCAGTGGGTTTCCATCTCCCCAAGTCTTTAGTAATGTGTAGAGGCTGCTTGCTTTTCTTTACTCTTTTGGTGATGGGTGTAGGGTTTACTACCATGGTGAGAGGAAGTGTGAGAGCGGTTCCTGATTTTGTCACCTGACAAGAGACACAACAAATGTCCATGTAAGCTTATGATCTTTGCCATGAGATACTTCAAGAATGTGTGGGTTTCTAAAGGTCTTGTATACCTTTTTTTTCTCACTAGATGAAGGTTCACTTCCTGAACAGCGGACAGGCTCTATGACAGGAGGTCCTTTGACTCTACTGGACGACTTCACGAGACTGCTCTCCACCAATTCATCGTCAAACTTCTTCCTCTTTATTGACCTAAAGACATCATAGTGTAAAAACGTATACAGAAATCCTTTAAACATTTGCAGGTGAACCACAGAAAAACACCGTAAATATTCATAGCAGCATTAAACATCACATCTATACTTTTAACGCCAACACAAACACACTGATTATTCCAGTATAAAGCTGGAATAATAGAATATACAAGTATACCTGGAGGAACTTCTGCGTTTGGGAACACCACTGCCAAACGCCTGTGTTGCAGTCCTTTTCACATCTTTTACTCCGAGTGACTCTTCGTCCTCCGACCGACTCTGAGCACCAGCTACTGCCATCGGTGCACCAACCACAGGGTCACCGGCTTGCATCTGTTCAGTCACAACATGATACGCATCAGGAAATAATCCAGACATTTCTCTGGTCAGAGTAGCAGGAGTAATGACATGGTGAGACTAGACATCCTTTCTATGGCTCACCACGTCGTAAACAGTTTACTTTCCTGGACAGAGTTGCAGTGTCCATGTAGCATTGGTTTAGTCCAGGTTGCACACAATTATTACAGTCCAAAAAAGGTTTGATCTGTTTTGACAGACCAGCTGGCTGTAAAGGTTGGGCTAATTATGAGGCGAGCAGGAAGTCTGTGCACTAGAGGAGCATCTCACTTCGACAAGCAGTGTTTACTGGGCTCTAATGGGTAAATAAATGAAGAATAGGTCAGCCTGCGTTCACCCGCTGTAACAATTAAGTCATTGCTTGATAATAACGTTAATCATCTTAACAACACTGATATTACATCTTTACGTTAGATAAATAGGAAACATAATGTCAAAATGATACCCAGACAGGCGGATGTATACCTAAAATGAAAGTAATTTATCCACAACGTTACTTTACAACTCTGCGTCAGACCCATTTTGAAGTTGCTGTGTTTTTGTTTATGGGAGTCAGGGGAATGTACTGGCTAATCAAATTAGCAATGCCTTTGTTTACATGTAATGTTAGCCATAGCGCCTCTCCTTTTGCCTTCAATATGTAACATTGAGTATAAAATGACTACCTGTGGTGACCTAAATAGCTTGTCTAGAAAATATTGCACTACAGTCTGTTTGGTTAGACAACCTAATTTGATCAAAAATAACGCTCGTTTATTTTGGCTAACTAGCATTAGCTTAGCTAACACAACGTCCTTACGATAGCAAGCGTTAGTTAATTAGCGAGCTAATACAACTAGCTACGCTGTCTTGTTACTTACCTTTCCTCGCCTTTTTATTTCGTGTTGGTATTTGGTCCGTTAACTTGAGTCTGTATAGTGTATTTATGCCTTTTCTAAACACATCGGTAGCTAGCTACATGGCTAACTGGCTACATGAATTTGACGTATTCCTGTTAGCATTAGCTGCTCTGCTACTCTGTTTTCTTCCTGTTATTTAGCCGCTTCACGGCGCATTGGCGCCTCCTTCTGGACTGGAGTGTAAGTCTGGATCATCTTTATATTCAGTCTTATGCCTGGATAGTTTACATCTACATAAATGATTTACACAAAACATATTCTTAGTATTTGAAACTGAGATTGGTGAATTAATCTTTTTTTTTGCATTTTGGGTACCTAACCTATACAATTTCAATTGTTTTATTCTTGTTTCAATATTCCCACTTCCCACTGTTGGCGTATTATATTACTAGTGAGGGTCTAAGGACAGACTACGTCCTGTGCTGTGCAGATTGAGAAGCAACTTCACGCAATTTTGTGATTTATGCTCTTGGGCTATATAAATAAAATTGATTGACTTGACTACTAATGGCCCCAGTCATTAACTGTGATCATCACTCTTACTCTATTTGAAGTGCTTTTAAATGCCTTCATAAATGTGTCAACATACAGCCTACAAACATAAAGCCTCCAATTAAAATGTTCCAATACATTGTACAATGAAATATATATGTCAATTGATCATATTGAACAATTATCTTTTATCCATATAGGCTACATACAACAATAACAAACATAGCAAAATAAGAAAAAACGCAATAAAAATCCACACAGACAATATCACACTGTACAAGGGAGATGTACGATTAAATATTATACACTTTGTTTAAAATCAACTCTCTGTCTTGTCTTACTCTAATAACCAAAGAACCACCCCCGGCTTCATAAAAAACATGGCAGCACCACATGAAATGGTTAGTTGTAGAACCCCCCCCCCCCAATTCCTGGATGACTAAGGGATCATAATTAGATCATTTGATCCCACAGACACTCAAGAATTAGGTCTGTCCTAAAACATTACATAGCTTCTGACTGTGGCAAAGTGGGGAAAATTCCCCCCAAAACTACTGTATCTCTTAATCTCTTTAACCAAATCACACGTATTTAGGGTATTAAATGTGATCTTATTTTGATAACTAATTAATAACTAATGTCATATTTTTTCACTTTCATTCACTGACCCTCCCCTGAAACTGCCTCCTAAAACTTTGAAAAACCTGTTTTAGGTTGAACATCATTGTTTGGCACTCCATCGGCAGTGGAGTGATTTGGTCCATATTATCGACCCACAGCTGCTGCACCACAGCGGCCACTACACACTCCACATGGTCACGTCACACAGGAACTTTGATTCCCTGTGTTGTGTTTCTCAGAAATGACTAGCTACGTGCCTGGTGTTAGTTCAAAGACATTAAACTCACAACACACGTCTGCTCGGTTAGACCTAATCTGATGCAGTTGATGGATTTAGATCTTGAGGCAAATGCTGAATTGTGAAAGAGGGGATTATTGTGATCAACAAGACAAGTGGGCATCACATTAGCACAAAAAGAAACAGGTGATATTATTGACATAAACTCGATTCTCACTGGTTTGGTCAAATAAAATCAACTACCAGGCAGAGTCGAAATTGAAACCTTTTAATGACATTTACAGAAACAGTTTGAAAATGTGTTAAATTAAAATAAATACAGTATATACAATACTAGGTCAGATAGTGAATCTTATTACATTTACAGCATATTGGTGTATCTCATAAAAAAAATTAAATACAGATAAAGTTGCATTTCTGCTGCACTGTTAAATTGTGGCATACATGTTAAAGACAATACGGACACAACCTGAGAGCAGCGTGGCCTCCGTTTGGGATTTTAAACAGTGGGACCATGCATTTCTACACAGGAATAATTTCAACAGCTGCCGTTTTTAGTTATAGTATTAAAAAAAAAAGCTCACCATAAGCACCATATAAAATACACGTCGATCAATACAGTGAACATCGTATCTACACAAAACTCTCACAGTAGCTCAATACGAGCTGACGAGACGGCGTGTCCATGTGTCTGAGACTCTCCTAATACTCTTGAATAATTTACGCCACAGTGTATCTCAGACTCACATACAGAAACGCTCTTTAAATGAAATATTTGCACAACCGGGACACATAAGTTAAGAGTGCTGAAGATCACAGGTCATAGTCAGATTAAATGAAGGGGTTACATGACGTGAAAATAAAAAAATCAGCGACGAATACAGACATGTTGCAAATTCCATGAAAGCGTCATGGCCTCACTCACTTTAAGGATAAAGTTTGAACATTGTCTTTTGAAACGTACTCATGAGATCACTTGCTCTTTTTTCTTCTGTGCAAATAAGTGCTTGATGGTGGTTTTAGTCAACAACAAAAAAAACACCCCACAGTGTTATATTTGGAGTCACACCACTCCCAGTGTAAAGCCTCAGTAAAGAGCTGTCACTGCTCGTCCTTCATTCGTTTGTCTTCCTTCCACACATCAGCCTTCACACACTAGGTTACAGGTACGGAGGGCTTTGGCCTCTGTCGTGACGAAGGTTAAAGGTCCGCTCTAACTGTGTGCAACAGGCTCACGGTTCCTGTGGTGACTCCGCCTGCTAGCGCTCTCTACTGCGAGGAGACTCACATTCCCGTTCATGCAACACATCAGCTCAGCAGAGTGGGTCATCGTTCAATAAACTGGAGGCTAATGACATTTTCAGGAACCAGAAGCGTCCGTGTCATGGGCTTCACGGAAATCCCTTCTGGGTCGGGTCTCACATCGAACTCCATGAGGATCTAGTGTGAACAGAGAACACAAATTTAACTGAATGAAAAATAAACGTTGGGTCATGACTCTTAACTGAAATCCCCGGATTAAGTAATTAAATCAATTCATTAGGAACCGGATTTGCACAACGTCTTAAATCCCCTTCTTGTAGTTTCCTACATTATTCCAAGGAAAAACGCAACAAGAGGATTTGAGGATTAAATAATTCAAATAATCTGTGTCCAAGCAGCATGTTACACAATGTGTCACAGTGTTTTGAGACAAATATATGTTAAATGTGTTTTATATATGTTACATAACACTTTTTGGAATGACTGACTAGATGGTTAAAACTGTTTAAAACCGATTAAACTGATTTGCAACAGATAATTAACATTAAATACTGCTGGTTACACGCATTTTAGTTTCACAGTATAAGTTTTCATCACAGTGATTAGGAAAGAATGAGTCTTCCTGGTCATATCACAAACTACCTGTTTGTCCTTAAAAACATGAGATCAGGTCCAGACAACTCACCCTCGCAAGAGCAAGGTAGAGCTCCAGCTCGGCGATACGGCGACCTATGCAGCTGCGTTTTCCCACCCCAAAGGGTACAGAGGCATACGGGTGGTGAGTCTGGTCCTTGTTCAACCATCGATGGGGCTGGAATTCATCTGGATTTGGAAACACCGCTGGATCCCGTGATGTTGCAAAGTGACACAGGGTAATCAGAGTCTGGAGGGAAAGAATTTACAGATATTTGTAACGTTTACATTTTCTTTTACTTAGAATAGAACACATTTTGGACATGTAAAGATGAACCTTTATAATCAGAGATCATACAAAGAAAAGTGAATGAGACTAAAGAGAGACTATGTAAAATAACACATTATTTCAATCCAGCCAAGAATGTGTTTGTTTTTGGCTTGGTTGAGTTTTGTGTCTCTTAGTTTTTTTCTGTTATTTATTCATTTAACTTGCAGAAAAAGGTATACAATGTACAATGCACTCTGAAGTAAAACAATTGTCTGGAAGATGATGAAAGAAACATTGCAATAAAGTATTTCAAAAAATAATAATAATCACGTTTAGCCCAGTACGAATGGCTCCCTACAGTGTGACCACATCATCTAATTCAACACAGAGTAGGAACGATTTCAAAGTTTGTTAATTCCCTCGACACACTCACATTTTTAGGGATGAGGTAGCCTCCAACCTCGATGTCTCTCTCTGTAATGACTCTTGCATTGGCAGGAATCACGGGGTACAGCCTGGAAAACAACAGTTCAATAATGTGAGCAAAATGAAACTTGCAGATTGATAAATACACGTCTTCAGGAAATTAAGTGAAATCTTTTGAGTTCTACCTCAGCACTTCTTTGACTGTGGCCTTCAGCAGAGGCATGCGGGCCACATCGGCTGCCTCCGGTATGCTCCGACCTTCCAGCACGCTCAACACCTCGTCCCGGAGCGATGCCTGCACCTTGGGGTGACGGGACAGCTCGTACAGCGACCAGGACATGGTGCTGGAGATCTGAGAGGACAGGTAAGGTGCACGGGACTTTAATAAAATCAGATCCGGTGGCAGAATACAGCGAAGGAGGGGACAGAGAGAGTGATCGTTCTTACCGTGTCGACTCCTGCGAGAAGCAGCTCTGTGACGTTGCTGTAGACAGTCTTCATGGGCAGCCCGTTTCGCGACAGGAAGTAGGTGAGATAACGGCCCTCCACCTCCTCTCCACGGGCCACCTTCTCTGCTTCGGCCATCAGACGCTGGTCAATGTGGCCTTTAGCTAGAAGCACAGAGATTACAGGCCATTATGATGTGAGAGCGCAGCTTGTAATGCAGATGCTGAGTAAGTCCTGAGCTTTCTGGTGTGACCTTCAGTAGGGTGATATATGTAAATATCCTCCTTAATAACTACCAAAAACCATGCCATATCAATTGCACAGTAATTATAAACTAGACTTCGTGAAGATCTGAGTTGTGTTCCTATTCTTAGGTTTTGATTTAATTTACGTCTCTTTTATTTAGTATATACATATTTATTTTATCTTTGTCAATTTTTTATTAAATTTAATTATTTATGTCTTTAATTTTTAAGATTTTTCCCTATTTTTTTAAACAAATTTTTGATATTGTTCCCAAAATACAATCCTGCATCTTTTGTATTATCCATTTCATATTTGTGAATGCATGTGAATTTGTGTGTAAATGGAAAAGAGCTATGACACAATATTGTGCTGGACTCATAATATTTGGCTCATTAAAAAATATTTCAAACATAATCTAGACTTTCTTACAAACTTGACATCTGTTTTTCGTAATTTGGGGGAGACAACTATACGTTAGGTTTCTTTTAACCAGTTTGATCATCATGACTGATATTCAAGACTTGTAGTGCGTGAGGGTTAAGGACTTCAAGTTCCTGCTTCCTGATCCAATTTGCATTTTTTTTATTTTTTATATATCTTCCAATTTTCTCACTTTTCAAAAGCATGTTTGTAAAATACAGTGTTATTCCTGTGCCGGTACTAAACTCTTAGGAGAAATGACCTACCAAAGTCAAACATGTAGTCCCAGCACTGGCAGAAGATGTTCCAGGGTTTAGGAAACAGCTGGTGCAACCACTTAGGCATGGCCATGGTAAGTAGCGTCATTACAAACATGGTGTTGATCGACTGGATGAATCGCTCTGTCTCTTCAGGGACAACCTCATCCAGGCAACCGATTCTGGATTCAAACAAAACCGAGGAAATGCCTGTCAAAGAAAAAAGAAAAAAAGGTAAATGAGGAGGTGAGAAAGACGCAAGGGCTGACAGAAATGCACCGTAAGCTCAGGCTGCACAGGGAGATGAAACAACAAATATGGCCTTTTTTTTTCTTTTTGGAAAGTAACATTTTATTTTTCACCAACAGTTGGCCCAGCTTCCACTTAACACTACAATCAATTTGACGACGGTGGAGTAAATGTTGGAGAGAGCCGTGCATGTGACCACACAGTCACGGGATTGAACCTGTGTTTAGTCTGGGGGAAATATGAGAGAGGAACATGAGTAAAGGTAGCTTTCTCTTCATGCAAGAATAAATGTTGAGGAGCCTTGAGGCAGGGAACGAGTGATGAGTTTAACCAGACTCAATAACGAGGGGTTCATATGAGCTGGTATTAAGAAAAGAGCAAAGTACATTTACTGAAGTACTGTACAATTTTAAAGGTACTTGTATTTTACTTGAGTATTTCTATTTTACTATATGCTTCTACTTCACTACATTTCAGAGGGACCTTTTTGTACCTTTTAGTGGGCAACATTCATCTGACAGCTGTTGGTATTACCTGTACTTACTTACTTTACAGATTGTACGCACTAAAGATATGATCATTTAATAGAATGTGAAGCAGCATTATAGGTTAAACTATCCATAGTATGTAGTGAAGTAGTTTAAATGAGCTCTATCTTGAAACAATACAATATTAAAAGCTGCTTACATAGAAATGCATCAGTGACAATCACCCAATATATATATATATATATATATATGCTTTTTCTGGTAATAACTTTGAATGCCGGTCACTTACTTGTAAATTAGTATTTAGAAGAATTGCTACTTTTACTTAAGTAACGATCTGAATAGTTTTTCCACTACTAGAAAGGCGAGCTAAAGGTTACTTGCAGTTGATCTATAATGTAAATGTAGAAACTAATCGGGCACAACAGGCTTTGACAGGCTCGCATGTTTTATATCATTGTCATTATCACATAATATTGCTTCCTGCATGTGGCTGGCCCTAATTACCGATGTTTACACGGTGTGGTACACCCTGTAGTGATGCATGATGTTGCCACGTCTCAGACTCCATGAAACCTTACCCTCGAGGCCGAAGCGATAGAACTCGCTGGCGATGTCAGTGACGAGGCCCAAAGAGCGCCTGCGAAGGCGAAGTTTGGCAACGAGGTCACTGACCACGCCGTTCAGGGTTTTATCGTAGGCTTCGACTGCTATTGGTCGCAGCATGTGCTTCCCCAGGAGACTTCTCACCAACTGCCACTCCTCCCCCTCACTAGGAACACAGACAGAATAAAAATGAACACACACTTGTGTTAGTAAAGCATCTCTGCAATTAAGCTGCACTACATCAGGATTCCAAGAGTATTTAACTGCTGAATTAAAATTTTTAATACAGGTAGATGGCCAATAATTGAAAGTCTTGTAAGTCTTGTAAACTCAGAAGAGTCTTATCTTTGATTTGAATGAGCAAGTCGTGTCTTTGTTTTCAGTTACTTTATTACATCATTCAGTAATGCAATATGTCCTACGAAGAAATTACAAATCATTCAAGTTCACATTTAGTTTGACGCTATCTTGTGATTTGGATCTTTCCAATAAGAGAGAAAAGGATGTTGTTATACTCACGATGTCAGGAGTCCATAGTGATGTCCTCTGAGCTTCCTGTAGTCCTTCCAGGAGGAAAGGTCGGAGCGCATGGGGTGCTGGCCCTCCTGCCTCAGTACCTGCTCGATGAGCACTGGGTCAGCCACGTGAACAGTCAGGATGGGGCCAAAGCTCGCCTTCCACATGGGCCCATACCGCTGCACTCCTTCCAGCTGGGACATGAGAGAGAGGGGTGACCTTGTGAAAACACTGCAGGCTATGAGGTGATTGGCATCATCTTTGAAGCCCAGTGAAGAAAGGAAGATGCATGCAGGCTTTTCAAATCCTCTAATAATTAGATCATTTTAGAGCTGCAACAATCAGGCGACTAATATAAATGAATCGTTTAAGTCATTTTTGTGTTGTTTTCAGCCTCTCTTTTATGGAGATGTTCTGCTTTTCTGTGTTATATCAGATTAAAGTGAATATCTTTGGGTTTAAGACTGACCAAACAAGACGTTTAAAGACAGTCCCCTCGGACTCTGAGAAACTGGGATCGACATTTTTCAGTATTTACTGACATTTTATAGGCGATTAATCGAGAAAATAATCGGCAGATCTAGAATGGAAATAATGATTCATTTTCATTGAAGAAACATAACTTCATAGGCACAGTTTGATCAGCAAGTCTTTTTCTCTATGGCAGACTGTTGATAACTGATGGCTTAATTAACTTACAAAATGTTTAACAGACCATCATGTCTCAAAAGGGAAATTTAAATGAAAGTCCACTCAACAATGCGTTTTGCCTATTGTTACAGTTGGAGCTTCATTTTGTGCAGAATGATGTCTGTGCAGAGTTTGAAACGAGAAGGCTGTTTACACTTGTACCTGCTGAAGGGGGAACATTTCTCTGTGCTCATCTTAAAGCTCAATGTTTTTTTTCCTTCCTACAACCACCCATATTCAATCAATTATGTTATCAGAAATGCATTCATTCTTTCCTCTTTGAGCTGCAATATATATATTTTTTCATTTAGTCCACTATGTTGCAGCCTATACTGAATGTATTCATATTAACAATAATCCTAACTGGGGTGCCTGCAGACCACAGAGGTATACTTTGTGTTATATCCCACAGGTGCTTTATTATATCATTCCAATTTTTCATGACTTTGTCAATGAATTTGTTCCAAATGACTTCATATACATGTTTTTGTTTCAATTAGTGCTTTTAAAAAAACACCAATGTATTGGCGTCCCCATCCAAAAGCACCCAATTCTGCCTTTTCTGTTTTAATAGATGGAACTATTTATTAAGTTCATGTTTTTCCATGGGTCCTAATGTAAACCATCACACACTATTAGTGGGGGTGGGGGCAACCTGTCAGTCATTTTGAAGGAGACAGACACAGATGCATCAGACGCAGATTTCATGGGCTCTGTCTATTTTCGTTTTACACAATATGCATATAATATATGCATAACTTTCCTAAACTAATATTAATCTAATGAGTGTTTTGGCTCCTCTTTAACTTAATCCCTGTTTATCATCATCATCATCATCATCATCATTTTACCTGTAGCTCGTGCAGCCGTGACAGCCCCCGCTTGGCGAACAGGTCCCAGGCGAAGCTGGCGACCGACGGTCCGGGCATGTCGTCCAGGGTCCTCACTGCCTGCTGCTTGGCTGATGCGCCCTCAGCCCACCTCTCCATCCACTTGACCAGAGGGAAGGCGCTCCGGCCGGATACTCTTAAAGCTTGTAGCAGCATCCTTCTCACAATAATCATGAAGCGGTGGCCGGACGAGGATCCCAGTGCTCATTTTGTTCCCCCCCGGCTGGCGGCAGTATTTATAACGCGCGTGCTGCTCCTCGAACCCGCGGAGATACAGCTATACATTTTTTTTTTTTTTTTTTTTTAAATCTGGGCCAATCACTGGTGTTAATGCAGCGCAGGCCCCGCCCCCGTCTGGATGCGACTGTGAAGGCTGAGCAAAGAGGAAGGTGTGTCCAATCAGAGGGCTGAGCTCGGACCATCCCAGAGATAGCACACGTGGAGGTCCTGGATAAATAATACATGACTCCTCTGATACTCCTGAGGCTTATCTCCCCCTGCAGCACTTTGCTCTCTGATAGTCCAGCAGACAGATATCATTGATTTAGGTGGGGTAAAACCTCAAGCAGAAACAGATGAATCAATAACCCCAAAAAAAGTGGCCTAAATTATGATTTGCCATTCTCAGCATCACAAAAAGGCTCATTATAGGCTAAACTACAAGGTGCATGTTGACAGTGACAACATGCACCCTTTCAGACCTGGTGGGGCTTTGTTTACCCAGCTATGACCAATTAATTTGCTGACTTGTTGGGTTTCCGAGATCTTGACCTGATTTCATTTAAACTGGAAATTGTCCAAAGCACCATGTGTGCGGACTGTGAAGTAACATCAGCGGGGCTGTACTCAGAATGAGCTTTGACATTTACTCCTTTATGTCGTATGCTCTAACTGGAAATCTTAGATCACTCAGTTTCACAGAAACACTGAGGATTGATTGGCAATCCCAGCTGGACGAGTGAGTTACAGCATTGAATTTACACTTGACTGACTTTCTTATCTTGTTCTTAACTTGTTTAACGTTTGCAGGATACGCCTGGTGCACCGTCTTGTTTTAAAAAAGGATCCTAATAATCATATCGAGACAGAAATATGGGTTGGCTCCTAAAAATGAGCCCAGCAGTTTACTGGAGGTCGTTAAAAATGACATATTTGCATTTTTCTGTCTACTTATAATGATGTGCAGAATAACAGTGGACACATTAGCATATTATTCATGCATGAGTATACAGTAGATTCACAACAGGATCATCATATTTTTCGTTTTTACTAGACCCTCTGTTCTGGACACGAGGTCTTTATCTTCTGAGCCAATCTCATGTGTTGGCATTCTGCAAAGGTCAAGTAAAGTGAGCATGACTTATTTAGCTGGGCGATGTAGGAGGATTCAACCTCATGAGTATGACCTGCTACAGCTTGTGTAGACTGGATGTGAGGAACTCTAATACAGCTAACTAACAGTAAAAATATCATGACGTAATGATAACAGGTGAGGAATGAGGAAACGAGTGAAGTGCTTCTGGGCTGGTTTCGTCGAGATTCACGCAGACCATGTGATGTGGAGTAACAGATTCAGTAATATCCACAATTGGGGTTCATCAGCAGTCGTCTGCATGAGTTCTTCTCATACAAAATAGGAAAAATAAACAACTTCAAGAATTAAGTTAAAGACGCAGAGGTCAAGCAGATGCAAAATAAAAATAAAAACTAATTAAAGCATGAATTAGATACGTTGCAGCAGTGAAACGGTGGGATTAAAAAAGTCAGATTAGGTTGCATAATGATGAAGATGTGATAAACCTGACAACAGCTCCAGCCGTATTGGATGAAGCCCCCCGGGGGAAGAAGACCGCTTTTAAGCATCGAAGCAGTCGTCACATGTCTGACCTCACTATTTCTAGTCCGTGACCTGAACATGTGAATCAGATGACCCGAAACAAACCGTGATGCTGAGTTATCCAGATATAAGCGGCAAGCAAAGATCTGTCAGAAAACGTCTATACACAAGACTTCCTGAGTGGTAGATGCATAGCTATCTTGAAGGATGAAAGATAAAAAAAAAAAAAAATGACCTCTGAAATTTACATGAACAGATAAACAACTTTTAGGTCACAAGGTCACGTGTCTTGATGAGTCTGTGTCTTACGCAAGACACTGCAAACAAATCAAACCCAAGATTTGCTGTTGTTTTCTTTACATCTGACTGTCCAGGCCTGCACACATAAACAACTTATACTCCCTCGTCGCTCATCTTCACTTTTTGCACGGGGGCTCAGATGCTCATCTTCAGTTTCATGTTCAGCAGGCTGGTAAATTAAGACCACACAAGACGCTGACACAAATTAAACCACAATTCTTTTTAATTAATCTGGCCTTGCCTGACTAACAGCGATTAATATTGATTTTAAAAAACACAATGAGGAATCCTGTGAAAGAATGGCTTCTTTGTGCTGTCGTAAGGTGGAAAGTGATGTGTCCCAGTCGTAGATCATGCTGTAGAGCGCAGCGGGGATAGCCTGAGAGGTATTTCCTCTTACTGTATTGGCCCAGTGCCCAGAATAGAGGCAGCTGTACTGCAACATTAGTGTGTTAAAGTTCATGTCTGCCTGTCTGGGTGGTATCGGAAAAGTCTTTGTACACACACACACACACACACACACACACACACACACACACACACAGATGTATATATGAATGCAGATGAATGAGTGAGTATGTGTCTAGTGGTTGTGTTAATTGTTTTCCCTCACTCAGCAGGCTGGTAAGGATGGTGTTTATGGTTATGGGGTCTACTCCAAGCCCTCCCCCTGCGCTTTTTTAAAAAAAATTTTTTTATTGTATATGTTTTTTGAATGACCATGTTTGTTATGTGATCACCCATATATGCATGAGGCCAGTGGTTCCCAATCGTTTCCCACTAAATCGCCTACAACCGGTCCAAACTGCTGCTGCCAAGCATTCGTCCAAGTCCTCCAAAATGCCCCATGTGACTCACATTTTGATTTCCTCACCCCTTAAAATTTAGAATACAGATTCTTGTGATCACGCTTAGAGCCTTGCGTGGTCAGGCGCCTGTCTACATCAAAGAGGTCCTCTGACCGGGGTTTGTTGGTTGTTCCTCGCTCCAGGTTCAAGACGAAAGGAGACTTTAGTGCTTTTGAGGTTTAGCTCCCAAACTTAGCAACAGATCTGTGGATATTGTAGACACTTTTAAAAAGCAGCTCAAGACCCATTTGTTTAGTCTTTTGTGTTTTTAGCTTGATGTCTCATTTAATGTCTGTTATTTTGTCTTTTACTTGTTGTTTAGTTTTTTGTTCTGAAGCACTTTGTAATGTCTGCTCTTGAAAGTTATTATATATTATTATTATTATTGTTGTTATTGTTGTTATTGTTGTTGTTGTTGTTATTTTTTGTCTGATATATACCGCCACCCCTTCATCAACACCTTCCATCAAGTTCCAAAATGTTCTTAGGAATGGGTTGTAAACGATGTTATTTAACAATAATAATTGTTATTAATAACGTTTTATCATACAGTCGAATTGTAAATGTTAAGGTTTCTTTTATCAAGTTTGCATTCATACTACTTCCACTTGGAGTGGCAGAAGCTAAAGCCAATCTATCCATTAGTTTTAGTTATTCAAACTGTTTACTAATAACTAAATATTTCCATTTATCTACAAGCCTCTCATCTCATCCTCAGCTTGAATGGAGGGCTCAGGCTACTTTTCACATACATACATGTTCTTCCATTGGTCCAATGTTTTTTTTTTTAAGGTTGCTCCTCATGGTGTTTGCAAAATGTTCTGTTCACATTACAATATTCAGGATGTGTTCATGATATTTAAATGTGTTCAGACACAACTGTTCTGTATGGTAATAAGCTGAAGAGCTGAGGTGTGTAAACAGATAATAACAAGTTTGCCAAATGCTCAACAGCTGTCTGTGAGCACACAGGATATGAGGATGTGGTAATGAAGAATACAATTACTGAATAGTGATTTTCTTTTTTAAAATCCCCATATATGCGGTAAAAATAGAGCAGTTTAACAAAAACACTTTCATGTCATGAATTAAAAATAGGTGTTTAAGGTTTGGTAAGGGACATCTGTTAGATTATGAGCACATCTGGACACGAGATGTTCTCTGTCATATGAAAGACTTTTTCATTCAGGCTGTATAATGTCCACCATGTGACAGCATACATATGATAGACAATAAACTCTCTTTGTTCCTGGGCTGCATGTAACAGACCTACTGTATGAGGTATGTCATAGAACATGCAACTCCTTGATGCTTTTTCACAAAGAGACATCACTCCGGGCAGAAAAACAAGAAACATGGGGTCGAGTGTGAATCAGCCTTTTGTAGAAGTCTGAGGATACCCAAAACATCGCGTAACATCCGAAGATTTACACAAGCAAAAGGTTTTTGTGATGTGCTGCTGCGCGTTCTGTCAAATTATTTAGAAATATTGTACAATTAGATTGTGATTGCATGTGATGTTTACATTTTGCAGATGTACTCCTGCTCCTACATATAGAACCAGTTGACCTTAATACTGTTATAAAACCCTGATTACATTCTTCGTTGTTTTTCTTAATCATTCGTCCCACTTAGCTTTGGATTTGTTTCCTCTGAAGCTTGTTTTTACTCTGGGGTTTTAGCGCTAAATTAAGATTGAAACAGCAGCAGCCTCTCTGTATATTTGATCGGCAAAACACAAGTAGATACACGTCTTCTAGTTAAATTGTTTATTGGGTAACATATCTAAATATGTTAAAAAAAGATGAATGTGGGGTATTCAAGATTACATATATCTAGCTAGATGTTCAGTCCTTTCTGTTGTACTTGACAGTATGTTCAATCCAACTATTTTTTTTTAGCTCAACCACTGAGAGCGACACTGAGATTGAATGCATCCTGGATGAATCCATGGATGCTGTAATTCTTATGTATATATACATATGTGTACGTATTTTGCTGCATCTAAACATAGCGGCTTCCCACTGCAATATGGTTTCTCATGATAATTATTTCCAACTCCAAAACATGAGAAAATATGAGACGGAAGAAACGACACTGAGGATTTTGATATTGGTATGGTCTCTAAACAGTAGGCCTAATGTCTATAGAAATGTAAAACTTGCGCTTTATGATGTTTTTTTGTGTACAAGCGGAACTTTTGGACGCAGTAGCTCAGTCTTTGGAGACTTGGCTTGGAAACCGGAGGGTCGCCAGTTCATGTCCCAGCACAAACTAAGTACAGAGTGTGAACTGGCACCTGGAGAGGTGCCAGTTCACCTTCTGGGCACTGCTGAGGTGCCTGAAGCCCCAAACTACTTCCCAGGTGCTGTAAAGTAGCTGCCCCCTGCTCCTAATACTAGGATGGGTTAAATGCAAAGGCTACATTCCCCCGTGTGCTGTGCATGTGTGTACATGTGGGACAATAAAAGTTGATTAGCTTTGCATTTTCTGCTGTAATGGTGTCAGTAAACAAAATGTATAGGGGGAACCAACATCTTTGACAAGGTTTGACAATTTGGTAAATACACTTATTCGCGATTAGATAAGAAAGTACATACCACTCTCCTATGTCTGAGACTGGTATCCATCTTCACATCTACCGCTCGTTAAGAAAGCGAATAAGTGAATTTCCCAAAATGAACTACTCCTTTAAGATTCATTCGTCGAGGACATTTCATAAAGCAAATTGAATTGATATGTGGCAGTTAGTTCTGCAGGAATCTTGTCATGAACCGAACGGATGGACAAACAGGACGGTCGCACCAATCCAAAGGAAAAATACAATGGAAGAAACTTTGGGCAAGACAAATCAAAGAGGATCCATAGAGTCGTAGAAAAGAATGCATTGCTCCCAAAACAGACAGCGCTGAACTCAAAAACATGTGTCTGATAGAAAGAGTAAAACGTACAGATTAATTTAACCTGCAGTCAGCGTGCAGCATTGTAGACTGGTGACCACTTGGCGCTGTGTCATATTGTGGTCATCAGATGCAAGCTGACTTAAATAATGAAGCAGTCATGAAGTCATGAGCAGCATGTGTAAACAGTTAGAGCGCTGCAGCTGCTCTACATTTCAAAATAATTACTGTTGTCCATCAGCAGCAAAGCCTACTATGAAGAGTTTAGACAGGTCACATTTCCTATCATGTGGTGGTGGTGGGGCAAAAATGGACTTGCGATAAAGATAACTGTATTATTTCTGTATTTGGTATAAAAAAAAAAAACCTACAGTCATTATTTTACACTTGAATAGTTTGAATGATTTCCTGAGCGGATGGTGTTTTTATTTTTGCTGTCAAGATTTCAACAATACTTGCTTCACTGAATGCAAAATGACTTCTGATTTATGAAACTTTTATGTTCAGTTTGAATTAGGGATGATATACAGGTAGTGACGACAACTGTGATATTTAAATAAAATGATAAAATGAAATGTATCGTATTGACAGATGCTTGTGGATTTTCTGTTTATCCGTACATCTGGTTGTCTTTTCCCAATCCATTAGTGTAATTGTTCATCATTATTATTATTATTATTATTTCAAATCTTCTGTAAGATATCGCAATAATATCGTTATTGTGAATCCTTTTGGCCACAATAACTGCAAAGTGAAAATCTGATATCAACATCAGCCCTAGTTTGAATAATAGCCGACTAAAATAGAAAAGTTAGTTTCAGTCTGACGGGAGGCAACTGGTTTTTGATAATGGTTTTGAGCGAGGGAATGGCAAAACTATTAAAAGGACAGGAGTACAGGCAGAAACCACAATGGGATATTTTTATCCTTGGTTTATGAGTCACAGGCAGTATGGAAAAATAGGGCAATTGGGAAACGTTGAGACAAAAAAGAACATTTTCTCTTTGTTGAGTTGAGGGGGCTGAAAAGATTAGGGT
Organism: Bovichtus variegatus; assembly: GCA_943593645.1. Classification (NCBI taxonomy): domain Eukaryota; kingdom Metazoa; phylum Chordata; class Actinopteri; order Perciformes; family Bovichtidae; genus Bovichtus; species Bovichtus variegatus. Next base: position 5,908,425 of record CALSCE010010723.1, on the reverse strand, counting down.
TGGAAACTCGGGTCAGTAGAAGTTTCTCATTAGTCCAGACATGAGGATCCCAAGTGAGGAAGGATTTGATGCTGCAGGCCTGCAGGATGGCGGATTGTCTGTGATGTGGCTGTGGAGAATCTCACCACAGTTGGTAATAATGTGGGACAAAACTAGTCAGGATTTGACACTTGATTGTGGAAGTACAGCAGCTCAGTTGGGTTTAGGCCGAGCTTGATGTGGCGGGCAGACATCCAGCTGGAGATGTGAACCAGGCAGCAGAGATGCGAGGAAAAGAGAGGCAGAGTTGAGCGCCAGAGACTTGCCAAAAAGTAGGAAATAATGCCAGTTATGAATGTAGAAAGAAGAAGCCACCTTCTTTAGGAGAAACGATGAGTTCAGTTGGGCATTTAGGGTGAAAACACACGTCCAGAGATCCTCTTGTGGACTTGTGTTGGAGTCTGGTGGTTGGCAGTATTAAAAGCTTTGAACTGGGAAGTCTGGGAGGAATGAAGGCCGAGGAAAACGAAGCAGGATGAAGGAATATTTCAACATGATGAAAAGACGTACATCACTCTTCAGAAAAGAAAGCAAATGTTCCTCAAAATGTCAAACTGCATTGCTTTGACTGCGTGCAGCTTGAAACCAAATCATTTGCACTTGTTTTACACCGACGGAGGCGAAAGGTGACAATGAAATCAGTGTCTTAAGTTCTTACACATCCTTGTGTGTTACAACCTCGGACAGCTGCCTCTGTAAACACGTTCAGAGCGGATTACCCTTTGACCTCAATAACACTCAGACGTCCAGATGAAACAAATTCTTCGGCTATGAAGGCACCCTCCACATTGCTTTACTAGTTTTGCCAAATGCTTATCATTAAGTTTCTCTTTCTTTGATTCCCCTGCAACACATTAAATTAAGCTTGTGTGATGACCTGATGGTACTAAAATGTTGAAATGATGTACTTTGGCTGACTCAGATGGCTTTGCTGCCACATGGCAATAATAAGCAATAGCAGAAGAGCGGCTCCTCGTCAACATCACAGATTTGGTGAAGTAGACTGGTTGACATCACACCATGAAAACCGCTGTGAACACTTCCTGTCAGAAATGTGACTCATGTCATTTTTTTCTTGGGCAGGCCAAGTCCCTCATGATTAATGCTGTACAGGAGACTCATCTCCATATCTTAATAATAAAAATGGTGATTGATCAATTAGCTTCTCCCCTCATGGCCTATTCAAAGAACAGGACATTGTATTATTCCATTATTAATTATTGCCCGTGGATAAGTGCATATGCTTTTAATGGGCACAGATGACCATGGAAATTGCTTCAATATTAAAAGCTTTAACTATTACATCATAGCCTGGTGCCGCTCAGTATCAAGGGTCTGACTCAAATACGATGAGTGCTTCCATTGCTCTCTGCGATCATCTTAAGTTTTCCAGTGTCAGGGTTTCCATCACTGAGGCATGTGCTGTCCTGTTCTTAACCAGCTCCTCCTGCAGCAGTAAGAGGGCTTCAGGCCTGCGCTGTCCCGTTTCCAACTCCTGACAGACAAGAACACCAACCGGTAATATACAGCTAAAATTATAAAATGAGCACAGAAAACCACGTTTTTTGTTACAGAATTTGAACTTTACAAAGATCCTGAGCAGACACGTCTCGATGAAGATATTAGAACGGGTTTGTTTTTGGATGTCATTTGACATGTAAGAGCAACACCAGTTGAGGTCAATTTGTGTTTTTATATAAATGGTTTAATTAAAGTACATTAGAGAGAACGTCTGGTAATCAATCACAGATATAGATATTAATTAAAATAATGTCAAAGAATCTGAAAAGATTTTTAAACATAATTGTGTTAGGTCATTTGAAGGCTCTGTGCTGCGTTCACTGCTCACAGAACGTGCTGCAGCATACGGGTTTATTTCTGAACCAGATAATGACCCATAGCAAACAAGAAGGATGTAGATTGTTGGCAAACTTCTCAGTCTAATCCATTTTGGATTCAAGACTGCGAGTTATCACCGCAAAGCCAACAAAGTTATATCATCGGATGGAGCGGTTTAAAGCGATAAAACCTAAAGTCCTCATTAAATCTAGGATATTGACTATAAGAGCTGTTGCTTTTCATCCTTTTTGTGAGAAAGGCCCCACAATGATATATATAGTCTTTACGTTTTTAATTCACCCGTTCCTGCTTTATTCACCGTTTACAGACAATGTACTGATCACAACCATGATTTTTTTTTTTTTTTTTTTTACTTAAAGAATTTACAGCTTTACAGGAAATCCAAAACAGCACTTTCGCAATAAACTGAAGTGAATCAATAAAAATTCATTTTAAAAAAGCGATACAAAACACAAGTCTAGTCTCAATAGATGCTTTTATGATTAACTTCTCTTCTTCTTTTGAGAGCTAAGGAATGACATATATAAATTATGTGGTAAAAAAAAAAAACCCTCAAACTCAAGCCCTCTATTGGGTTATGATGCAAACGTTTGTCCATTATTAACAGGAAAAAAATAAACAAAAAAACATCACTGTTCATGTGCTGGGGAACAAGCCTCCAGACCCACAGAGCAGTATTATCCTCCATGTACAGATGTCGGCATAAGACCTTTACTTCAGTTCATTGCGTGTCCAAACTGTTTGGTCTTAGTTTAAATCTTCGATCCTCCGGAAAACTGCGAGGAAATTCTTCCCTCCATTTCTCAGCACTTTCTTTCCTTCCTCTGTGCAGGTACCCAGACGACTTATGATGACATCACCAACCTGCCAACATAAGATTGAACACAATTACATTAAAAAGGGATGCAGTGGCAGATAAACTCACGGAAACTTTCATTTGGGACAGTTTACTCACACTGGTAATTAATAAAAAAAATTATCATCACAACAGAGTTTATTATAGTCAGTTTGTTACCTGTAAAAAAATTAAAAAGTAACTAAACTTAGCTCTTTTTACACACCATAAACATGAACATAAACATTTTTGGAAAGAATAGTACAACATTTTGGGAAATGCGCTTCTTTCCTTTCTTGCAGAATAATGAATTAATACAAACATAAATATAGGGATATATTTCAAATCTTGCATTCTTCAAGCAGGTTACAACTTTCTTGTGTTTCCATTAAGAACAAACGTCGAGTAGGCTGGAACAAGAGTCTCTTTACAAAACAAAAATAATTATTCCTCTTCTGAATATAATTAAACAAATACGAACACAGGGGTGAAAAGACCCACATCAACGTACCAGTTCTTCCTCGGGGACACGTGTAAACAGTGGATGTTCAGTGAAGTGCTTCACCATCCAGAGGTGCACTTCCTCCACATCTGTCATGGTATACACCAAACCCTGACATGTGTGGACAAACACAAGGAGGGTATTTACACAGTTCTGGGAAAAATACATTAACCGAGCTTTACTGGTGGCTAAATACGAATCCTTGTATCCTAAAAATAAACCCATGTTATTAATCGAACAGATTAAACTCACCACTGATTTCGACTATTTTAATCTTTAATCTTTTTAACATTTTCCAACATTTCAGCATTAAGTTACATGGTTTCATCACCTCTGCAGAGCAATGGTTCTTGCTAAAAAAAAAAGATAAAAATAACCTGCAGAGAACACAGAGGTTAATCACCTATGTCACTGTCGTTGACTTTGGAGGCTGGACAGATAACGTTACTAGAACAAGGATTTCTTGGAAAACTTGGCAATGGCACAGATTTCAACACAAGTGCATTTTGGCACATACAGGTTTTATTTCAGAGAAGTCAGAATGAGAAACTGTGTGCTCGCACAGATTCATGTTATTCACACCTGTTTCAGGTGCAGTCTGGTTCAAAAGATATTCAGTAATTCTCTAACATAAACTTACTTTACTCATGTTTTTTTGTGTTCTATTGTATCGTATTGTGTGTATTTTGCTGTATTGATAACGTTAGGCTACTATTTTCTATTAAAATTCCCAGGGACTACAGATGAAAATGAGCTTATTAGCCAACTCTGGCATGGTAGGAAATGAAATGTTGATTAATGTGCACTGTGCCTGGTAAATAAATGAAAAGAAAAATACAAAAATTAACAATGGGCTTAATTTTTAATAGAGGTTCATTTTGGTATGAAACTGCCTCTATAAATGAGCATTTTCCAGCCTTCCCACCCACCAGCACAGTTATGGCTGCGTGCCAATGCTGAAGGCCCTTGTAGAGCTTGAAAACACACACACACACACACACAAGCACACATGCACGTGCACGCACGCAAGCAAGCATGCACACACGCGGACGGAAAAACGATAAAGCCAAATTTAGACACAAGCCCTCCATTGTTCCCAACAACCTCCATCAGTGCTCGTGTCTTATTTGAGTGTCCCACTGTTGCTCTGAAAGCTCGGACAGGCTGATGCCGGGTGTGTGCAGACGTCAACCAGCTGCAGGCCACACCGGTTGCACAATTTCATTTCAGTGAATTCATGGATCCTGACAGGAATCGTCTGTGTGGCTAAAGCCAGATATATCTTATTCCTGTGCCATAGAGCGCCATTGTTGACCAAAAATGAATAAAAACACATCGATGAGCCCTCACGTTACACAAGGTGACATGTTCCTTCATTACGACGAACATGGGCACTGCAGTTTGTTTTGAGTCGACCCCACATACACAGTCCTGCTGCTGTAAATACTCACCAGAGCACTGAATGTGTATTAGTCCGTCTCTGAAACGAACTCCCCAACAAATGTGCTGTTCTCTGCCCTCTGAGTAATGCCTTCTAAAAACTACAGTGCCCAGCTGTTTTTAGAAAATCCTTTAACCATTAAAAATGAAACAACATTTTTTTAAATCACTTTCATCTTCAGTGGAATGAAATGGGCTTGTGGCTGCATGCCACCACCAGTGTAGTCAAGTGAGAAAGTACTAAGAGACAGACCTGATGTATTGCAGGTGGTAGCTTTTCATGGGATTTGTTGGCAATGGATAAATACCACAAAGGATAAGAGGGTTCTTTCCTGTATTTTGGCTGAACTGACCATTTAAATGGTAAGTTTCAACAAAATTTGGGAATTTACTGAATCTTCAATTTAAAAAAGGATTCAGCACAGACACATTTTGAAAAACATTGAGCGGAACAAGGGCTGCAACTTTATTATCAATCAATCAATCTGTATAATTTTTAGATGAACTGATTAAATAATCTGAAATGTACTTTCTCAGAGCTCGAGATACAATTTCTTGTTTTGTCCAACTAACAGTCTAAAATCCCAAATGTATTCAATTTAAAAAGAATATTCTCATATTTGACGAGCTGAAACCAGTGAATTTGTGCTTGATGAATGACCTAAACAATTATCAAATAATTGCAGATTCAATTTCTGTCTATCGACTAATGGTTTCGGCACTAGCTGCAACAAGTCTCATGTACATACCCCGACTCTCAGCGTGTAAGCGTACTCTGCCAACAATGTGGGACTAATAATCCTCCACTTGTGCTTGGTCTTCTTAAAGTGAGGGTCTGGGAAGAGGAAGAACATCTTACTGAGCTGAAAGACAGAAAAATGAGATAAACACATGAGATAAAATTTTTTACTTTCTATTTTTATCTATTTGATACTATGGATCCTAAATGTATGAGTGTCCCCTCCCCCCCCCCCCCCCCACCCCCTCCCCTCCACTGTTACATATTGCGGTTGGTTATAACACGGATTGCAAAACTGGAATTTCCCTTCTTGACTGCTGCAGCCCCAGGGGCCACTTCGGTGATGATTTCAGATGGAAAAAACGTAACACATTTTTGGTTACAAAACATACTAAGAAGAAGAAAAAAAAAAAAAAAAAAAGTACTTTGGGTCTTTAGAATTTGCTTATTCAACACTCGAAACACATCTTGCACGCGAGAAGGATTGGGACTAGATTTTAAGCATTAGCCTGGGTGATCGTCTTTTATTTCTCCCACAGTTTTGTTCTAACCACGAGCGAGGAAGACAATTAATACTAAAGTACGCTGAAGCTAAAAACATGTTCATCACATGCAAACTATTGCGTCTCAAAGAGAAGCAAGTTCTGAATGAGCTGAAGGGAGTGCCCCGGTCTGCTAAATAAAGCACCCCAATGCAAAGCCAAGAAAAACTTTAAGAACCAGGCAGAGTTCCTCGGAAACATTTCCAACCCGAGCTTAAAAAGAGGCCTCAACTCAGGCTGTAGGAATAATAGTCATATTATTTACATTAAACACCTATATAATTTGTATTCCATAAATGTGTCAGTGTTACAGCAATTACTCCCCTCTCTTCATTTCAGTTTATACGTGCTCGGGGCATATGAGGTGAGTTTTTTTTACCCAGTGTACCTAAATTTATCCTGGTACACTAAGCCCACTGTAAAATCTAATGCGACTTTCAACAAGTCATAGATTACAGCAGCTAATTGGAATGGATAAATGGCGTGTTGCATTGCTCTATACTGCTTTGCGTGTCAGTCAATGACCCCATTGTTGTGAAATCCTGGATTTAATAAGCAATCCGTATAAATTCATTCAGTCCATATGTTGAACATGAGGAAAGTAATTATTTGTAGTCAGAAAAGTGCACATTCTTATTACGCTGGAACAGACTCAGCAGAACAGATTCAGTATCAATACGTGTTATTTTCTCCGCCAATGAGGTTATGTTTTTGGCTCTGTTTGTCCGTCTCTTTGTTCGTCTGTCTGTCAGCGGGATTACAGACAAACTACTGGTCCTATTTTCATGTAACTTGGCACCATTACATTTTGTAGCGAATCCAAATCACAGGGCAAATTATGTTCCCTTAATATTGCAAGATAGGGCATTTGTGCTGCATTCATGTGGTGTTGGAATATTCGTAAAAAATGCCTTCCCGAGGGGGAAAATGTGTGTGAAAGCCCCCTCGAGTCGGACCAAGAACTCCGACATCAACGTGTTGTTTTAAAGCTCTGAGGAATAAAAAAACAACACGTCTTCGTCGTAGTGTCCATGTTATTCCATATTACGACTTAAAGCTCACGAACACACCGAAATCGGAAGAATGACTTCCCAACTAGGAACCATGGGACCATCCGAGCAGGACGTGAACGCACCATTGGCCTTGGCAGAGGTCGGCGCAGTCCGAGTGCCATCTATATATAGTAGGTACATCAACACTGGTCCACCAAGTTCACAAAATATGTTCCCCTAGTTGTCTCTAGCCATGCATATGTAGTTTTTACATCTATAGTGCAATATGAGGGCATTCATATTCAATCGACTACGTATACTCACCTAAACATGCCTCAACAGGCATCTGTAGTAAGGACTCATAGTATGCTAGAATTGTCTATGCAGTATCATAAGTTATCATTGTATGTGTTAAGTACAGTGGAGAACATATTGATGCTTCTATAATAATACATGCTTCATCATAAAGTGTCAGTAAAGTGTAATGCATTCATTTTTTTACGTATTTTAAATCATCTATGCTGCGTCATTGTTATTATGCAAGACGTCAAAATTTGAGTAAACCATGCAGAGATTTACAAGTAAAATGTGTCTGCTTTAGAAATGGAACCTTAAAAAAACAAGGTATAAAACTTATGATATATTTAAAGTAAGAAAACAAAACAAAACCCGTGGACTTCTGCTTCCCATTGCCACCCAACTCTACAACAATTCTAATAAAAACATACAGTTTGTTTTAAATGTTCTACCAATGCAAGCAGAAGGCCAAGGAAAGAACATTTCACTTTAGTATTTTAAATTGGGCTGAAAATAAAGCTCCTGAACTGGGTCATTTTGTGCAGGAAAGAGCAGTGACTGTCTATATTATCAGGGGGATAAAACTGCAAATTCCTCCTTCTGTCATCACAAAGGAGCAGACACACAGATGCCAACCTACCTGTCCTTTAGAGAAGAAGTTGGGCAGGTACTTCATCGCATTGCTGCGAATGCAGGCGATGTTCTGGTAGCTTCCTGGCTCTGAGGCGCGCAGGGATCGGATACGATCCTGAACATAATCGGACACTTTCACTCGGATCTCCATGCCAAGCATGAGCTTGTCTGGGAAAAGTGGCGATAACTCCACTGAGTGAAGACAGAGACACGAGAGAAGGGGACATGAGGTCAATACAGAGCAAAACTGTGAAAACTGTGAGTGGTCTGATCAGTGACATATTTAACTACCTAAGAGCCCCCCGTATCCACATCCAATGTCGGCAAACTCAACTCGGGGGGTCTGTTTCTCAGAGGGGTCGTCAGTGAAGAAGCCTGCATACAGCTCGGACCAGTCCATCTCCTCCGGACACACAGGACTGAGGAGGAAACAGTTTCAAATCAACCACTTTGTAGAGAAGAAACATCAAAAATCATCATCCAGAGGATCAGGGATAGTGCTTTTGAAAAGAAATGGTACCGATTACTTTTTTAATTTAATTTTTCAATGTTGTTATTGTAGCCTCAAAGACTAGTCGACTAACTGAGCGACAGAAAAATAGTCACCAACTATTCTGATAATCGATTAATGGTTCAAAGTAATTTTTCATGCAAAAATGGCAGATAATGATGAGAAAACATTGGGTTTTGGACTGACAAAACAAGACATTTAAAAGACATCTCCTTGGACTTTGAGAAACTGGGATGGACAATTTTCCTAAGTTTTATAACAAAAATGTATAAATCAAACAATTAATCGAGAAAATAGTCGGTAAATGAATCGATAAGGACCATAATCGTTAGTTTCAGCCCGAACTTAGTTGTTAGCTCAACCAACGTTGTATCGAGGCGGAGGCAGAAATCTCAAACACATAAGTCAAAATCTCTGCAACTAAAAACAACGTTGTTTGAGTTAAGCGTGCAGCTACTTTACTTCCTGTATAAACACACAGTGTTGGACTGGGACACATGTCCTCCACTCACTAGTCAAACGTGTGGTACGCCATCGGGTTTGAATGGGCTCGCTGTCTGTAGTAACGCTTCTGCGGCATTGACGAACTCATGTTGGACTAAAATGCACAATATTCACTCTGTCACCTAATTAATAAATACACACGATTCATTCACAGAAAGTCACGTTTGTTTCTGGTTAGTTTCTGAGTCGCGGAGAGTTTACGTCATCGCCAAGCGTCTTTTTTTTTTTTTTTTTGGGTTGCCAGGTTTGTTGTATTTCCACGCTTGATGACAGTGGCTATCGTGTATCTTTTATTTTATTGATCAAATTGCACATGTACAATTGCACATTTTGACAATAAGAAGTACATTCAAACATGCCAGGGGGAAAACGGCAGAAGGTGTGGAAAACAGATACATTAAAATGATAAGAAATGTAAAATAAGTAAAATCATATATTTACATACTTTACAGGCAAAACATGCCCTTACAGTTTTTTTATGACCTTTTTTTTAAGTACAATATATTAAGTACAGATTAAAATCTTTGTTAAAAAAAACAAAAATAAAGGGGCTTATGGTTTGTAGATTTACACTTATGCAAATATAACTTGGCTGGAATAATTAAATAGATTTATGATGTATGCCATTTTCTCAAATGTTCTGTCATAGTAAAATAATTTGAATATAATATATTGATTGTAATACCTTCATGAAATAATGAAAAAAAATTGTTAAAAACAAGTTTGAAAACATCTTTCCAATGCCAGAAAAGGTGGGGCACGGTTTCAGGTGGAGTTTTGCAAAAAGTTGTTACTGTTTTACATTCTGCTCCACAATGTTTTCACACTTTGATTACTGTTAAAGTCTACGAGTGACGTTGGTGATGTGTGAGGTTCTCCCCATGAACGAGCAAGACACTTGTAAGTGATAATCATAAATCAAAAACCTTACTAATACCTCGTAAAAGCAGCATTATTTGCATAAACAATTTTCAGTAAATGAATTAGGGACTGAATTCTGCATGTAATAATTTAATACATTTGTATAAACCCATGTGCTCTGGGTGCATTACTCTTTTTATGTTAGAATCTTTTAGTTGAGTTTATGCCTTTTCGCTCACAGTTTCTCAACCTTCTTTATTGTTTGCAAACTTTTTTCTTTTTCTTTTTTTTATCACGTGTAAGTACAACTGCGTTTTCATTAAGACACTTTAATTGAGGTAATTACAGATCATGGTGAGTTTACAATAATCTGAAAGCATGTGGTATTTACGTAGACTAATTTTAGTTGAAAGTTCATATTATGTTGAACTGATGCAGAGTTATGTGTAATTGTTTCTTATCTAATAACTATGACTTACAATTAGTAATATTGCTAATACATTTAACATTTAAGTTGGTTTTGTTGTACTGGGGACATTTATCTGTGAACCTCAAGAGATTAGATTTGTTACTATGTTGCTGTTAATAAAATTAAATTTATCCACCCATAGTTAACACACATGAAGAAAACAGAGTTTAGGGAATATAAAGAATATAAGCAAAGGGCTCTTAATACTTCCTGAAGCCACTCAGTGGATTTTATATGCTTTTCCCTTTTATAATGTTCACTGTGTTGTCAATTAAAATTAAAATGCTGCAGTTCCCTCTGGGTGTCAACTCAAATAATCCTTCTCAGTGGAGGCTGTCAGGAAGGTGGTGACACATCATATTTCCCTCCTGCTGTAAAGCTTCATGGGAGGCTGTCTGCTGTAAACTGAGCTCTATGTCTTCGTCTCTGTCTTTCCTAAATTATGAGATTTATAAATATTTTAGACTGACAGGATGATAATAGATTTCCCCAGATATTTTCAAATTATTTATTTGATAGTTGACAGTGAAGAGAGACACCTTCTATGACTATTATGAATCGTACCTTGTTATTTTTCTTTATAATCTCATTATTACTTGACACTTTGACAATATAGTCCTTGTTACATTCAACATTGTCCTCGTCATGACAATAATGAATTGATTTGAATTGACAAACCCAGGGTGTGTGTTCGGGATTTTGCCGACAAGGATCTGAGATTTATGTAATCCCAACAGGAACATCCGTTCTGCACGCATCAAAAGCGTCACATTTGTTTCAAGGAACACTTGCTAAGATTCATTTAGCTGCTTAAAAATGAGACACAACAAAACACATTTTTTCCTTTGAGATCAACAACGTCTTTATTACAAAACATTAATTGTATTTTCAACTTTATAATTCAAGCAGTTGTGTTGTTTCTCAGAGTTTTAGTGGCTTTTTTTTACTGTCTGATCCATTGAGGCTGCTTCAAGTGAAAAATCTATCAGATCATGGCGGACCCTCAGGAATACGTCGAGTAGGAGCATTTTCACAATCAAACTCTCTATTATAGAGTAAAATCCAGATCAAACGTAATGACATTCATTGCATTTTTTTTCTTTCAAAAGCAAACAAAAAGAAAACATTTCAATGACATTTTGTAACACTGGTCAGGGTGGTAAAAGAAATGGTGAATAGCTTTGAGAATCAAAAGCTTTTTCTTTTCAAAATGTATACATTTTTTATTATTTGTCTGGCGTTCACAGACTTTCTCCCCTTTGCCCAAATCTCTGAAATATTTCTCGCTGTCCACTTGGAGCTCAGGGAGATTCTGCGAGCGAAAATGTGAGACTAGAAGTTATCGGCAGTGTTTATGTGGCAGATTAGGTTTTTTAAAGTTTTTTCTTTTTTTTTTATCAAATCCCAATCAACACGTTGATCTCCTCCTTAAACATCGGAGCACTCCTGTCTGTATAACCCGGCCTCATACAGTGGTCACCCTCATGACCACCTCATGGTTGTCTCTGCGCAGGCTGTTGGGTCTTAACTGGCTGAGGATGTGCAAAATGGTATAGCCACAGTGGTGGTTGAGAATAGTCCTAACATGTCGACTCGCCCTTTGTCCGTCGTCCGAGTTCCTCTCAACTCGAACTTTACTGCTGGAACTGATGGGGTCACCTAAGTCCTTTGCTTTCTCATAATTCAGCACTTTCCACTGCTGGTTCACCGCCTGCCAGCGCTTAAAGATCCGGTAAACAGACGATCCCTCATGGATTATAAGGCCTAGGCATAAAGGACAAAGGGTGGGGGAGGTCAGGGCAGGAAACAGGGTTAAATATAGACAAGCAGTTGTTTGTTCAATGAGAATCAGGAAGTACTAAAAGGTACACAAAGTACAGAGTGAATAACAACAGTACGTTTTCAAAAATTAAAAGATTATTACACTGGACTTGTTTGTGGGTATTTTGGGTTATACACGTGTTGGTGAAAATCCCTTTACGAGAAAAAGAGGCGGAGACAAAACACCACGAACAAACTCAGGCAACACAAAATGTATTATTTAATTTGTGTCTGTGCACTGAGAATAAACAAATGTGCACATGAAAGTATTCACCAGAAAGTTAATGTGTTGCATGTTTAAACTATCTCCATTGTGCTTGGCAGTCAGCCACTGAGTTATAAATAATAGTAAGAGATAACGATAACATCGCAACAACTTTTGTATGGATTGCCATGAAATGACATTATACAGACATTAATGGCAGTATGAAGCCAACTAACTTTGGCTTCTGAGTTTTCCTCTGGCGCTGCCATGAGGTCCACATTTTGAGTTTTCAGTGAAATGTCTACTGTTGGATGACTTCCATGATCCCTCCAGATTCATTTTTACAACTTTGGTGATCCACTGTTTTTTCATTTAGCTACTAATACCTGTATCATTTAACTATTAAACTATATCTTTCTCAGCTACTTTCATTTATGACCAATTACCTGCAAAACTACTGACATTCCCAACAGCCTCGGCTCTACTTTGTGTTTCGAGCTAATCACTGTAGCAAATGTTAGCATGCTAAAAAACGCTAAACTCATATGGTGATAAAGGTAAACACATGAAATATACATACATTCATGAATGTATATAAGAACTGGATATGACGCTGCCACTTAATCTTGCTTCCAATTTTTCCCAGTGGCCACTATTGCAGCGAAAAATCTCCCTGTGGCCCAAAAAGCATTTTCCCCATGATAAAAGAGACGTCTGTAAAACTGTTGAAAGGAAACCTCGATCTGCAAACAAGATCAATTAGGACTCTTTCTATTATGATTTTATATTTGTAAAACCTTCCTTAAGCCAAGAAAAGTGATTTTGATCTAGTTCTTATAATACATCCATAACACAGAGCGTGGCTGCGGACTCTTAGTCTTGTTAATAAGACAGTGGAAGACGTGTTAATTAAAGGCCAAATTGGTATCGCTTTATTTAAGGGTAATTTACGGTAATTAGAGTTAATTAAGGGAAGTATACTATAAGTATACTATTTACCACTGTCTCCATTTCCTGATTAATAGTACCAAATGACATAGTTCTTTTTGGGAAATTATTCGTAAATGATGGCTGTGTAAGGCGCTACAACCAAATCTGTAAAAAATGACTTGTTAACTTGTAAAAACTTCAGCCTGAGTATCTTCGTGGCTTACCGATACAAACTATGTCCATGAAGCCGTACATGCCATAGCATATCTGGAAGAGAAGATCCTGCCGCTGCCATTTGGCTGAAGGGCTGAGAGAGGACCAGACCAACCAGGAGATACTGGCGATGAGGAACAAAGAGCCCAGGATAATGGCCGCAATCTGCACCTTCTCGATCACAGTCAGAGAGATGGCCTGCCACTAGGAAAGACAGAATGAGACCCCAAAATTGACTGAAACCCTGAACTGTAGATGTACATTTTTAAAATGCTTCTCAATTATGTGATATATTTGAATAGTGCAGGGTTTGTCTCAGTTTATATTAGGAAAAAGGCAACACCTGCCCACTTACTCCATGCCACACGTTTATTATTGTCTACGTTTCGATCCTACTTGGATCTTCATCAGGTCAAAAATGTTAAAAAAAATGGAAACCACACCCGTATTTATACATCATGCACACCAACAGGCAAACAGGGTCTACGATGGCAGGTGTGTTTCATCCACAAATAATTAACAATTCAATAAAGTGCATAGAAAAAGTACATAAAAACAGCAATACAAAAGCTACACTTCTAAATATCAAACATATATGTTATTTATAAACATCAATCATCATATTCATCATCGCATATATCAGAAACTACATCTCCTGCATTCAAAAATATTGCATTAAGATGGAGGAAAACAGGCGAGGAGGAATCTTTAATCTTTCCTTATTGATGCTGTTTTTCTGAAAGCCTTGCGCCTATGTGACGGGGGTATAATTAATCTTTCTTTGACTCTGTTTCTGACATTATTTGACAGTGTGCGCTAAGATTGTTTATGACTGACTTCAGTGAGACAAATGCTGGATTGGCCCAATTCACTCTGGGTTTCTGAGTGTGAAGCTCCGCACCTTCAAAGTCACTAACTCCAGTATGTGTGTCAGCGCAGGGCCCCAGCGAGCCTCTGCTGCTCAGGCTTTAACACAGATAATAAAAACATATATTCAAGTAAATTAGAGAATTCCTGAAGGACTTCAGCCGTTTCACCAATACCACATCACAGCAATTCTCTCAAAGCTATTGTTTGTAGATACGTATATATATTCAAAGATGCAGGTTTTGTCTAGCAAGACAAGCAACTAAAGCATTTCATCTGAAAATGTCTCTGACCACATTAGGAGATGCTTTCTGTTCGTCTACAGTTTGACACACACTTTGAATAAATCATGTGTCAACTATTTGAAACGTGCAGTGTCTCATTATTTCTCTTGGCATCTTCTTTTCTATTTGTCTGCAAAAAGCAGTATATATAGATCTGTCTCTTTATCTGCCATGTGCTTTCTGTTAGGAGTCAGTGCGCGTTGACTGGACAAAATCTGTCCGAAATGTAATGTGGTAATGTGAACCCTGCGTGGCCTCTACTGTATGCAGTGTATGCTATGTTTTTCTACCCATCTTTCACTCCAATCTGGCAATGTGAAGTGTGTGCAAGGCTTTCTGCCCTAAAGCATGGAAGTCTAATGTCAAGGACTTTATTCATATAGCTCCTTTAAATGTTTACACGCCAGTAAGAACGTTGTTCACATTAAAGGTGAGGACGGAGAGAGAGTGACTGTACCTGCAGTGGGTTTTTGGTGCTGATGGCCAGGACCTGGTACTTGAAGTAGCAGATCTCACAGCTCCAGGAGCCTCGCTCACTGATCCAGCGGATAAGGCAGGACTGGTGAGTACAGCGCACAGAGCCAGCACAGCGACAAGGGCTCAACAGCTCCCCCTGCAGGACACAACAAGCAGCTGCATGGGACACACAGCATTCAGCAGAGGCTGCTGGATGTTGAAGATGTGATTGAATCGGCCTGTTACAAGATTTGATTTGGTGAAGATGACAGTAAAAATAAAGATCTTTACTTGTCTACCCAGCCCTGACAATGTTACTTTCACACTTCATCTACTGAAGGTATGATGTTGTTTGGATGGGTATAGTGTTCGGGGTTGTTGCTGTCAAGAAGCTGCCGAAAGGATTACAAAGATATATTATAGCTTGGAGCAAGCATCAACGCATATAATCAATATGAAGCTAAACTGTATGCATACAAATGGATTAATACGTGAGGAAAGGTAAGACATAAGAAAAAGGGGATTGTTTTGATGGTGCATCATTGCATTGTAGATTGTGCCTGAGTATATTTGGGATTTAGTTGATTATGATATTCGTCTATTTGTCTGATTTAATGACAGTCAATGTGCAATCCTGCCCCCAATGTTGTTTTTAGAGCTGTAACAATTAGTTGAAATAATAATAAATTTAAAAAAACGCTAAATATTTCGATTGAGTAATTTTTCATGCAAAAAATGGCAGAAAATGCTATTTTCAGCCTGTCAAATATGGAGATATTGCTTTTCTCTGTTATATCCTATTAGACTGAATATATTTGGGTTTTGCACATTCAAGACTTCAACTTGGAATTTAAAAAATTGACATTTTTCACCATTTTCTGACATTTTATGAACCAAACAATTAATCAATTAATCAAGAAAATAATCGGAAGATTAATCGATAATGAAAATAATTGTTAGTTGCAGCCCTTGTTGTTTTGTTATATTTGTCAGAGAGAGAAAGGGTTTCACATTAATAATGACAAATCAATTATGAAATGTCACAACATTAAGAGTATTGGCTCAAAGCTTTGATAACTGTACAGTAACTGCCCTGAATCCTCTCAGGATGACACTCCTGCGTCATCAGGTTTTCATATATTTAATCAGGTTTCTGCATCTTTCTAGTTTTGCCTGAACCTACATGTTGGTGTGAGCAGGTCATCAGTGGCTGTAACATCTTCTGTGTTCACAAACTGCTTCTGGTTTAGATTTTTGGAGCAATAATCATCTCCCAATTTGACGCACTAGCAGAAATAACCGGAGTCAATGCGAGCCAGAATTCCTAAGAAAAGCTTTTGGCAGTTGATCGCCCATTTAATTATGACTAATTGGGGTATAAAAGTGACTGCGCCTCATTATTACGAAGACGTTTCAAGCATCATGTACTCTGAATATATAGTTATGTGCTGAGTTGAAAGGAACATTTCAGTGGCTGATATGTTCAGAGGACGTCATCTAACCTGACATTCGAAACATGAATCAAAATGTAATAAAGGGAGAGTTTGCTGTAGGATGATACGTTTCACTATCTGCTGCCTAACACCTTCATCTGGCTACTGTTTGCTTCCCTTGTGTCACTTTCCTGCAGTCTCAAAAGAAATCACAGGACATCTGGTGCAGGTTTCTGTTGTCAGTACGAGACTCCCTAAGGCCCTCGGACTGACAACACTCTCGCACATCTCACTTTATTTTCTGTCTGACTCCAGGTGATGTGCTAGGTCTTTAATTAGTTGGATATCTGGAGGGGAAACAAAAACTTTCTGAGACCTCTAGCAAAGTCTGTCTCTTCAAGGTTGATTTCATTCGCTAGGTTTGACGCGCTCAGACCTGCACGTCTCGGACATGAATGACAGAAGCTTTTAAAAAATATTTTAACTTTCTGTGCATCCATCCCCTTTGTTCTCCTTCGTGTGAGTAGGAGAGACTTGAGCTGCACTTTGTGGGACTTTACTGTAGGCTGAAGGAATGATCAAAGGTTTGATCCCTGTATTAATGGTTCCTGCTGAAGAGTCCTTCAGCACGTTATTAATAACTCACACTAACTCCCTCACTCAAACCCCTCCGAATTATAATGACGGTAAATGTCTTTTTTGTGGAGGAATCATTCTCTGAAACCTTTCTTCATTGCTTTTTTCTTTTTTTAAAGAGCCTAATTTTGTGCATCAGATGCTGCATCTTTTACTGCAGCCGCTTGCTTCTCCTCAGCCTAACTAAAGCCCTTCGTCTGCCCACAGCTATTTTCAGATCACTGTTGGATGGATTAATTCCTTTTTTACTTTGCATCAGTGCAGACTTGATGCGAGGTATTTAAAACAGTTTGGTATAGTATAATGAGTTTTTAAAACTGAATGTGTCTGGACAACTAAATCATGTGAATAAATGATAAATAGTAAATAGCTTAAAGTTGCACTTTGAAACACAAATATCAGTTTACTTGTTATGAGCACTAAAAGCCAATACACACCGTGGGAGTGGCGAATAGACTACACGGAAATGCGAAATACTGCAAATATTATATGTCCAGGGCTTTTATTGTGAAAGATGGACTGGATCTGGTATGTAAAAAAAAGTTGCTGTGTTCAGACTACGGAGTCTCCATATTGCTGTTTTATAATCCTTATAAATACAGGTGTAACTCAACCGATACCACACAACGTGATTGGTTGGTCTATGTTTGCGGTGCGAACGCTCAGAAAAATCAACTTTGTTAAAAAAAACAAAACAGCATCTCTTTTTCGCTGCACAATATTTGCGTTCTGTGTGAAACTATTCATGAAGAAAACAACAGTTCAAAAGGCCTCAAGATCTGACAAAGGGGTTATAACAGAAAAACTGTGCTACAAACTGACATGGACAAAGACATAGACATTTACAAAGCATGGAGAGTCTTGCAAAATGTACTATTGAGTTGAATTATGGGAAATGTAGGATCCAGCGTCTTTAAGCTTAACTCATACTAGGGACAAAAATAATCTGAATCTCACTCTCTGCTGCTTCAATTTTGATGATTCCTTTAAATATTCAGTCTCTTGCAAGCGCTCCAACTTCAGGGAAGTGTAACACTAAATTGCTAAAGTATCCCTTTAATGCTGAAAAACTGTTTCTAAACTGTGAAATGTATTTTAGAAAATATTTTTAAATAGGTAAACTCCTTAAGAAATATTTGCATTTTAATGTAGCCTACTGTTTTTTTTTTTTCTTTTCTGAAATTTATTTTGAATTAATTTTTAGTATTATTTGTCAGGATAGCAGGCTTTTGTATGGATCCTAATAGCAGTGGAGTAGTGAACATGGCCTCATGACCTGCTTCAACAGACTTCCTTCAGATGAGCGGCACATAGTTTGAGGCCCCATGACCCAGAAAACACCTGTGCTACTGAAGTGCAGGTTCTTACTTTCTCCAGGTTCCTGGAGCCTGAAGGCAACCCTTGAAGTTAGCTCGTGGGCACAAGAGTCATACTGAGTAGCTTCTAGATCAGGGGTCCTTAAAGGGGGTTCCAGGGGGCTCCCAGCAAAAAGGGGAATCATTTATGTTCACTCTAACTGCATGCATAAGTAACACAATAAAAGAATGTATGACTCTTTTGGTCATGGGTTTCATGCACTTTCTGTAATAAGACATCTAAATGATGGAGAACCCCTGGGACAACATCTTATCAAATGGGGGGGGGTCCTTGGTTTAATTTGTGTTAGTTTAGGGGTCCTTTACGTGAAAAAGTTTGGGAACCACTGGCCTAACTGACCCCCTTAAATCACAGGAACCCACAGTAATACCTGAATCA
This sequence comes from Bovichtus variegatus, assembly GCA_943593645.1. Lineage (NCBI taxonomy): Eukaryota > Metazoa > Chordata > Actinopteri > Perciformes > Bovichtidae > Bovichtus > Bovichtus variegatus. The sequence continues at coordinate 5,889,601 of CALSCE010010723.1, read as the reverse complement.
TTTAACTATACCTTCTCCGGCCCCTGGAAGCAGATCCGGCACTGCGGTGATCGCATCCCGCTCTCCGAGAGACTCGGGAGGGAAGCGGCGTCCAGGCCTGCTCCTCCCTCGGGTTTGTCTGCATCTGTATCTTCCAATGCCAGGCTGCGGGGCCGGGAGTCAGAGCCATAATATTCCTCCTCATCGTCCCCGTGAGAGCAGTTCAAAGCCGGCCAACCACAGCCTCCTATGGCGAGCCCTCGCATCCTGGTCTGTGTGTCAGTCCTCCTGCTTGATCCAGAGCGCATCAGTAACAACACTTTGAGTTCATTGAAAAACATCCGTGAGATAAAAACAGCCTTCAGCTTCACTGTGGCAGGTCCATTATGAATTATCATTATTATTATTAGGCCTATTATTATTATTATTATTATTATTGTTATTATTATTACTATTATTATTATTATTATTATTAATATTAGTATGGCATCTGAACCATTTGTTTCAAGTAGACAGTTCACATCCTATTAAATACAATACAGATCTCGGTCAAAAAAGCATGCGAGAAACATGATAGGCTATTAGATCAGCCCCATAGCTCTTTGCATATCCTGTTGTTATAGCATGTGCACCGCAATCCAGCCAATAGGGAAGCATTATTTCTCACGGACAGAGCCAATGAGGGCTGAAAGCCACGATCTGTGAGCCACCAACATTAAAGTCAGAAGGGTCCGACATTATCCTCCCATGGCCACATTTTCAATCCGGTTTTTTGTTGTTGTTTTTTTTAGTATCCCAGTGTTCCCCTTTTGTTTTTAAAATCAGCAGATGACACAATGTTGGTGTCTATTCTTCTTCAGGCGGAGAAGCTGCGAGGGTGTCTGAGGGGTGTTGATATTAAATCTTATTAACAATAAGTCAAAGCCGATTTATATTTGAGTGTCTCCATTTACCTACAGGGGGGGGTGGAATTACACGAGGTGACAAGCGTGCGTCCTTTGTTGTCTCGCGGTGGCATCCATCATTTCACCACAGCTCTTCTTCGCTGTAGCCTTGTGTGTGTGTTTTTTTCTTCACCCTTTTGTAGATCGACCCACACCTTTCCTCCTTAAGCAGGTCCGTTACGAAGTTACAATCCAGCAGCGTTGCATGTTAGAGATGGATACGAAAAAAAGAAAAAATCTGATGAACAATAAAGAAATCAAAATAAATCACAGTTCTCACAGTTCTCTGTTTTTCTCCGACCATCTCTGCGCCACAAATCAGAAGGAGCGGGAGGGAGTCAGATATGGATTCCTGCAAACAGAAAACGAGACAGCAGACTGCAACCGTCCCTTCCGGGTTGTTAAAAGCAACCGCACATCATCATCACATCCCCAAATGAAATCAAAGCCTTTATGAATCAGTTGGACAATACAAAAGAAAAAATGCCGCTTCACGTGGCAGGCTGCACGTCTCCAGGGTCTCCAGGGTCTCCAGGATGTGGAAACTTGAGTTTCAGTTGTTTTTTTTTTCAGCTAAAAAAAACCCAACAACAACTTCTTTATCTGTGCAGGTGCAGCCGTTTTCCATTAAAGGCATCTTCCCTCCTGCAGCTGAGGAGATGAGCTCCATCCACAGAAGGCAGCGCACTGACGGAGACTGCTGTCCGAGGTGCTGATGTTCATGTGACGTGGGGCCACGTGCTGATATCCATCGGCTGATGGAGAGAGAAAAGAAAAACAATTATTGTCGCACGCGTGTCTGTGTGTGTGTCTATGTGTGTGTGTGTGTGCGTGCGTGTCTGTGTGTGTGTTCGTGTGTCTGTGTGTGTCTGTGTGTGTGTGTGTGTGACTCTCCGACAGTAGGCAACACAATAGATCCAGCCTTCACACCGTCACAACCCTTCTGACAGATAATTATCTCAGAGTTTACTTTCTTTTTTTTTTTAGATAAGCAGCCGCCTGCTCCTCCATCACAAAGAGAAGCATGTCTGCTGAATGTTTTTGAATGAAGGCGCTAAAAACTTACATGAAGCATTTTGAAATAAACTAAAATCATCAGCTGCTGTAAAGTGACTCTATGTTTAACATGAGGAAACGTGTTTCACAGAGGCATGTTGTTTGTCACATCTGCGTGTTTTTAACCTGTTCGTGTTTTCCTTCAATACAAATCTACAGAAAGGGAGGCAGAAATGATCTTAGTTTTATTATTAAAGTCATTGTTGTGAAGAAGTGATCGGGAGCTGCAACGTGCTAGAAGTGTGCTGTGGTAAAGGGGTCAATTGGTGTATTACAAAATAGTGATTTCATGATTAATGTCACACACATAAAAACGGATTTGGTTTTAAATGTCCAGTAGATATATAACAAGAATCTAGATAAATCTGAGTCCCAGGTATGTATTAGAAAACATATTTATTAATTCACATTACGTGGCTTGCATCAGTTACTGTGTTGATAATTAAAATGCCACAGGTCTAGAGATGTATGGGAAAACATTGGCGGGTGTTGCTTTCAATGCATCAAGTTGCAGCAATACTTTTATTGGATGATAATAGGTACTGTGGAAACACACATATGGAGGACAAGGTGTGCAGTGGTCCTTCACCAAGTCAACATCTCTGGTGCTCAAACTAACAGTAACTGAACTGAAGAGACAAAGAAACCTGCACATCAGACGCACGAGAAGACCTTGTTGTGAGCAGTTTCATGTGGCAACTATTTTCTTTCTGATGTATCACTGCACAGAAGGAAGCGTGCATCTACTCAAGGACGACGGCATTAAGCCTTTTTCACGGCAGACATTTCCACTTGTAGGACAAGCAGAGGTGTAAATAATAAAATGAATGATGGCTAAAGTCCATTTACCTGCTTCAGTTTCAGGGTCCTGATATTGTGCCTGCTGTCTCACTGTCACACTGTTATGACTTACTGGGACACTTCAAACCGAACAGAGCCATCAGTATGTTATTACTAACACCTGTGCTTGTCATACTAGTCAAAATGTCTGCTGTGAAAAAAAGTCCTATAAAAAAGTACTAAAAAAGTTGTAAATCTCTCATTCAGAAACAGGTAAGAAGTGAATCTGAAAGTGTTTCTTCAGCACTTCTCCCGGGGGGTGAGAAAGCCCTGGAGCAACTTAACATTTTTAGACTTGTTTTAGACTTTTTCTCCAGCCACTGAGACAGCCTGCACGCCACTGTCGCTGCGCTGCATCCACATTTCTGGCCACAAGTGCGGACCGACAGCCCCTACTTTCTTCCCCTCTAGCATGCAGCAGGAACACATGTGTAGGAGCAGTAGGCTGGGAGGAGAACTGTAAAAGCTCTGTATCCCAAATAGATTTGCTGTGCCGGACACCAGAGCACATAAACTATAACTGAGTGCATAGGATTTTATTTATAGGCAACCACAAGTCCACTATTTGTGTTTTTCTGCGATCACATGCTGTTTTCAAAGCAGGCAGGCATTGTGCAGTTTGTTATGGACATCCATAAAGGACATACATCCACATTCCCTGAAAGTATGGAGGCATCAGGCTGGAAGTGAATCAGAGTGGACTGATCATTCAGACTGCTGAGACTCACAAATAATATATATTATAGATACAGTATATAGCACATGAAAAATAATTATGCTGGAGCTAGTGTGGTATATCCTAGTAGGCACGTGTTTTAACATAAGTTAAAAGTTGGTTTATTATAAAGTTATAAAACACATTTTAACATTGAATCAATAGCCGTCAGAGCTGCCACTACTGAATGTTTCTATTTCAATAACTGGTTTACTAATGAAAAATGTGTGTTTTTTCTAATCATCTAAATACACAGTGCAGGTCTAATTTTTCTATTGCAATGTCTCCCACATATCCAATGAAGCAAAGTCTGCCAGGCCTCACAACTCATTAATCCAAAATGAAACAACAAGAGAGAGATATGAGCTCAGAGAAAATGAGGGAGAAGATGGTCTTTACTATTATTATTATTATTATTATTATTGCAGTTCATGCAGAGGACGCTTTTGTCCAAAGCGACTTCCAATAAGTCTTCATTTGTCTCCTTTACACTTAAGTCCCACATAATAGTTTTTTCATTACTCCACGTTATGTGGAATAAATATATTTTTTGGAATAAAGGCACGTCCCAAATATGGTATTTTATTATTAGATATAATGAAATTCATGCACTTTCAGAAATTGATTTATTTAATGTGTGCGAGCACTTATAGATGCAGTTCTTGTGCATACATGTAGCGTATGTACATGGATAATACATCAGTTCATATAGGGATGTGTTTATAAGAATGTTTTTTTTTTTTTGTTCTTCTGCATGCTGTGCTAACACGCTTCATACTGCTTTATTTATTTATTACATTTTAGATGTTAATGTTTTATTTTGTTTTTTTCACCCATTTTATTTCCTTAAAGTATTATGTTTTTTTGTGTTTTGAAACTTGAGCAAATAGATAAATAAAATTAGAAATAGAAAATAGAAAAGCATTGTTCTGCTATGCTAAAATAATAGGTGTGACTGATATGCAGGCGTACTGTTAGTGTCCGAAATGAACAACAACATATTAAACAAATATATGCATTTAACAACAACAACATGAGAGCATTCTGCAGCATGGATTATATGGTTATTGTAACTTTATGAGGCACAGCAGAGCTTTAAGGTCTTCATGCATGACATGCGGTGAAGATTTTTTGTTTTAGCTCCGCCTCCTCCAAGAGTTGCCAGAAGCAACAGGAAGCGACAACCCAAAAAGAGTGCAGCAGGCTGGAAGAAAAAACAGTGAAGGCCGAAATCATAATCTGTTTATTGGCTTCTGCACATCAGACCCACTGCTGGAGCTGTAAACCTCCGCCTGGACCCGACCCGCCGCTGCTGACCCGCTTCTGGAGGAGTTCTACGTGGCAGATTAGAGAGCATGTCCTCCTCATAAAGCTAAAGTGAAGCTTACCTGCCGCAGAAAGAAAGACCCAGCCGAGGTAAGTATCTGAACTACCCTTTACCAGAGTGTGCTTCATGTGTGTGACACTTTCGCAGTCTATGTAATGTGGCACAGATGTGGAAAATGGAAGTTGCTGACGGTGATCCGTCTCTGCCGTCTGCACTTTTTACTGTCTTCCTCCGCCACGTCAGTGAACATGTAGGTGAGGAGGGGAAAAGTCCGTGTGGCCTGTCGTCGCTTCACTTTTTTATTGCCTTTTTAATTAACAAAGGAGCGCTATGGAGGAGCACCACGTGTCGGAACAGAGGGCTTCCCGTCTGTGCTGCTGGCCTGTTTCTGCCTCCGCCCACTGGCCTTCTATGTCCTGCTGGATTAAGAGCATACATTAATAACATGTGGGAGAGAAATTAGAGCTGATAACCAATCAATACTGACTCCTGGTGATCGATAGCTGCTCTGTTCTAGGCCTCTGTGTTGTGAGACGTCAGTGACACTTCCAGGTGTAAAATCTGTACTTTCTATTTCTTCTGATCTGTCACTGAGGAGGAAATAAGAAGTTTTTAGGGTAACAAGTCATGTACAGCCTGACAATTTCCTGTAGGTCCT
>CALSCE010010723.1:5867598-5884072 GCA_943593645.1 Bovichtus variegatus | reverse complement strand
TACATTCATTATTATTACATTCGTTATTATTACATTCATTATTATTACATTCATTTTGAGGCAGTGAAGATGTTCAACAGGCTCATTCTGTAATCTAGTGGAATTGTTTTAAACCAATCAAGCTGAACAATTAATGGAATTCACAATATGGACTACAGCTGGGAAAATACTGATATAATACCGATATTGTGACATGAGAATAGACATCGTCCTAGATTTTGGATATCATAATATAGGATAAGTGATGTCTTTTCCTGGTTTTAAAGGCTAAATTGTATGAATTTACCAAACTGTTTAACCTTTAAGCACTTAGTCATTATAACCACATTGCTGATGATTATTTATCAAAACAATCTCATGTGAAAATATTTTTGTGAAAGCACCAAAGGTCAACCCTGCAATAGTGTAGCAGTATTGATATCCTGAAATGTGATGTTCGCCGTATCGTCTAGCCATAGTATGGTGTTGTGCAGTATCCAAATCGCAAGAAAAAAACGTTGTTTTGGTACAGATCCTCGCAAAAGAAGTCACATGATGACTTTAATATATTTTTCAATGAAAGTGAGAATAATGATGTAAAAATTCTCTCCTATATCGGGAATCATATTGCAATATTGTGCCTTTTACTCCAAAACGTATATAATAAACATAATAAAACATATAGTCAATAATAATGATAAAACATATAGTCAACATTTAAATTAGGATGTAATATTATTAAGATATATATATAAAAATACGATAAAACTTTATTGATCCAACGGAGGGAAATTGTCTCGGAGCAGATCAAGTATATTAAGTTGTTAAAATTAGCCCCACCTTTACCAGCTGCAACATTACTGATGTTACACATTAATACGTCACAATTTATTTCTGCTTTCAGTTGTTTACATATGTCAGACTGTATGGTCCATTATACTCATTTGTTGGTCACAAATTCTGGTTCAGTATTTTGACGAGTTGTCGTCATTAATCGTTTCACATTTGGTTCTGTATAAATTCTGTATTATAAAAATGAATCTAAAACCATGAACTATATTTATACTTGTGTATTTATAATACAAAAAGTTAATAGTAAAATCCAAATTATTACTGTTGCCTACTAATAACTAACTGACTAACTAATATAGTAACTGTTTATTAACTCATTTAGAAATGTAGTCTTGTTCTTGGTGTGTCAGCGAAGTAAAAGGTTATGTTTTTTATAATTTGATGATCAATCCCTGCAGGGTTGTAACACAAATGTATAAGAGAGACATACGGTCATAACTCTCTGTATGTAATGTTTTTATAATGTCAATAGTTAAATGATAGTTGGTTGTCTCTAATATTTAGAACAGGGACACAGGTTGTTGTGAAAAGTTTAGAATCGGCTACAAGTCTTTATGAATTTTTTATAGAAGTGCCATAACAGGAAATGGAACTTTGTCTATTTCTCAGTTCAGTTCTCACATGAACAATTTTGACAGGAATTTGTATTTCTTGCAGATGCACAGGAATGCAGGCAGATTCTTGTCCGCAGACACTCTGGCTCAACTTTCTTTGCATAAGAGGAAGAAATGTGGTGTGTTCAACATGCATAATGCAATATCTCTTCCTTTTATTCACTACAGTTTATATCGACCACTTCAACAATTGTGGTTTGGCAGCATATCGAAATATTCGAGCACCTTGGCTATAACAATTTTAAGCTCTATATCGGTTAATGTTCACTTCCACCAGCATATGATGGGGAGTATTTTACGCAGTATTGTAGCAATAGAATAAAACTTGAGATAATCCCTTGAGATATGATTAACCCAATTTGTAAATGTTGAGTTGTAAATAGTTAGTGCAATAGCTGACTCTGATCTCTGGTGAGATTTGAATACAGATCTAAAAGGCTGTAAATGTGATTCATCAAATCATCAAAATCTTTAAAATGTGCACAAAAGGGTCCATGTACAGTATTGCTACATTCAGCAGAGACATGAAGCAACTGTGTATACAGTTACACTGAAAACATGCTGTCTCATGCTGTCAACAATCTTTTTTTACGGCCATTAAAGAGCGTTTGGAGTGTCGGCTTTGGAAAATGAAGAGACTGCTTTACAACACAAGAGAATGAATTCCTTGTTGAAGTGTTTGGCTTTTCGAGGATTGTGTTTCGGCTCTTTTGTTGCTGTTCTTTTCTCACTCTCCCCTGCAGAAACTATTTTAGCTGCAGCCCTACTTCACTTTTTCACACTTTGTCCGCTCTAACATATCCACTGTGTGTTCCTAGTCTATACACAGTCTGATGCAGCATGACAATGAAAAGTTTTCTATTTTTATTTATATTTATTCATATTAAGATTCAAATCAATGTTTTGTCCATAGAATGTCAATTAGTAGTGAAAAATGCCAATTTCCCAGAGCCCAATGTGATGCATTCAAATTGCTTATACTATTCAACCAACAGTTCAAAACGTGAATATATTCAGTTTACTGTCATATGTAAATTTTAAAAAAAAAATGGTTTTAAAGCCTCACAATTAAGAAGCTGGAACCAGCAAATGTTTGACATTTGTTTTCGAAGTGACTGAAAGGATTCATTGAATATCAACATTTTTCCTTCAAATAATCTTCTGCCAGTCTGCTGATTGATCAGTACACTGACCGTTTCAGCTCTAGTCACATACATTTGTCTGAGAGCAGCATAAGTTGGCTGCAAGTTACACTGTTTATCGAAGATATTTACATGAACTTACATTTAAGATATGCAAAATCACATAAAAACTCTGGACAGCCAACGTATATAGATCATGATATCTCTGTATTCGAGTATGAAAATGAGTAGGTAATGTTTCTGTTGGCGTTTGAGATCAGGTTGAGCGTTAAAGGGTTAAACAGGGATTGATAGTTACTTTTCCTTCCACACAAACGTAGCAGTCGCCGAGGCAGATGTCAATCATTATAACAAAGAATGATACCTTAAATATCATCAAGATTATTCAATAGAAAAACCTGAAGATGGGGAAATGTCTTTTGAGCCAGCCAACCACCTCTCAACTGAGAGTAGGGCTGCACAATTCATTTAATATTAATCCCATAGAAAACCTTTGGAAATGTTGCGGCTGCAGTCCAGAGTAGAAGAGTAACATACAACGGAGAGCAAAATTAAAATGCTCTGAACTCAATTGAAGAAGAACCGTATTTTATGTGTTATCTTGATTTGTTAATTAGTAGGAATGTAGCACAACGTAAAAGTGCAATAAAATACATTTTCCCTAAAAAGAATCGCTGTAAATAATTGTGATGATCATTTTTGGCTATAATTGCGCATGTCCTGATCCCACGAACTGTACCGCAAAAGCCTTAAAAGCAGCAGGAGGAAGCAGAGGAGCACAGCACCGCCACCATTACATAGGACATGCAGTATGAAGGTGACGGGTGTCTCTGTTGAGTAGGTGGAAAGGGGAACACTGTAGATGGAGGCTTGAACAAAGGGAAGGAAGGCGTAGGATGGGGCTCTCTGTGTGTGTGTGTGTGTGTGTGTGTGCTGGTGGATGGAGTTGGTGAAGAGGCCAGAGGAAAGTTAGAAGGGATGGGACAGAAAGGCTGTTTGGGGTTGAGTGGTGGAAGGGGCTTCCTGTGCTGGCAGAGTGGTCGGCCAAAAGTCCTGCGTCAAGTGTATTTGCTTCCCATTCAGTGAGTCATTTGACTTCTTTCAGGAGGTCAGGTACTTTGTCCTGTAGAAGAGCATTGATACATTCCTCTTTTGGATATTTCTAACTATATGTCACACATTTCAGCACGTTGCATCCAAAGTACCTGGAGAGCTCTTATGAGGCTGCTCTCTAATAGAGGCCAGCACGACTAGCCATAAAAATGCTGTGCATTTAGCTCCAAGCATATTTGACTCCTGCTGCCAGAATGGTTGAAATATGAAGGTTATATATTAGCAACCCCTCTTGTTCACTGAAAAGTGTGAATAAAGCCTCTTCACCTCTACGTTAAAGCTGCATCAATCCATTTTTCAAAGTAAGCTTCAGGTCAAATGACTGTGTAATGTGAAGTAGCATGATGCAGTTCCCCTCAGCTCTACAGAGCGCTGTAGCGTCTTTCAACTCATTGTTTTGGTTTTACAGCCCTGACCTTTTCCGTGGTGTTGTGTTGGCATGCACGCATGCATACCTTCATTCATTATTGTAATTAATAGCATTAATAGCTTCTGATCTGTGTGTCTTACTTTTTCTCTCAGTCTGTTTGAGCTTGGCCATGGCCCACGGCGCCAGTCTCCAGTATGAACCAGTGGCAGAGATCGGAGGCGGCGCTTACGGGACAGTTTACAAGGCCCGAGATACAGAGAGCGGGCAGTTTGTGGCTCTGAAGAGCGTGCGCGTCCAGACAGACCAAAATGGCCTCCCGATCTCCACAGTCAGAGAGGTGGCTCTGTTGAAGAGGCTGGAACAGTTTGACCACCCCAACGTGGTCAGGTAAGTCAGCTATCTAAGTGTTGTGTTGGCTACAATCCACCGTGAACACCTCTCACAGAAGTTTAATTGTGCATAACAGGCTTATGGATGTCTGTGCCACCCAGAGGTCGGACCAAGAGACTAAAGTCACTCTGGTGTTTGAACATGTGGACCAAGACCTCAAAACGTACCTAGAGAGAGCTCCAGCTGCAGGATTAGCCCCCGGCCGCATTAAAGTGAGAACTGAAACAATATCGATGAATATGCATAATCTATCAAATAGCTGAGAAGGAAGAAAACTGTGTAGAATGTATGGTGTTTATCATTATTTTGGGGATTTCAACCCTGTTTTTAATTCATGAAATATTTAGTTCTATTTGAGATCCATCTGTGTGTGTTTCTGCAGGACCTGATGAGGCAGTTGATGTGCGGCCTTGCATTCCTCCACTCTAACCGCGTGATGCACCGAGACCTGAAACCAGAGAATATTCTGGTAACCAGCCAGGGGCAGGTGAAGCTGGCCGACTTCGGACTGGCGAGGATCTACAGCTGCCACATGGCCCTCACTCCTGTGGTAAGAACTCCCCTGGACCATAGCGATAGTTTGCTTTTAGTGTCGTGTACCATCCTTTCTTTTAGATTGTAGCCATTCAGGCAGCTGCTGGTTTCCATTAATTTTAGTTCAAAAATAAAAGTCAACCTTCAGCCACTGAAAATTTGGTTAAGATGTAATCCGTCATACTAATCTTCTTTTGTCTAACTTGCTGTTGAAGTCTTCATTGACAGTGCTTTCAGTGTCTAACATGTGACTGTCTGCTGCCAAAACCGTAACCATGTGAATACAAGAAACTGTAACTTCCTTTCCATGCGAGCTTAGTATTGGTCTTGTGAGTTAAACTTCCTGTCAAATTAGCATAAATGTAATGTTTTGTCAGTAGCTTACTGTCAAGTCTTGGTTTGAGCTTCCTTGAAACATATTTAAGGAAGTGTTTTAACCAGACACGTTGACATGAGGCAGCACTTGAACTAAATGCTAACTTGCTCACAATGACAATGCTAACATGCTAATATTTAGCAGGTTTACTGTCTGGGTTTAGTCTGTTAGTGTGCTAACATTAGCCTGTTAGCACCAAACACAAAGTACAGCTTGTAACTTGATGTTGATACTGTAGTAAAATGAATTTTTTTAAAAATGGCCACCTGGAAGGCAAGAGCGTCTAAAGCTTTGGAAAATGGTCTTTATTATCGCAGCTAAAGTAGAGGTATTTGTGTGTCTCCCAGGTGGTGACACTGTGGTACCGACCCCCCGAGGTTCTGCTACAGTCCAGTTACGCCACACCTGTGGACATCTGGAGCACCGGCTGCATCTTTGCTGAGCTGTTCAGACGCAAGTGAGTCAGCAGAATAATATTCAGATGAAGAAGACTGGCACTGTTTCTATTTATCTTTATTATTGCAGGTCAGGTCGAGTTTATATGATCAATATGCCCGTGTCAGTATTAAAATCCAGGTTTGAAAAAGTGTAACATGAAAAGTTTTTGGTGTAATTTGATGAGAAGAGAGGCCTCGGGCCAAAGGGAAAAGCGCACAAGGTTTTGGTGGTGATCTGATTAAGTTCAAAAGTAGCAGAGATTGGATTACATATCCTGAAGGTACCTGGAGATTTTTGCTTACTAAGTGAGTTCTAGTTTCTCATATGAGCTAGCCTGAGGAGTTAGTGTTTGAAACTCTAAAATGAAAAAAAGAAAAAAAATGTCTCATACAAAATACATTTATATTCTGCAAATTGACTTTGCCACGTTTACACGTTTTGGAGGAACAACTTCATTTTTTCCATTTCCACTCCAGAGAGAATAGCATCTATATACTGCAGATAAATCATAAGTAGGGAGGGCAGGGCTTTTTTGTCGTGAAGCTTAGGTTACTAGGTTAGGAAAAGATTGAGGCTTTGGTTAGATATTGACAAAAGTCTTGTCTTGTGTTTCAAGTCAGCAAATGAAATGCGTTGACAATGAAGAGTTTGCAGATAAGTTAAATATAAAGGTTTCCACATTGTGTTGTTTAATGTTTGTGCAAATTAGCTTTTTTTTTTTTAATACTCCCAAACAGACTTCCACGATATAATGATGAATTGTGAAACATAACAGAACATCAAACACAGAACAACATTATATTGATCATCTTTCTAGGGGGATGCTTCACCTTTAGACTCATTCTCTCACTGACGATAGTAGGTACACTCATAACCGGGGGATGTGAGTCCCGATATGAACTCAACACACACATCTATGTGTCAGTGTCAGAGCAGCCGTGAGGAGTTTGCGGAGGAGGGTTCAGATTTAATCTGCAAATACATCACATTACGAGGTTATCTGCGGCTTCTGGGAAATCTGGTCTGGAAACTCAGACAGGAGGTGAATTTCTGAAAAACAGCAGGGCTGTGCCACGCTCATTATGTTGCAGCACATACACATATTTATTTTATTTCAGCCTTGCCCCTCTGCCAACCAAGTCTATAACAAATGTACTGAGACACACCGTACACTTATACTTTACATCTTGAAGTCGTGGTGAGTGTCTTCAGCGTCATGCATGTCAATGACAAACCCGCTGACGGCTCACAGGCTCGCTTCTAAACATCCAAACATTATTGGTGTCAACAACCAGTTTCTGCAAGTGAAAGTCATAAAGTGACTAAAGCCTTTTAATGCTCATTAGTCTTGTTTGCAACATGTCTCCCAGATCAGCTGAGAACCGGTGCAGTGACACACAGGAGCTCCATCTAGTGGTACAAATGACACATTGCACAAAGTCATTCATTCCTTAAGATAATTGCCTGTGAAATGATGATGGCGATGATATAATAAAGCATTCGTAGTATCATGAAGTTGATTTGGATGAGATGTTGCAAACTCCTAAAAGCCGTAGAGTAATTTTACTTCATGGCAAAATGTTAGTCTGTGTCTAAAGGACATCATGTTCCTGTTTGCTCTCCTGCACAAACAGGAGTAGCAACAACATCTGAACTAATACAAATGACATCTGTTTCACTCTATTAACTTTGGCACAAATTTCCTGTTTGTTAGACCTTTGTTCTGCGGAGAATCAGAAGTGGACCAACTTGGGAAAATCTTTCAGTGAGTAACAAATAGTTCCCATCACATTTAGCTGACCTAGATGATTCATATTGTACCTGTTTCATTGAAAATCTTATGTTTCTTTCAGAGTAATTGGCTTGCCACTAGAGGACGAGTGGCCGACTGATGTTACACTCTCAAGAAAACACTTCCCCTCTCTCGTACCTCGCCCAATCACTGACTTTGTTCCAGAGATAAATGAGCAGGGGGCACAACTATTGCTGGTAAGACTTTGCCATGAATTTGAAATTAAAATAAAAGTCCGTCCTGCTTTTGTAATTGATTCGTTTTCAGTTGTGTACAGAGTTGAAAACAGGACGGTAACAGATCAGTAACCTCAGGCTCCAGAAGAGTTTTCTTCTCATAGTCTGCTGCGGTTCAACAGGAGCCACAAGAACTTCTTGTGACTGGAGTTACTTAACCAGCTGGTTAAACTAGAGGAGACATTGTGACCTCCAGCAGTCCTGTTGAAAGTATTATTTATGCATTCTGATTTACAGTGCTGGTAAAACTGCAAAATCATAACTTTTCTAATTGGTTAATAGTTAGTTTACCAACCGATCTTAAAAGGAAGTGTACAGTAAATCTTGCTTTTCTAGGACTGAACTTAAAAATACCTTTTCTGTATATTCTATTCTGCCTCTCTATATCATGCAGAAATGAAAGGTTTTAATGCACAATAAGAAACATAATTTTAGGCTTGAATTTATTGAAATAACCAAATTAAAATGACCTAAAAAATCCCATTGGCCAAAGAAAGCTCCTTCTTTTCTTTTTTTACAAGTAACTTCTCTCACTTTCCGCTGGTTGCCTGGCAACTGGTCCTGGCCAAATGATAGTGTGGCACATAACCCTATGTAAACGTAATTCCTCTTTTTATCTGTGTTTTTGAATGGATCAAACAAATGAGATATTCTGTGTCAATTAGTGATCTTTAGAGGCGGAGCCAGGATATCTGTTTCCCCTGTATCAAGTCTTTATGCTAAGCTACAAGACGTAGACAGAGCATCATTCTCCTCAAACTGTTTCTTTTAAAGGTAAATTATGTAACATTTCCGCATTAAAATTCCAAAAAAACAACTTGACATCTGTTGTATATTTTGTTGAGTTTTGTACTCGCATTATCCCAAATGTTTCAACAATTTTCACTTTGAGAAATCTGTAATTGTAATCAAGGCAACGGACCGTTTCATTTGGTCATTTTTACAATACACATTTTATTTTTTTTAACTATATGAAGATGAAGGATTTTGGTCATTGGACAACTGGATCTTATGTTTTCAGAGAAACAAGCTGAGCAAATGTTAGCGGCAGCTGAGCCCCTTTGGAAAAACTCAGATTTTAACATGAAACTGCTTCATTCAGTCTACTTACCGGTTTTAATCACCGGGTCTGTTTATGAGAGGACGAGACCTCTGCAGATAATTCAGCTCCCAGTAAAAACCTCCTAAATTACGTACAATAAAGGAGCTGACTGCAATGACGCCAACGGTGGTGATGACAACTACTCCCATGATCCATCGCTACTTTGCGTCACCAACAAACTGTCTTTTGTTACCGTTTCGATTGAAAGCAGAAAAACGACAATGGCAGAAAATGACGTACTGTTCCTTTAAAACCTGACGCAGCTCTAATTCTCTGCTATTCTTTATCCACAGAAAATGCTGACCTTCGACCCCTTGAAACGAATATCTGCGCTGAATGCCCTAGAACATTCATATTTCCAGGACGAGGAGACATTGACTTGAAATGATGCAGTGAAATGTGCAGCGAGAGGTAACAGTGTCTTAGCTTAGACCTGGCCTAACCATAAAGGACTTTAATTTAATTCCATGCATTGCCTTTCAAGACGTCTGGCTTATGCTTTGGGATATTTCTTTTGTTACTTCTACATCAAAAAAGGATTAAAGCCTGAGAAAGAGGAGTGAATTTAAGGATCACTGGCATGCTTTACAACGTCACAATTAATGATGTTAACATGGCGTGTCTTCAAGGACAGTACCATTTTTTTTATGTTTGATGTGTGTAACAGTCTCGTCCGCAGGGACTGATGCACAGAAACGTCTGTCACATCCTCTGAAATGTTGCTCTTGTTACTTTTGTACAGTGCCTAGACAGAAAGAAGCAGAGATGTCGTCTTTTCTCATTACAGGCTGAACAATGTCTGACAGAAGTGACACCTCAGGGTTAGAGCAGCCAGTCGTTAGTGATCTTACTGTATTTGTGTTCATGGTTATCATGCTAGAGGAACGACAAGACCATACGTTTTCTGAAAATCAGGAGGAAATGAAAGAATAGTCCGAAGTAGCAGAAGAAAAATGCACAAGAAAGACACACACTTGACAAAAATACTGGTATTGCCCTTAAAAACTGTCATAAATTGTTTCTTTTTTCGGAGGACTGAAAGGTTGAGCTTCATTTCATGTTTTAAAATGTTTTGTCCATTTGCTAAAACCATCTGAAATCAACCAGCACTGCAACTTTAAACGAATAAAAAACTATTTTAATCACATTCCTACTTTATTTGTGTATTTTTATTATTATTATAATTCTTATTATACAGATGGCTGTCCATATAAAATGAATAAATGTGATTTGATGAAAACCTTTAAAATATTTTGTGAAAAATACAATGAACTATGTTTAATACTAACAAAACATAAAAGTTAGCCTCACTTTACTGTTTTTGACCTAATATTGGCCAAATAAACAGTTAATGAATGTGGTTGTGTAAAGAGAGGTGTTTTTTGCAGGTGAATTGTATTGTTTCACATAGGGGTGACCAAACGATTAGTATTGCTCTTCTATAAAGTTGGGGGACTTTTTTTTAAAACTCCTTCAAATCTAAAATATTTGGAATTTTAATGCCAAATATATTGTAGGTCAAACTCCAAAAACAGTGGATCCTACACTTCCCATAATGCAACTGGATAGTCTTTTTGGTAAGACCCTTCTGGCCTGCTTAACACGCACATTTTTCAAACTCCAAACCATAAGTTTGTAACTCAGTATTTATGTTAGTGTATGTAAAAGTATCGTCTCCAAATCCAAGCCCTAATTTTTTTCTTCTCAATCTTAGAAAAGCTCCCTCTTCATTTGCATGATGCACCTTCCTCCAAAATAGATAGTTATCGTATTGTATGTAAATCAAAGATGGTGTGAAAACTATTTTCACCCTGCTGAGCTACAAATCAACACAGATAAAATATTATTTGTAACATCTAACTCTGACCTAAATAAGCCTGCAGTGTTTACTTGAAGTGAATAGCGTGCCATGTAAAATATTAATGTACACTCATAATCTTTATTCCAAAGTAGATATTTACAACAAATATTTTTGGTTTTGTTGTTTCGTACCTATAAGGTTTACAATTTAATCTTGTTTGGCTGTAACTGCTCATTTACTTACATGTAACTTAAGTTTAACTGCAAGAATGACAACAACAAAAAAAGCTCATTGACTTGATTTTTGAGGGATTTTCAAGATGTTGACGAGGTAACGATGAGGAAGACGAGCAGAGTCGGAAGAGAAGTGGCTGCTTGTGTAGTGAAAAGAGAAATATTTTCAAGCGCTATTTTGTGCATGTCTTATTTCCAAGGAATTCATTTTCCCATTATTTCTCTTCTTTATTCTTTACTGTCCTGCAAATCAAAATTAGTATATTCAGTCTCCTCTCCATGTAATTCAATTGCATGCCACTTAAATCAGTTTAGCTTCCTAAACAATTTTATTCTCTTTAATGTAATTTTCTATTTTATTCCCTTATTGCAATGATCCATAGACATCCAAATGAATCCTGTGCATCCTCACTCAAAGAGGACAGACAGTGAAGCAGGGAGAGAGAGCAGGAGCTGCCCATAAATTGCTTTGGAAAAGGAGAGGGGAGAGACAGAGCTGGAGACGGAGCAGATGCATTGGCAGGAGCAGAGTTGAGGGTTTTTCTCTCTCTCCCTCCTGTCTCTCTTTTGTTGTGCTGGTACAGATAAGAAATCTGATGCACGTTGTCAAGGACCACCACCACCACCACCACCACCACCACCACCTCACTGCAAGCCTCTCATCCCCATCCTGTTTGCCGGAGCTGGATCCATAGTGGAGCTGGTTGTGCGGCAGGCTAACAGCGGGCTAGCGGGGGGCTGCAAGGCTCTGTGGCAGCGAGAAGAGGAGGAAAAAAAAAAAAGGAGGAGGGGCTGTGGTGAGCTGGTGGGCTTCCTCTGCCTCACAGACACATTTTATTGACTTGCTAATTGGATGAGGCACTCGGAGGAGAGGATGCGGTGACCGAGAGGAGCTGCTCTCCAGAGGAGGGATACGGGCACAAGGAAGCATTGCTTGGGCTGCGTAAATCTGACTACTTCATCTCTCTCTTTTTTTTTTTTTTTTTTTTTTTTCTGGAGACATAACAACAGATGTTTTTCAGCATCTCGCAGTGACCCTCACACCGTGCATACATAATTTTATGCATGACATTGTCGAACGGAGGCTCCAGCTGCCAGACGCTTCGTGACAAGTGAATGATTTCCATTTTTTTTTGTTTTTGCACCCTGTTCCCTTTTCACCAGTTTTTTTTTAATTTTTCTTCCTCTTCTTATCAGATGGAGCTCCTTTTCTGTCAGCCTTTGATGTGCCGTTTGATATGAACGGTAATCTGATGGCGAGATAAATTCTTCATCAAATCGAACGTACGAGGAACTGTGCAATGGATATTCTTCAGGAAAAATGAAGGTATGATATGAGCAAAAGCCAAGACACATACTGTAGTAAGGTAGCATTAATCAGCCAGTATTCATTCTAGTCCCTAGTCAAAAAAAAAATGGATCAACCCAATCTATTGGCTGTTGCATAATTCCAGGCTGAAATCTGAGGCTGAGACATCAACACAGTGAATAGAAATGTGTCCTTATAGCTGGCCGTGTGTCTACATGTCAGATTTGCACAGAATAAATAAGTTTAAGGGGGAAAGCTAAGCAAAGAGAGGTAAGGATTATGAATGAATCAGTAAGGACCCGTAGTATCGGTGTGCATTGAAGAGGATTAATGGAGGCATTAAAAAACAGTCTAGACTTGTTTCAGTGGGTCAGCCTTTTAAATATATTCTGGAAATTTGCAATTCAAAATGCATTCCTCTTTTTTTTTTCACTGATTTATGTTTTTATTGAAGCTTTTTTTTTTTTTTTTTTTTTTTTTTTTTTTTAAGGAAACTTGGATTCCTGTCAAGCACATAGGCCTGATATCAGATTTATCAGCTACAAAAGGTTTGATCAGTACAGGCTGGATCTGTGTTTGATCTTGATCTGAGATTTTCTTTCTCCTCTGCTCCAGTCTTGTCCTGGTTGCCATGACTGAGGTGTGCAGGTCTGGCTAGGTCAGAGAGCAGGTGCCACTGTGCTGAAGTCTGCTGTCCCAATGAGCAAGGCAGCCAACCCACAGAGACGCACCACTTACCTCATTTCCCTCACTCTGGTGAAGGTTGAGGCTGTGCCAGAGGATGTAGAAGGGAACCAGAGAGAGGCTCTCCCAGAGGGGGAAGGGAGCCCTAAGAAAGAGGAGGAGGAGGAGGAGGAGGTGAGCAATGCCCCTGAAAGGGAGGAAGGACCTGTATGTATACAAGTGGGGGGAAAAGAAAACACACAGCTGGGAGAAGAAGTGGAACAGGTGCATCCTGGCAAGTATGGCAGCCCCATTGAGAACTGGGGGAAGCCTGAGAGGAGGGAAGCTCATGGACACCAGAAAGACATTGTGTCATTTGGGAAAAGCAAAGACACTTCTTTTGTACATCCACCAGTTAGACAAATGGTCAAAGTGTATGGAGGAACTCCCTCTGAGGGAACTGTGCGCAGAGAAGGACCTCGCTCAGACGCCATGCGCCCTAAGACGGAGCTCTACAGGGAGCCCCCCATGCTGTTCCTGAAGGGTGAAAATGGAGCAGAGCTGAACAGTCGCTCTCGTTGCAGCCTCCCTTTCTCCATCCCGCCGCAGCTCAGCCAGCGTCCTGAAGTCCTGATGAGGTCACATGCAGGAGGCAACTCTGCATGCTGGAGGGAACTCAGAGAGGCCAATACAAGTCTGTATCACTCTGCTAGGACTTTGGATCGAAGGGATAACCGTTTCGGGGACCAGTCCCCTTTAATGGCAGCTACAACTCTGGGGCCTTACAGGGCGTCCTGGGCTGACAGCGACGGCAGGGGCACGCTCATTCGCCCCGGAGCTCCCGTCAGCGGAGGATTCTCAGGCATAATGTCCAGGGACAGTCCTCAGGGGGAGAGATTTAAGACAGTCTCTGTTTCCTTGCCTGCTCCTCTTGCCCCCGACGTGTCCAGGCCTCAAAGAAAAGGTCCAAGTCGCACGCTGGACAACAGTGACCTACATTCCCTCTCCGAGGACCTGAAGAAGGGCAAGGAGGGCCAGGGAGGAACGATCCAGCGCGCTCCTCCCCGTGACCGAAAGATGCTCAAGTTCATTAGTGGCATTTTCACCAAAAGTACAGCGGTGGCAGCCAGCGTCAGCACCGGACCGCCCCTCTACCCAGCTGTGGAGAGGGGCTCGAGTGAGGAGGAAGGTAAGGCCACCTCGTGCATACACAGCACTGACAGGCTTTCTATGCAACACTCATGATGGGCTTCACATTTAATACCACCATTTGTGTTCACATAATGTCATACATTTCTTCTTATTGATTATGAGCCCCACAATTGCTGCACACACCTAACAAAATACAGAGGAGAATAATAACGCAGAGGGCAGTTGAACCAACAGGTGACAGGTTTTCACTTCCCCCACCGGTGCTCACTTGGGGCTGAAATGAAAACACAGGATCACGTATTCATCGTCGTTTACGTTGCCCTCTCTGGAGTTGCATGAACCTAAACCACTCAGTCCAGTGATGCTCTCATGCTCGTCTAATTCGTTCATTTACTTAAACATTTCATTTATTTGGGCATTGTTGCTGTAAATTACACGCAGTTGTGATATTTAATCATCGGGTTAGCATACATTTATCATGCTCATTGTCATGCAAAGTGCTCTTGAAGTGGCGTTAGCACTAAAATAAATTCTTGTCATCTGTGGTTACTTTCAGTTGGAGCAAGCTGTTGTAGTTTTCTGAGATGAGACATGTCAATTGACTGCTTTACTAATGAACGGCGTCAGTGTTTGTGACATGATCGGCAATGAGAAGTAGATTTAAGCCACACGATGCGTCTGAATGTGTGTATCGGTTCCTGGAAACCTTTCATGTCTTCGAGGGAATCGGTTCTGCTGTTTCACTGCTGCCCTAATCTCTCAGTGTATCTGAAACGTACACTCAGGGCTACACAATAAGTTGCAAAAGAGACATTCGGTGAAAATATATTGTCAATCGTATCTAATGATGAGGTGCTGCTTTTGAAATGTAACACAGGCCCATAGACAATGTGACCATCTTTCATGGGAGCTGTAGAAGGGAGCAGTTATTTGGTATGTATCCTGTTAAAAGTCAGATTTCACTTCACCATGGCACAAATTGGTAATCCATAACTCAGATATATTATTGATCTAGTGCTGAAACAATTATTCGTTTAGGCAACTGGCTGAAATCGACAACTATTAGTATTTGTTCAAACAAAAATAGCAAAACATTTTTTTTGTTTCCCTCTTCTGAAATTTAGTTTTTTGCTGCCTTTTTCTTTGTCTTATGTGATAGTTCTCAGTATTTTAAGGGGTTTTGGACTATTGGGTTAAGCAACTGGTAGACATCACATTGGATTTCAGAAAACTGTCATGGACATTTTCTGGCATTTCGGAGACCAAACAATCAATTACGCGAATCCTCAGAGGACCTGATAATGAGAATAATCGTTGCAGCCCTATAATGAAAACTAGACTTACAATTAAAAATGTGTTTTAATGTCAAGTTAATCATCTTCCTTGACAAAAGATGGATTTTTTTCTAAAGAGAAGAAAGACCTTTGAATAAAAACTGTTAAAAAGATATATGGCAAACATACAATTAAACTAAAAGCAGTTATAATTAGGATTTTCCTTTCATTAATGTTCCAGACAAAGAACAAATTGTTCTTTTTCAGTTTCACTGTACGTTTTGATAGTAAAGAAGGTCAAAATGCAGCAACGACAGAAGTTGAAAAGCTTTCACCAATGTACTCAATGTTTTAGATCTCAGTTTAGAGTAATTCCCCAAACTCTGGCACTCAAACAAATAGGAATTAGTTCAGACGTGTCAAAAACTACGAAAACACTTCATGAAATATTCAGACGTCTCCATTTGAAATGAAGGGAATGTCGCGACTTTATCAATCTTTAATCGTTATTGATATATTCTAAAGAAAATCATCTTTGACAAAGAGTGTGGTATTGGAGTAAGCTCTGAATAATTTGTCGGGAGTAAGTGGGACATGAATAATTAAGGTTGGGGATACACAGAGCTGTGTTCATCGGAGGAGTGAGGAGAGCGGGGACCTGCTACTTCCTGCTCTGTGCGTGGAGTTAATCAGCCTCCAAATGGAGCCTATTCATTCGTCGACGTTGTGCTTGTGAGCGGCATAGTCAACATTGAGTTTTGTTGAACCTGTAATTTCACCGTGTTATGTCAGTATTCTGATGAACATAATTGATCACATTTTGAGAATATTGTTTGTCATTGTCGAGGCATATTTTTAGCATCATGAGTGCACAGGTGGACATCGTGTCTCTATGCCCCTCACACACGTCGCTGTATCCATGAGAGACCATTTATTGTATAGAGACCCGGGCTGGAGGCTTCTGGAAAATGGAGTTGCCATGGCAACAGCAAGCCGTGAGAGATGCTATTTGGTCTTTGGTGTGACGCTGTTGATGGAGGGTGGGGGGTGTGTGGGGGCCGGGCGGGGGGCGGGGGTGTGGGGGGTAGGGGGGGGGGGGGGGGT